>JANJGN010000671.1:0-330062 GCA_026770705.1 Isurus oxyrinchus
GTTGAATTTGTTGGTGTTTTTCAATGTTGAGGTTGTTGTTGTTTTTCAATGTTGAGGTTGTTGTTGAATTTGTTGGTGTTTTTCAATGTTGAGGTTGTTGTTGTTTTTCAATGTTGAGGTTGTTGTTGAATTTGTTGGTGTTTTTCAATTTCGAGGTTGTTGTTGAATTTGTTGGTGGTTTTCAATGTTGAATTTGTTGTTGAATTTGTTGGTGTTTTTCAATGTTGAGGTTGTTGTTGTTTTTCAATGTTGAGGTTGTTGTTGAATTTGTTGGTGTTTTTCAATGTTGAGGTTGTTGTTGTTTTTCAATGCTGAGGTTTTTGCTGAATTTGTTGGTGTTTTTCAATGTTGAGGTTGTTGTTGAATTTGTTGGTGTTTTTCAATGTTGAGGTTGTTGTTGTTTTTTCAATGTTGAGGTTGTTGTTGAATTTGTTGGTGTTTTTCAATGTCGAGTTTGTTGTTGTTTTTCAATGTTGAGGTTGTTGTTGAATTTATTGGTGTTTTTCAATGCTGAGGTTGTTGTTGTTTTTCAATGTTGATGTTGTTGTTGAATTTGTTGGTGTTTTTCAATGTTGAGGTTGTTGTTGTTTTTCAAAGTTGAGGTTGTTTTTGAATTTGTTGGTGTTTTTCAATGTTGAGGTTGTTGTTGTTTTCAATGCTGAGGTTGTTGCTGAATTGGTTGGTGTTTTTCAATGTTGAGGTTGTTGTTGAATTTGTTGGTGTTTTCAATGTTGACGTTGTTGTTGAATTTATTGGTGTTTTTCAATGTTGAGGATGTTGTTGAATTTGTTGGTGTTTTTCAATGTTGAGGTTGTTGTTGTTTTTCAATGTTGAGGTTATTGTTGAATTTGTTGGTGTTTTTCAATGTTGAGTTTGTTGTTGTTTTTCAATGTTGACGTTGTTGTTGAGTTTGTTGGTGTTTTTCAATGTTGAGTTTGTTGTTGTTTTTCAATGTTGAGGTTGTTGTTGAATTTGTTGGTGTTTTTCAATGTTGAGGTTGTTGTTGTTTTTCAATGTTGAGGTTGTTGTTGAAATTGTTGGTGTTTTTCAATGTTGAGGTTGTTGTTGTTTTTCATTGTTGAGGTTTTTGTTGAATTTGTTGGTGTTTTTCAATGTTGAAGTTGTTGTTGAATTTGTTGGTTTTTCAATGTTGAGGTTGTTGTTGAATTTGTTGGTGTTTTTCAATGTTGAGGTTGTTGTTGTTTTTCAGTGTTGAGGTTGTTGTTGAATTTGTTGGTGTTTTTTCTATGTTTAGGTTGTTGTTGTTTTTCAATGTTGAGGTTGTTGTTGAATTTGTTGGTGTTTTTCAATGTTGAGCTTGTTGTTGAATTTGTTGGTATTTTTCAATTTTGAGGTTGTTGTTGTTTTTCAATGTTGAGGTTGTTGCTGTTTTTCAATGTTGAGGTTGTTGTTGAATTTGTTGGTGTTTTTCAATGTTGAGGTTGTTGTTGTTTTTCAATGTTGAGGTTGTTGTTGTATTTGTTGGTGTTTTTCAATTTCGAGGTTGTTGTTGAATTTGTTGGTGTTTTTCAATGTTGAAGTTGTTGTTGAATTTGATGGTGTTTTTCAAAGTTGAGGTTGTTGTTGTTTTTCAATGTTGAGGTTGTTGTTGAATTTGTTGGTGTTTTTCAATGTTGAGGTTGTTGTTGAATTTGGTGGTGTTTTTCAATGTTGAGGTTGTTGTTGTTTTTCAATGTTGAGGTTGTTGATGAATTTGTTGGTGTTTTTCAATGTTGAGTTTGTTGGTGTTTTTCAATGTTGAGGTTGTTGTTGAATTTGTTGGTGTTTTCCAATGTTGAGGTTGTTGTTGTTTTTCAATGTTGAGGTTGTTGTTGAATTTGTTGGTGTTTTTCAATGTTGTGGTTGTTGTTGTTTTTCAATTTTGAGGTTGTTGTTGAATTTGTTGGTGCTTTTCAATGTTGAGGTTGTTGTTGAAGTTGTTGGTGTTTTTCAATGTTGAGGTTGTTGTTGTTTTTCAATGATGAGGTTTTTGTTGAATTTGTTGGTGTTTTTCAATGTTGACTTTGTTGTTGAATTTGTTGGTGTTTTTCAATTTTGAGGTTGTTGTTGAATTTGTTGGTGTTTTTCAATGCTGATGTTGTTGTTGAATTTGTTGGTGTTTTTTAATGTTGAGGTTGTTGTTGAATTTGTTGGTGTTTTTCAATGTTGAGGTTGTTGTTGAATTTGTTGGTGTTTTTCAATGTTGAGGTTGTTGTTGTTTTTCAATGTTGAGGTTGTTGTTGAATTTGTTGGTGTTTTTCAATTTCGAGGTTGTTGTTGAATTTGTTGGTGGTTTTCAATGTTGAATTTGTTGTTGAATTTGTTGGTGTTTTTCAATGTTGAGGTTGTTGTTGTTTTTCAATGTTGAGGTTGTTGTTGAATTTGTTGGTGTTTTTCAATGTTGAGGTTGTTGTTGTTTTTCAATGCTGAGGTTGTTGTTGAATTTGTTGGTGTTTTTCAATGTTGAGGTTGTTGTTGTTTTTCAATGCTGAGGTTGTTGCTGAATTTGTTGTTGTTTTTCAATGTTGAGGTTGTTGTTGAATTTGTTGGTGTTTTTCAATGTTGAGGTTGTTGTTGTTTTCAAATGTTGAGGTTGTTGTTGAATTTGTTGGTGTTTTTCAATGTCGGGTTTGTTGTTGTTTTTCAATGTTGAGGTTGTTGTTGAATTTATTGGTGTTTTTCAATGTTGAGGTTGTTGTTGTTTTTCAATGTTGAGGTTGTTGTTGAATTTGTTGGTGTTTTTCAATTTCGAGGTTGTTGTTGAATTTGTTGGTGTTTTTCAATGTTGAAGTTGTTGTTGAATTTGTTGGTGTTTTTCAATGTTGAGGTTGTTGTTGTTTTTCAAAGTTGTGGTTGTTGTTGAATTTGTTGGTGTTTTTCAATGTTGAGGTTGTTGTTGTTTTTCAATGTTGAGGTTGTTACTGAATTTGTTGGTGTTTTTCAATGTTGAGGTTGTTGTTGAATTTGTTGGTGTTTTTCAATGTTGAGGTTGTTGTTGTTTTTCAATGTTGAGGTTGTTGTTGAATTTGTTGGTGTTTTTCAATGTTGAGGTTGTTGTTGTTTTTCAATGTTGAGGTTGTTGTTGAATTTATTGGTGTTTTTCAATGTTGAGGATGTTGTTGAATTTGTTGGTGTTTTTCAATGTTGAGGTTGTTGTTGTTTTTCAATGTTGAGGTTATTGTTGAATTTGTTGGTATTTTTCAATGTTGAGTTTGTTGTTGTTTTTCAATGTTGAGGTTGTTGTTGAATTTGTTGGTGTTTTTCAATGTTGAGTTTGTTGTTTTTCAATGTTGAGGTTGTTGTTGAATTTGTTGGTGTTTTTCAATGTTGAGGTTGTTGTTGTTTTTCAATGTTGAGGTTGTTGTTGAATTTGTTGGTGTTTTTCAATTTTGAGGTTGTTGTTGTTTCTCATTGTTGAGGTTGTTGTTGAATTTGTTGGTGTTTTTCAATTTTGAGGTTGTTGTTGAATTTGTTGGTGTTTTTCAATGTTGAGGTTGTTGTTGAATTTGTTGGTGTTTTTCAATGTTGAGGTTGTTGTTGTTTTTCAATGTTGAGGTTGTTGTTGAATTTGTTGGTGTTTTTCAATGTTTAGGTTGTTGTTGTTTATCAATATTGAGGTTGTTGTTGAATTTGTTGGTGTTTTTCAATTTTGAGGTTGTTGTTGAATTTGTTGGTGTTTTTCAATGTTGAGGTTGTTGTTTTTCAATGTTGAGGTTGTTGCTGTTTTTCAATGTTGAGGTTGTTGTTGAATTTGTTGGTGTTTTTTCAATTTTGAGGTTGTTGGTGTTTTTCAATGTTGAGGTTGATGTTGAATTTGAGGGTGTTTTTCAATGTCGAAGTTGTTGTTGAATTTGTTGGTGTTTTTCAATGTTGAAGTTGTTGTTGAATTTGCTGGTGTTTTTCAATGTTGAGGTTGTTGTTCTTTTTCAATGTTGAGGTTGTTGTTGAATTTGTTGGTGTTTTTCAATGTTGAGATTGTTGTTGTTTTTCAATGTTGAGGTTGTTGTTGTATTTGTTGGTGTTTTTCAATTTCGAGGTTGTTGTTGAATTTGTTGGTGTTTTTCAATGTTGAAGCTGTTGTTGAATTTGTTGGTGTTTTTCAATGTTGAGGTTGTTGTTGTTTTTCAATGTTGAGGTTGTTGTTCAATTTGTTGGTGTTTTTCAATGTTGAGGTTGTTGTTGTTTTTCAATGCTGAGGTTGTTGTTGAATTTGGTGGTGTTTTTCAATGTTGAGGTTGTTGTTGTTTTTCAATGTTGAGGTTGTGGTTGAATATGTTGGTGTTTTTCAATGTTGAGTTTGTTGTTGTTTTTCAATGTTGAGGTTGTTGTTGAATTTGTTGGTGTTTTCCAATGTTGAGGTTGTTGTTGTTTTTCAATGTTGAGGTTGTTGTTGAATTTGTTGGTGTTTTTCAATGTTGAGGTTGTTGTTGAATTTGTTGTTGTTTTTCAATGTTGAGGTTGTTGTTGAATTTGTTGGTGTTTTTCAATGTTGAGGTTGTTGTTGTTTTTCAATGTTGAGGTTGTTGTTGAATTTGTTGGTGTTTTTCAATGTTGAGGTTGTTGTTGTTTTTCAATGTTGAGGTTGTTGTTGAATTTGTTGGTGTTTTTCAATTTCGAGGTTGTTGTTGAATGTGTTGGTGGTTTTCAATGTTGAATTTGTTGTTGAATTTGTTGGTGTTTTTCAATGTTGAGGTTGTTGTTGTTTTTCAATGTTGAGGTTGTTGTTGAATTTGCTGGTGTTTTTCAATGTTGAGGTTGTTGTTGTTTTTCAATGCTGAGGTTGTTGTTGAATTTGTTGGTGTTTTTCAATGTTGAGGTTGTTGTTGTTTTTCAATGCTGAGGTTGTTGCTGAATTTGTTGGTGTTTTTCAATGTTGAGGTTGTTGTTGAATTTGTTGGTGTTTTTCATTGTTGAGGTTGTTGTTGTTTTTCAATGTTGAGGTTGTTGTTGAATTTGTTGGTGTTTTTCAATGTCGAGGTTGTTGTTGTTTTTCAATGTTGAGGTTGTTGTTGAATTTATTGGTGTTTTTCAATGTTGAGGTTGTTGTTGTTTTTCAATGTTGAGCTTGTTGTTGAATTTGTTGGTGTTTTTCAATTTCGAGGTTGTTGTTGCATTTGTTGGTGTTTTTCAATGTTGAAGTTGTTGTTGAATTTGTTGGTGTTTTTCAATGTTGAGGTTGTTGTTGCTTTTCAAAGTTGAGGTTGTTGTTGAATTTGTTGGTGTTTTTCAATGTTGAGCTTGTTGTTGTTTTTCAATGCTGAGGTTGTTGCTGAATTTGTTGGTGTTTTTCAATGTTGAGGTTGTTGTTGAATTTGTTGGTGTTTTTCAATGTTGAGGTTGTTGTTGTTTTTCAATGTTGAGGTTGTTGTTGAATTTGTTGGTGTTTTTCAATGTTGAGGTTCTGTTGTTTTTCAATGTTGAGGTTGTTGTTGAATTTATTGGTGTTTTTCAATGTTGAGGATGTTGTTGAATTTGTTGGTGTTTTTCAATGTTGAGGTTGTTGTTGTTTTTCAATGTTGAGGTTGTTGTTGAATTTGTTGGTGTTTTTCAATGTTGAGGTTGTTGTTGTTTTTCATTGTTGAGGTTGTTGTTGAATTTGTTGGTGTTTTTCAATTTTGAGGTTGTTGTTGAATTTGTTGGTGTTTTTCAATGTTGAGGTTGTTGTTGAATTTGTTGGTGTTTTTCAATGTTGAGGTTGTTGTTTTTCAATGTTGAGGTTGTTGCTGTTTTTCAATGTTGAGGTTGTTGTTGAATTTGTTGGTGTTTTTTCAATTTTGAGGTTGTTGGTGTTTTTCAATGTTGAGGTTGATGTTGAATTTGAGGGTGTTTTTCAATGTCGAAGTTGTTGTTGAATTTGTTGGTGTTTTTCAATGTTGAAGTTGTTGTTGAATTTGCTGGTGTTTTTCAATGTTGAGGTTGTTGTTGTTTTTCAATGTTGAAGATGTTGTTGAATTTGCTGGTGTTTTTCAATGTTGAGGTTGTTGTTGTTTTTCAATGTTGAGGTTGTTGTTGAATTTGTTGGTGTTTTTCAATGTTGAGATTGTTGTTGTTTTTCAATGTTGAGGTTGTTGTTGAATTTGTTGGTGTTTTAAATGTTGAGGTTGTTGTGGAATTTGCTGGTGATTTGCAATGTTGAGGTTGTTGTTGTTTTTCAATGTTGAGGTTGTTGTTGAATTTGTTGTTGTTTTTCAATGTTGAGGTTGTTGTTGTTTCTCAATGTTGAGGTTGTTGTTGTATTTGTTGGTGTTTTTCAATTTCGAGGTTGTTGTTGAATTTGTTGGTGTTTTTCAATGTTGAAGCTGTTGTTGAATTTGTTGGTGTTTTTCAATGTTTAGGTTGTTGTTGTTTTTCAATGTTGAGGTTGTTGTTCAATTTGTTGGTGTTTTTCAATGTTGAGGTTGTTGTTGTTTTTCAATGCTGAGGTTGTTGTTGAATTTGGTGGTGTTTTTCAATGTTGAGGTTGTTGTTGTTTTTCAATGTTGAGGTTGTGGTTGAATATGTTGGTGTTTTTCAATGTTGAGTTGGTTGTTGTTTTTCAATGTTGAGGTTGTTGTTGAATTTGTTGGTGTTTTCCAATGTTGAGGTTGTTGTTGTTTTTCAATGTTGAGGTTGTTGTTGAATTTGTTGGTGTTTTTCAATGTTGAGGTTGTTGTTGAATTTGTTGGTGTTTTTTAATGTTGAGGTTGTTGTTGAATTTGTTGGTGTTTTTCAATGTTGAGGTTGTTGTTGTTTTTCAATGTTGAGGTTGTTGTTGAATTTGTTGGTGTTTTTCAATGTTGAGGTTGTTGTTGTTTTTCAATGTTGAGGTTGTTGTTGAATTTGTTGGTGTTTTTCAATTTCGAGGTTGTTGTTGAATTTATTGGTGGTTTTCAATGTTGAATTTGTTGTTGAATTTGTTGGTGTTTTTCAATGTTGAGGTTGTTGTTGTTTTTCAATGTTGAGGTTGTTGTTGAATTTGCTGGTGTTTTTCAATGTTGAGGTTGTTGTTGTTTTTCAATGATGAGGTTGTTGTTGAATTTGTTGGTGTTTTTCAATGTTGAGGTTGTTGTTGTTTTTCAATGCTGAGGTTGTTGCTGAATTTGTTGGTGTTTTTCAATGTTGAGGTTGTTGTTGAATTTGTTGGTGTTTTTCAATGTTGAGCTTGTTGTTGTTTTTCAATGTTGAGGTTGTTGCTGAATTTGTTGGTGTTTTTCAATGTTGAGGTTGTTGTTGAATTTGTTGGTGTTTTTCAATGTTGAGGTTGTTGTTGTTTTTCAATGTTGAGGTTGTTGTTGAATTTGTTGGTGTTTTTCAATGTTGAGGTTGTTGTTGTTTTTCAATGTTGAGGTTGTTGTTGAATTTATTGGTGTTTTTCAATGTTGAGGATGTTGTTGAATTTGTTGGTGTTTTTCAATGTTGAGGTTGTTGTTGTTTTTCAATGTTGAGGTTATTGTTGAATTTGTTGGTGTTTTTCAATGTTGAGTTTGTTGTTGTTTTTCAATGTTGAGGTTGTTGTTGAATTTGTTGGTGTTTTTCAATGTTGAGTTTGTTGTTTTTCAATGTTGAGGTTGTTGTTGAATTTGTTGGTGTTTTTCAATGTTGAGGTTGTTGTTGTTTTTCAATGTTGAGGTTGTTGTTGAATTTGTTGGTGTTTTTCAATGTTGAGGTTGTTGTTGTTTTTCATTGTTGAGGTTGTTGTTGAATTTGTTGGTGTTTTTCAATTTTGAGGTTGTTGTTGAATTTGTTGGTGTTTTTCAATGTTGAGGTTGTTGTTGAATTTGTTGGTGTTTTTCAATGTTGAGGTTGTTGTTTTTCAATGTTGAGGTTGTTGCTGTTTTTCAATGTTGAGGTTGTTGTTGAATTTGTTGGTGTTTTTTCAATTTTGAGGTTGTTGGTGTTTTTCAATGTTGAGGTTGATGTTGAATTTGAGGGTGTTTTTCAATGTCGAAGTTGTTGTTGAATTTGTTGGTGTTTTTCAATGTTGAAGTTGTTGTTGAATTTGCTGGTGTTTTTCAATGTTGAGGTTGTTGTTGTTTTTCAATGTTGAAGTTGTTGTTGAATTTGCTGGTGTTTTTCAATGTTGAGGTTGTTGTTGTTTTTCAATGTTGAGGTTGTTGTTGAATTTGTTGGTGTTTTTCAATGTTGAGATTGTTGTTGTTTTTCAATGTTGAGGTTGTTGTTGAATTTGTTGGTGTTTTTAAATGTTGAGGTTGTTGTGGAATTTGCTGGTGATTTGCAATGTTGAGGTTGTTGTTGTTTTTCAATGTTGAGGTTGTTGTTGAATTTGTTGTTGTTTTTCAATGTTGAGGTTGTTGTTGTTTTTCAATGTTGAGGTTGTTGTTGTATTTGTTGGTGTTTTTCAATTTCGAGGCTGTTGTTGAATTTGTTGGTGTTTTTCAATGTTGAAGCTGTTGTTGAATTTGTTGGTGTTTTTCAATGTTTAGGTTGTTGTTGTTTTTCAATGTTGAGGTTGTTGTTCAATTTGTTGGTGTTTTTCAATGTTGAGGTTGTTGTTGTTTTTCAATGCTGAGGTTGTTGTTGAATTTGGTGGTGTTTTTCAATGTTGAGGTTGTTGTTGTTTTTCAATGTTGAGGTTGTGGTTGAATATGTTGGTGTTTTTCAATGTTGAGTTTGTTGTTGTTTTTCAATGTTGAGGTTGTTGTTGAATTTGTTGGTGTTTTCCAATGTTGAGGTTGTTGTTGTTTTTCAATGTTGAGGTTGTTGTTGAATTTGTTGGTGTTTTTCAATGTTGAGGTTGTTGTTGTTTTTCAATGTTGAGGTTGTTGTTGAATTTGTTGGTGTTTTTCAATGTCGAGGTTGTTGTTGTTTTTCAATGTTGAGGTTGTTGTTGAATTTGTTGGTGTTTTTCAATTTCGAGGTTGTTGTTGAATTTGTTGGTGGTTTTCAATGTTGAATTTGTTGTTGAATTTGTTGGTGTTTTTCAATGTTGAGGTTGTTGTTGTTTTTCAATGTTGAGGTTGTTGTTGAATTTGCTGGTGTTTTTCAATGTTGAGGTTGTTGTTGTTTTTCAATGCTGAGGTTGTTGTTGAATTTGTTGGTGTTTTTCAATGTTGAGGTTGTTGTTGTTTTTCAATGCTGAGGTTGTTGCTGAATTTGTTGGTGTTTTTCAATGTTGAGGTTGTTGTTGAATTTGTTGGTGTTTTTCAATGTTGAGGTTGTTGTTGTTTTTCAATGTTGAGGTTGTTGTTGAATTTGTTGGTGTTTTTCAATGTCGAGGTTGTTGTTGTTTTTCAATGTTGAGGTTGTTGTTGAATTTATTGGTGTTTTTCAATGTTGAGGTTGTTGTTGTTTTTCAATGTTGAGCTTGTTGTTGAATTTGTTGGTGTTTTTCAATTTCGAGGTTGTTGTTGAATTTGTTGGTGTTTTTCAATGTTGAAGTTGTTGTTGAATTTGTTGGTGTTTTTCAATGTTGAGGTTGTTGTTGCTTTTCAAAGTTGAGGTTGTTGTTGAATTTGTTGGTGTTTTTCAATGTTGAGGTTGTTGTTGTTTTTCAATGCTGAGGTTGTTGCTGAATTTGTTGGTGTTTTTCAATGTTGAGGTTGTTGTTGAATTTGTTGGTGTTTTTCAATGTTGAGGTTGTTGTTGTTTTTCAATGTTGAGGTTGTTGTTGAATTTGTTGGTGTTTTTCAATGTTGAGGTTGTTGTTGTTTTTCAATGTTGAGGTTGTTGTTGAATTTATTGGTGTTTTTCAATGTTGAGGATGTTGTTGAATTTGTTGGTGTTTTTCAATGTTGAGGTTGTTGTTGTTTTTCAATGTTGAGGTTATTGTTGAATTTGTTGGTGTTTTTCAATGTTGAGTTTGTTGTTGTTTTTCAATGTTGAGGTTGTTGTTGAATTTGTTGGTGTTTTTCAATGTTGAGTTTGTTGTTTTTCAATGTTGAGGTTGTTGTTGAATTTGTTGGTGTTTTTCAATGTTGAGGTTGTTGTTGTTTTTCAATGTTGAGGTTGTTGTTGAATTTGTTGGTGTTTTTCAATGTTGAGCTTGTTGTTGTTTTTCATTGTTGAGGTTGTTGTTGAATTTGTTGGTGTTTTTCAATTTTGAGGTTGTTGTTGAATTTGTTGGTGTTTTTCAATGTTGAGGTTTTTGTTGAATTTGTTGGTGTTTTTCAATGTTGAGGTTGTTGTTTTTCAATGTTGAGGTTGTTGCTGTTTTTCAATGTTGAGGTTGTTGTTGAATTTGTTGGTGTTTTTTCAATTTTGAGGTTGTTGGTGTTTTTCAATGTTGAGGTTGATGTTGAATTTGAGGGTGTTTTTCAATGTCGAAGTTGTTGTTGAATTTGTTGGTGTTTTTCAATGTTGAAGTTGTTGTTGAATTTGCTGGTGTTTTTCAATGTTGAGGTGTTGTTGTTTTTCAATGTTGAGGTTGTTGTTGAATTTGTTGGTGTTTTTCAATGTTGAGATTGTTGTTGTTTTTCAATGTTGAGGTTGTTGTTGAATTTGTTGGTGTTTTTAAATGTTGAGGTTGTTGTGGAATTTGCTGGTGTTTTGCAATGTTGAGGTTGTTGTTGTTTTTCAATGTTGAGGTTGTTGTTGAATTTGTTGTTGTTTTTCAATGTTGAGGTTGTTGTTGTATTTGTTGGTGTTTTTCAATTTCGAGGTTGTTGTTGAATTTGTTGGTGTTTTTCAATGTTGAAGCTGTTGTTGAATTTGTTGGTGTTTTTCAATGTTGAGGTTGTTGTTGTTTTTCAATGTTGAGGTTGTTGTTCAATTTGTTGGTGTTTTTCAATGTTGAGGTTGTTGTTGTTTTTCAATGTTGAGGTTGTTGTTGAATTTGTTGGTGTTTTAAATGTTGAGGTTGTTGTGGAATTTGCTGGTGATTTGCAATGTTGAGGTTGTTGTTGTTTTTCAATGTTGAGGTTGTTGTTGAATTTGTTGTTGTTTTTCAATGTTGAGGTTGTTGTTGTTTTTCAATGTTGAGGTTGTTGTTGTATTTGTTGGTGTTTTTCAATTTCGAGGTTGTTGTTCAATTTGTTGGTGTTTTTCAATGTTGAAGCTGTTGTTGAATTTGTTGGTGTTTTTCAATGTTGAGGTTGTTGTTGTTTTTCAATGTTGAGGTTGTTGTTCAATTTGTTGGTGTTTTTCAATGTTGAGGTTGTTGTTGTTTTTCAATGCTGAGGTTGTTGTTGAATTTGTTGGTGTTTTTCAATGTTGAGGTTGTTGTTGTTTTTCAATTTTGAGGTTGTGGTTGAATATGTTGGTGTTTTTCAATGTTGAGTTTGTTGTTGTTTTTCAATGTTGAGGTTGTTGTTGAATTTGTTGGTGTTTTCCAATGTTGAGGTTGTTGTTGTTTTTCAATGTTGAGGTTGTTGTTGAATTTGTTGGTGTTTTTCAATGTTGAGGTTGTTGTTGAATTTGTTGGTGTTTTTTAATGTTGAGGTTGTTGTTGAATTTGTTGGTGTTTTTCAATGTTGAGGTTGTTGTTGTTTTTCAATGTTGAGGTTGTTGTTGAATTTGTTGGTGTTTTTCAATGTTGAGGTTGTTGTTGTTTTTCAATGTTGAGGTTGTTGTTGAATTTGTTGGTGTTTTTCAATTTCGAGGTTGTTGTTGAATTTGTTGGTGGTTTTCAATGTTGAATTTGTTGTTGAATTTGTTGGTGTTTTTCAATGTTGAGGTTGTTGTTGTTTTTCAAAGTTGAGGTTGTTGTTGAATTTGCTGGTGTTTTTCAATGTTGAGGTTGTTGTTGTTTTTCAATATGAGGTTGTTGTTGAATTTGTTGGTGTTTTTCAATGTTGAGGTTGTTGTTGTTTATCAATGCTGAGGTTGTTGCTGAATTTGTTGGTGTTTTTCAATGTTGAGGTTGTTGTTGAATTTGCTGGTGTTTTTCAATGTTGAGGTTGTTGTTGTTTTTCAATGTTGAGGTTGTTGTTGAATTTGTTGGTGTTTTTCAATGTCGAGGTTGTTGTTGTTTTTCAATGTTGAGGTTGATGTTGAATTTATTGGTGTTTTTCAATGTTGAGGTTGTTGTTGTTTTTCAATGTTGAGGTTGTTGTTGAATTTGTTGGTGTTTTTCAATTTCGAGGTTGTTGTTGAATTTGTTGGTATTTTTCAATGTTGAAGTTGTTGTTGAATTTGTTGGTGTTTTTCAATGTTGAGGTTGTTGTTGCTTTTCAAAGTTGAGGTTGTTGTTGAATTTGTTGGTGTTTTTCAATGTTGAGGTTGTTGTTGTTTTTCAATGCTGAGGTTGTTGCTGAATTTGTTGGTGTTTTTCAATGTTGAGGTTGTTGTTGAATTTGTTGGTGTTTTTCAATGTTGAGGTTGTTGTTGTTTTTCAATGTTGAGGTTGTTGTTGAATTTGTTGGTGTTTTTCAATGTTGAGGTTGTTGTTGTTTTTCAATGTTGAGGTTGTTGTTGAATTTATTGGTGTTTTTCAATGTTGAGGATGTTGTTGAATTTGTTGGTGTTTTTCAATGTTGAGGTTGTTGTTGTTTTTCAATGTTGAGGTTATTGTTGAATTTGTTGGTGTTTTTCAATGTTGAGTTTGTTGTTATTTTTCAATGTTGAGGTTGTTGTTGAATTTGTTGGTGTTTTTCAATGTTGAGTTTGTTGTTTTTCAATGTTGAGGTTGTTGTTGAATTTGTTGGTGTTTTTCAATGTTGAGGTTGTTGTTGTTTTTCAATGTTGAGGTTGTTGTTGAATTTGTTGGTGTTTTTCAATGTTGAGGTTTTTGTTGTTTTTCATTGTTGAGGTTGTTGTTGAATTTGTTGGTGTTTTTCAATTTTGAGGTTGTTGTTGAATTTGTTGGTGTTTTTCAATGTTGAGGTTGTTGTTGAATTTGTTGGTGTTTTTCAATGTTGAGGTTGTTGTTGTTTTTCAATGTTGAGGTTGTTGTTGAATTTGTTGGTGTTTTTCAATGTTTAGGTTGTTGTTGTTTATCAATGTTGTGGTTGTTGTTGAATTTGTTGGTGTTTTTCAATGTTGAGGTTGTTGTTGAATTTGTTGGTGTTTTTCAATGTTGAGGTTGTTGTTTTTCAATGTTGAGGTTGTTGCTGTTTTTCAATGTTGAGGTTGTTGTTGAATTTGTTGGTGTTTTTTCAATTTTGAGGTTGTTGGTGTTTTTCAATGTTGAGGTTGATGTTGAATTTGAGGGTGTTTTTGAATGTCGAAGTTGTTGTTGAATTTGTTGGTGTTTTTCAATGTTGAAGTTGTTGTTGAATTTGCTGGTGTTTTTCAATGTTGAGGTTGTTGTTGTTTTTCAATGTTGAGGTTGTTGTTGAATTTGTTGGTGTTTTTCAATGTTTAGATTGTTGTTGTTTTTCAATGTTGAGGTTATTGTTGAATTTGTTGGTGTTTTTAAATGTTGAGGTTGTTGTGGAATTTGCTGGTGTTTTGCAATGTTGAGGTTGTTGTTGTTTTTCAATGTTGAGGTTGTTGTTGAATTTGTTGGTGTTTTTCAATGTTGAGGTTGTTGTTGTTTTTCAATGTTGAGGTTGTTGTTGTATTTGTTGGTGTTTTTCAATTTCGAGGTTGTTGTTGAATTTGTTGGTGTTTTTCAATGTTGAAGTTGTTGTTGAATTTGTTGGTGTTTTTCAATGTTGAGGTTGTTGTTGTTTTTCAATGTTGAGGTTGTTGTTGAATTTGTTGGTGTTTTTCAATGTTGAGGTTGTTGTTGTTTTTCAATGCTGAGGTTGTTGTTGAATTTGGTGGTGTTTTTCAATGTTGAGGTTGTTGTTGTTTTTCAATGTTGAGGTTGTTGTTGAATTTGTTGGTGTTTTTCAATGTTGAGTTTGATGTTGTTTTTCAATGTTGAGGTTGTTGTTGAATTTGTTGGTGTTTTCCAATGTAGAGGTTGTTGTTGTTTTTCAATGTTGAGGTTGTTGTTGAATTTGTTGGTGTTTTTCAATGTTGTGGTTGTTTTTGTTTTTCAATTTTAAGGTTGTTGTTGAATTTGTTGGTGCTTTTCAATGTTGAGGTTGTTGTTGAATTTGTTGGTGTTTTTCAATGTTGAGGTTGTTGTTGTTTTTCAATGATGAGGTTGTTGTTGAATTTGTTGGTGTTTTTCAATGTTGACTTTGTTGTTGAATTTGTTGGTGTTTTTCAATTTTGAGGTTGTTGTTGAATTTGTTGGTGTTTTTCAATGTTGAGGTTGTTGTTGAATTTGTTGGTGTTTTTTAATGTTGAGGTTGTTGTTGAATTTGTTGGTGTTTTTCAATGTTGAGGTTGTTGTTGTTTTTCAATGTTGAGGTTGTTGTTGAATTTGTTGGTGTTTTTCAATGTTGAGGTTGTTGTTGTTTTTCAATGTTGAGGTTGTTGTTGAATTTGTTGGTGTTTTTCAATTTCGAGATTGTTGTTGAATTTGTTGGTGTTTTTCAATGTTGAGGTTGTTGTTGAATTTGTTGGCGTTTTTTAATGTTGAGGTTGTTGTTGAATTTGTTGGTGTTTTTCAATGTTGAGGTTGTTGTTGTTTTTTAATGTTGAGGTTCTTGTTGAATTTGTTGGTGTTTTTCAATGTTGAGGTTGTTGTTGTTTTTCAGTGTTGAGGTTGTTGTTGAATTTGTTGGTGTTTTTCAATTTCGAGGTTGTTGTTGAATTTGTTGGTGGTTTTCAATGTTGAATTTGTTGTTGAATTTGTTGGTGTTTTTCAATGTTGAGGTTGTTGTTGTTTTTCAATGTTGAGGTTGTTGTTGAATTTGTTGGTGTTTTTCAATGTTGAGGTTGTTGTTGTTTTTCAATGCTGAGGTTGTTGTTGAATTTGTTGGTGTTTTTCAATGTTGAGGTAGTTGTTGTTTTTCAATGCTGAGGTTGTTGCTGAATTTGTTGGTGTTTTTCAATGTTGAGGTTGTTGTTGAAGTTGTTGGTGTTTTTCAATGTTGAGGTTGTTGTTGTTTTTCAATGTTGAGGTTGTTGTTGAATTTGTTGGTGTTTTTCAATGTCGAGGTTGTTGTTGTTTTTCAATGTTGAGGTTGTTGTTGAATTTATTGGTCTTTTTCAATGTTGAGATTGTTGTTGTTTTTCAATGTTGAGGTTGTTGTTGAATTTGTTGGTGTTTTTCAATTTCGAGGTTGTTGTTGAATTTGTTGGTGTTTTTCAATGTTGAAGTTGTTGTTGAATTTGTTGGTGTTTTTCAATGTTGAGGTTGTTGTTGTTTTTCAAAGTTGAGGTTGTTGTTGAATTTGTTGGTGTTTTTCAATGTTGAGGTTGTTGTTGTTTTTCAATGCTGAGGTTGTTGCTGAATTTGGTGTTGTTTTTCAATGTTGAGGTTGTTGTTGAATTTGTTGGTGTTTTTCAATGTTGAGGTTGTTGTTGTTTTCAAATGTTGAGGTTGTTGTTGAATTTGTTGGTGTTTTTCAATGTCGAGTTTGTTGTTGTTTTTCAATGTTGAGGTTGTTGTTGAATTTATTGGTGTTTTTCAATGTTGAGGTTGTTGTTGTTTTTCAATGTTGAGGTTGTTGTTGAATTTGTTGGTGTTTTTCAATTTCGAGGTTGTTGTTGAATTTGTTGGTGTTTTTCAATGTTGAAGTTGTTGTTGAATTTGTTGGTGTTTTTCAATGTTGAGGTTGTTGTTGCTTTTCAAAGTTGAGGTTGTTGTTGAATTTGTTGGTGTTTTTCAATGTTGAGGTTGTTGTTGTTTTTCAAAGCTGAGGTTGTTGCTGAATTTGTTGGTGTTTTTCAATGTTGAGGTTGTTGTTGAATTTCTTGGTGTTTTTCAAAGTTGAGGTTGTTGTTGTTTTTCAATGTTGAGGTTGTTGTTGAATTTGTTGGTGTTTTTCAATGTTGAGGTTGTTGTTGTTTTTCAATGTTGAGGTTGTTGTTGAATTTATTGGTGTTTTTCAATGTTGAGGATGTTGTTGAATTTGTTGGTGATTTTCAATGTTGAGGTTGTTGTTGTTTTTCAATGTTGAGGTTATTGTTGAATTTGTAGGTGTTTTTCAATGTTGAGTTTGTTGTTGTTTTTCAATGTTGAGGTTGTTGTTGAATTTGTTGGTGTTTTTCAATGTTGAGGTTGTTGTTGTTTTTCAATGCTGAGGTTGTTGCTGAATTTGTTGGTGTTTTTCAATGTTGAGGTTGTTGTTGAATTTGTTGGTGTTTTTCAATGTTGAGGTTGTTGTTGTTTTTCAATGTTGAGGTTGTTGTTGAATTTGTTGGTGTTTTTCAATGTTGAGGTTGTTGTTGTTTTTCAATGTTGAGGTTGTTGTTGAATTTATTGGTGTTTTTCAATGTTGAGGATGTTGTTGAATTTGTTGGTGTTTTTCAATGTTGAGGTTGTTGTTGTTTTTCAATGTTGAGGTTATTGTTGAATTTGTTGGTGTTTTTCAATGTTGAGTTTGTTGTTGTTTTTCAATGTTGAGGTTGTTGTTGAATTTGTTGGTGTTTTTCAATGTTGAGTTTGTTGTTTTTCAATGTTGAGGTAGTTGTTGAATTTGTTGGTGTTTTTCAATGTTGAGGTTGTTGTTGTTTTTCAATGTTGAGGTTGTTGTTGAATTTGTTGGTGTTTTTCAATGTTGAGGTTTTTGTTGTTTTTCATTGTTGAGGTTGTTGTTGAATTTGTTGGTGTTTTTCAATTTTGAGGTTGTTGTTGAATTTGTTGGTGTTTTTCAATGTTGAGGTTGTTGTTGAATTTGTTGGTGTTTTTCAATGTTGAGGTTGTTGTTGTTTTTCAATGTTGAGGTTGTTGTTGAATTTGTTGGTGTTTTTCAATGTTTAGGTTGTTGTTGTTTATCAATGTTGAGGTTGTTGTTGAATTTGTTGGTGTTTTTCAATGTTGAGGTTGTTGTTGAATTTGTTGGTGTTTTTCAATGTTGAGGTTGTTGTTTTTCAATGTTGAGGTTGTTGCTGTTTTTCAATGTTGAGGTTGTTGTTGAATTTGTTGGTGTTTTTTCAATTTTGAGGTTGTTGGTGTTTTTCAATGTTGAGGTTGATGTTGAATTTGAGGGTGTTTTTGAATGTCGAAGTTGTTGTTGAATATGTTGGTGTTTTTCAATGTTGAAGTTGTTGTTGAATTTGCTGGTGTTTTTCAATGTTGAGGTTGTTGTTGTTTTTCAATGTTGAGGTTGTTGTTGAATTTGTTGGTGTTTTTCAATGTTTAGATTGTTGTTGTTTTTCAATGTTGAGGTTATTGTTGAATTTGTTGGTGTTTTTAAATGTTGAGGTTGTTGTGGAATTTGCTGGTGTTTTGCAATGTTGAGGTTGTTGTTGTTTTTCAATGTTGAGGTTGTTGTTGAATTTGTTGGTGTTTTTCAATGTTGAGGTTGTTGTTGTTTTTCAATGTTGAGGTTGTTGTTGTATTTGTTTGTGTTTTTCAATTTCGAGGTTGTTGTTGAATTTGTTGGTGTTTTTCAATGTTGAAGTTGTTGTTGAATTTGTTGGTGTTTTTCAATGTTGAGGTTGTTGTTGTTTTTCAATGTTGAGGTTGTTGTTGAATTTGTTGGTGTTTTTCAATGTTGAGGTTGTTGTTGTTTTTCAATGCTGAGGTTGTTGTTGAATTTGGTGGTGTTTTTCAATGTTGAGGTTGTTGTTGTTTTTCAATGTTGAGGTTGTTGTTGAATTTGTTGGTGTTTTTCAATGTTGAGTTTGATGTTGTTTTTCAATGTTGAGGTTGTTGTTGAATTTGTTGGTGTGTTCCAATGTTGAGGTTGTTGTTGTTTTTCAATGTTGAGGTTGTTGTTGAATTTGTTGGTGTTTTTCAATGTTGTGGTTGTTGTTGTTTTTCAATTTTAAGGTTGTTGTTGAATTTGTTGGTGCTTTTCAATGTTGAGGTTGTTGTTGAATTTGTTGGTGTTTTTCAATGTTGAGGTTGTTGTTGTTTTTCAATGATGAGGTTGTTGTTGAATTTGTTGGTGTTTTTCAATGTTGACTTTGTTGTTGAATTTGTTGGTGTTTTTCAATTTTGAGGTTGTTGTTGAATTTGTTGGTGTTTTTCAATTTTGAGGTTGTTGTTGAATTTGTTGGTGTTTTTTAATGTTGAGGTTGTTGTTGAATTTGTTGGTGTTTTTCAATGTTGAGGTTGTTGTTGTTTTTCAATGTTGAGGTTGTTGTTGAATTTGTTGGTGTTTTTCAATGTTGAGGTTGTTGTTGTTTTTCAATGTTGAGGTTGTTGTTGAATTTGTTGGTGTTTTTCAATTTCGAGATTGTTGTTGAATTTGTTGGTGTTTTTCAATGTTGAGGTTGTTGTTGAATTTGTTGGCGTTTTTTAATGTTGAGGTTGTTGTTGAATTTGTTGGTGTTTTTCAATGTTGAGGTTGTTGTTGTTTTTTAATGTTGAGGTTGTTGTTGAATTTGTTGGTGTTTTTCAATGTTGAGGTTGTTGTTGTTTTTCAGTGTTGAGGTTGTTGTTGAATTTGTTGGTGTTTTTCAATTTCGAGGTTGTTGTTGAATTTGTTGGTGGTTTTCAATGTTGAATTTGTTGTTGAATTTGTTGGTGTTTTTCAATGTTGAGGTTGTTGTTGTTTTTCAATGTTGAGGTTGTTGTTGAATTTGTTGGTGTTTTTCAATGTTGAGGTTGTTGTTGTTTTTCAATGCTGAGGTTGTTGTTGAATTTGTTGGTGTTTTTCAATGTTGAGGTTGTTGTTGTTTTTCAATGCTGAGGTTGTTGCTGAATTTGTTGGTGTTTTTCAATGTTGAGGTTGTTGTTGAAGTTGTTGGTGTTTTTCAATGTTGAGGTTGTTGTTGTTTTTCAATGTTGAGGTTGTTGTTGAATTTGTTGGTGTTTTTCAATGTCGAGGTTGTTGTTGTTTTTCAATGTTGAGGTTGTTGTTGAATTTATTGGTGTTTTTCAATGTTGAGATTGTTGTTGTTTTTCAATGTTGAGGTTGTTGTTGAATTTGTTGGTGTTTTTCAATTTCGAGGTTGTTGTTGAATTTGTTGGTGTTTTTCATTGTTGAAGTTGTTGTTGAATTTGTTGGTGTTTTTCAATGTTGAGGTTGTTGTTGTTTTTCAAAGTTGAGGTTGTTGTTGAATTTGTTGGTGTTTTTCAATGTTGAGGTTGTTGTTGTTTTTCAATGCTGAGGTTGTTGCTGAATTTGTTGTTGTTTTTCAATGTTGAGGTTGTTGTTGAATTTGTTGGTGTTTTTCAATGTTGAGGTTGTTGTTTTTTTCAAATGTTGAGGTTGTTGTTGAATTTGTTGGTGTTTTTCAATGTCGAGTTTGTTGTTGTTTTTCAATGTTGAGGTTGTTGTTGAATTTATTGGTGTTTTTCAATGTTGAGGTTGTTGTTGTTTTTCAATGTTGAGGTTGTTGTTGAATTTGTTGGTGTTTTTCAATTTCGAGGTTGTTGTTGAATTTGTTGGTGTTTTTCAATGTTGAAGTTGTTGTTGAATTTGTTGGTGTTTTTCAATGTTGAGGTTGTTGTTGTTTTTCAAAGTTGAGGTTGTTGTTGAATTTGTTGGTGTTTTTCAATGTTGAGGTTGTTGTTGTTTTTCAATGCTGAGGTTGTTGCTGAATTTGTTGGTGTTTTTCAATGTTGAGTTTGTTGTTTTTCAATGTTGAGGTTGTTGTTGAATTTGTTGGTGTTTTTCAATGTTGAGGTTGTTGTTGTTTTTCAATGTTGAGGTTGTTGTTGAATTTTTTGGTGTTTTTCAATGTTGAGGTTGTTGTTGTTTTTCATTGTTGAGGTTGTTGTTGAATTTGTTGGTGTTTTTCAATTTTGAGGTTGTTGTTGAATTTGTTGGTGTTTTTCAATGTTGAGGTTGTTGTTGAATTTGTTGGTGTTTTTCAATGTTGAGGTTGTTGTTGTTTTTCAATGTTGAGGTTGTTGTTGAATTTGTTGGTGTTTTTCAATGTTAAGGTTGTTGTTGTTTATCAATGTTGAGGTTGTTGTTGAATTTGTTGGTGTTTTTCAATGTTGAGGTTGTTGTTGAATCTGTTGGTGCTTTTGAATGTTGAGGTTGTTGTTTTTCAATGTTGAGGTTGTTGCTGTTTTTCAATGTTGAGGTTGTTGTTGAATTTGTTGGTGTTTTTTCAATTTTGAGGTTGTTGGTGTTTTTCAATGTTGAGGTTGATGTTGAATTTGAGGGTGTTTTTGAATGTCGAAGTTGTTGTTGAATTTGTTGGTGTTTTTCAATGTTGAAGTTGTTGTTGAATTTGCTGGTGTTTTTCAATGTTGAGGTTGTTGTTGTTTTTCAATGTTGAGGTTGTTGTTGAATTTGTTGGTGTTTTTCAATGTTTAGATTGTTGTTGTTTTTCAATGTTGAGGTTATTGTTGAATTTGTTGGTGTTTTTAAATGTTGAGGTTGTTGTGGAATTTGCGGGTGTTTTGCAATGTTGAGGTTGTTGTTGTTTTTCAATGTTGAGGTTGTTGTTGAATTTGTTGGTGTTTTTCAATGTTGAGGTTGTTGTTGTTTTTCAATGTTGAGGTTGTTGTTGTATTTGTTGGTGTTTTTCAATTTCGAGGTTGTTGTTGAATTTGTTGGTGTTTTTCAATGTTGAAGTTGTTGTTGAATTTGTTGGTGTTTTTCAATGTTGAGGTTGTTGTTGTTTTTCAATGTTGAGGTTGTTGTTGAATTTGTTGGTGTTTTCGAATGTTGAGGTTGTTGTTGTTTTTCAATGTTGAGGTTGTTGTTGAATTTGTTGGTGTTTTTCAATGTTGTGGTTGTTGTTGTTTTTCAATTTTAAGGTTGTTGTTGAATTTGTTGGTGCTTTTCAATGTTGAGGTTGTTGTTGAATTTGTTGGTGTTTTTCAATGTTGAGGTTGTTGTTGTTTTTCAATGATGAGGTTGTTGTTGAATTTGTTGGTGTTTTTCAATGTTGACTTTGTTGTTGAATTTGTTGGTGTTTTTCAATTTTGAGGTTGTTGTTGAATTTGTTGGTGTTTTTCAATGTTGAGGTTGTTGTTGAATTTGTTGGTGTTTTTTAATGTTGAGGTTGTTGTTGAATTTGTTGGTGTTTTTCAATGTTGAGGTTGTTGTTGTTTTTCAATGTTGAGGTTGTTGTTGAATTTGTTGGTGTTTTTCAATGTTGAGGTTGTTGTTGTTTTTCAATGTTGAGGTTGTTGTTGAATTTGTTGGTGTTTTTCAATTTCGAGGTTGTTGTTGAATTTGTTGGTGTTTTTCAATGTTGAGGTTGTTGTTGAATTTGTTGGTGTTTTTTAATGTTGAGGTTGTTGTTGAATTTGTTGGTGTTTTTCAATGTTGAGGTTGTTGTTGTTTTTTAATGTTGAGGTTGTTGTTGAATTTGTTGGTGTTTTTCAATGTTGAGGTTGTTGTTGTTTTTCAGTGTTGAGGTTGTTGTTGAATTTGTTGGTGTTTTTCAATTTCGAGGTTGTTGTTGAATTTGTTGGTGGTTTTCAATGTTGAATTTGTTGTTGAATTTGATGGTGTTTTTCAATGTTGAGGTTGTTGTTGTTTTTCAATGTTGAGGTTGTTGTTGAATTTGTTGGTGTTTTTCAATGTTGAGGTTGTTGTTGCTTTTCTATGCTGAGGTTGTTGTTGAATTTGTTGGTGTTTTTCAATGTTGAGGTTGTTGTTGTTTTTCAATGCTGAGGTTGTTGCTGAATTTGTTGGTGTTTTTCAATGTTGAGGTTGTTGTTGAAGTTGTTGGTGTTTTTCAATGTTGAGGTTGTTGTTGTTTTTCAATGTTGAGGTTGTTGTTGAATTTGTTGGTGTTTTTCAATGTCGAGGTTGTTGTTGTTTTTCAATGTTGAGGTTGTTGTTGAATTTATTGGTGTTTTTCAATGTTGAGATTGTTGTTGTTTTTCAATGTTGAGGTTGTTGTTGAATTTGTTGGTGTTTTTCAATTTCGAGGTTGTTGTTGAATTTGTTGGTGTTTTTCAATGTCGAGGTTGTTGTTGTTTTTCAATGTTGAGGTTGTTGTTGAATTTATTGGTGTTTTTCAATGTTGAGATTGTTGTTGTTTTTCAATGTTGAGGTTGTTGTTGAATTTGTTGGTGTTTTTCAATTTCGAGGTTGTTGTTGATTTTGTTGGTGTTTTTCATTGTTGAAGTTGTTGTTGAATTTGTTGGTGTTTTTCAATTTTGAGGTTGTTGTTGTTTTTCAAAGTTGAGGTTGCTGCTGAATTTGTTGGTGTTTTTCAATGTTGAGGTTGTTGTTGTTTTTCAATGCTGAGGTTGTTGTTGAATTTGTTGGTGTTTTTCAATGTTGAGGTTGTTGTTGTTTTTCAATGCTGAGGTTGTTGCTGAATTTGTTGGTGTTCTTCAATGTTGAGGTTGTTGTTGAAGTTGTTGGTGTTTTTCAATGTTGAGGTTGTTGTTGTTTTTCAATGTTGAGGTTGTTGTTGAATTTGTTGGTGTTTTTCAATGTCGAGGTTGTTGTTGTTTTTCAATGTTGAGGTTGTTGTTGAATTTATTGGTGTTTTTCAATGTTGAGATTGTTGTTGTTTTTCAATGTTGAGGTTGTTGTTGAATTTGTTGGTGTTTTTCAATTTCGAGGTTGTTGTTGAATTTGTTGGTGTTTTTCAATGTCGAGGTTGTTGTTGTTTTTCAATGTTGAGGTTGTTGTTGAATTTATTGGTGTTTTTCAATGTTGAGATTGTTGTTGTTTTTCAATGTTGAGGTTGTTGTTGAATTTGTTGGTGTTTTTCAATTTCGAGGTTGTTTTTGAATTTGTTGGTGTTTTTCATTGTTGAAGTTGTTGTTGAATTTGTTGGTGTTTTTCAATGTTGAGGTTGTTGTTGTTTTTCAAAGTTGAGGTTGTTGTTGAATTTGTTGGTGTTTTTCAATGTTGAGGTTGTTGTTGTTTTTCAATGCTGAGGTTGTTGCTGAATTTGTTGTTGTTTTTCAATGTTGAGGTTGTTGTTGAATTTGTTGGTGTTTTTCAATGTTGAGGTTGTTGTTTTTTTCAAATGTTGAGGTTGTTGTTGAATTTGTTGGTGTTTTTCAATGTCGAGTTTGTTGTTGGTTTTCAATGTTGAGGTTGTTGTTGAATTTATTGGTGTTTTTCAATGTTGAGGTTGTTGTTGTTTTTCAATGTTGAGGTTGTTGTTGAATTTGTTGGTGTTTTTCAATTTCGAGGTTGTTGTTGAATTTGTTGGTGTTTTTCAATGTTGAAGTTGTTGTTGAATTTGTTGGTGTGTTTCAATGTTGAGGTTGTTGTTGTTTTTCAAAGTTGAGGTTGTTGTTGAATTTGTTGGTGTTTTTCAATGTTGAGGTTGTTGTTGTTTTTCAATGCTGAGGTTGTTGCTGAATTTTTTGGTGTTTTTCAATGTTGAATTTGTTGTTGAATTTGTTGGTGTTTTTCAATGTTGAGGTTGTTGTTGTTTTTCAATGTTGAGGTTGTTGTTGAATTTGTTGGTGTTTTTCAATGTTGAGGTTGTTGTTGTTTTTCAATGTTGAGGTTGTTGTTGAATTTATTGGTGTTTTTCAATGTTGAGGATGTTGTTGAATTTGTTGGTGTTTTTCAATGTTGAGGTTGTTGTTGTTTTTCAATGTTGAGGTTATTGTTGAATTTGTTGGTGTTTTTCAATGTTGAGTTTGTTGTTGTTTTTCAATGTTGAGGTTGTTGTTGAATTTGTTGGTGTTTTTCAATGTTGAGTTTGTTGTTTTTCAATGTTGAGGTTGTTGTTGAATTTGTTGGTGTTTTTCAATGTTGAGGTTGTTGTTGTTTTTCAATGTTGAGGTTGTTGTTGAATTTGTTGGTGTTTTTCAATGTTGAGGTTGTTGTTGTTTCTCATTGTTGAGGTTGTTGTTGAATTTGTTGGTGTTTTTCAATTTTGAGGTTGTTGTTGAATTTGTTGGTGTTTTTCAATGTTGAGGTTGTTGTTGTTTTTCAATGTTGAGGTTGTTGTTGAATTTGTTGGTGTTTTTCAATGTTGAGGTTGTTGTTGTTTTTCAATGCTGAGGTTGTTGTTGAATTTGGTGGTGTTTTTCAATGTTGAGGTTGTTGTTGTTTTTCAATGTTGAGGTTGTTGTTGAATTTGTTGGTGTTTTTCAATGTTGAGTTTGATGTTGTTTTTCAATGTTGAGGTTGTTGTTGAATTTGTTGGTGTTTTCCAATGTTGAGGTTGTTGTTGTTTTTCAATGTTGAGGTTGTTGTTGAATTTGTTGGTGTTTTTCAATGTTGTGGTTGTTGTTGTTTTTCAATTTTAAGGTTGTTGTTGAATTTGTTGGTGCTTTTCAATGTTGAGGTTGTTGTTGAATTTGTTGGTGTTTTTCAATGTTGAGGTTGTTGTTGTTTTTCAATGATGAAGTTGTTGTTGAATTTGTTGGTGTTTTTCAATGTTGACTTTGTTGTTGAATTTGTTGGTGTTTTTCAATTTTGAGGTTGTTGTTGAATTTGTTGGTGTTTTTCAATGTTGAGGTTGTTGTTGAATTTGTTGGTGTTTTTTAATGTTGAGGTTGTTGTTGAATTTGTTGGTGTTTTTCAATGTTGAGGTTGTTGTTGTTTTTCAATGTTGAGGTTGTTGTTGAATTTGTTGGTGTTTTTCAATGTTGAGGTTGTTGTTGTTTTTCAATGTTGAGGTTGTTGTTGAATTTGTTGGTGTTTTTCAATTTCGAGGTTGTTGTTGAATTTGTTGGTGTTTTTCAATGTTGAGGTTGTTGTTGAATTTGTTGGTGTTTTTTAATGTTGAGGTTGTTGTTGAATTTGTTGGTGTTTTTCAATGTTGAGGTTGTTGTTGTTTTTTAATGTTGAGGTTGTTGTTGAATTTGTTGGTGTTTTTCAATGTTGAGGTTGTTGTTGTTTTTCAGTGTTGAGGTTGTTGTTGAATTTGTTGGTGTTTTTCAATTTCGAGGTTGTTGTTGAATTTGTTGGTGGTTTTCAATGTTGAATTTGTTGTTGAATTTGATGGTGTTTTTCAATGTTGAGGTTGTTGTTGTTTTTCAATGTTGAGGTTGTTGTTGAATTTGTTGGTGTTTTTCAATGTTGAGGTTGTTGTTGTTTTTCAATGCTGAGGTTGTTGTTGAATTTGTTGGTGTTTTTCAATGTTGAGGTTGTTGTTCTTTTTCAATGCTGAGGTTGTTGCTGAATTTGTTGGTGTTTTTCAATGTTGAGGTTGTTGTTGAAGTTGTTGGTGTTTTTCAATGTTGAGGTTGTTGTTGTTTTTCAATGTTGAGGTTGTTGTTGAATTTGTTGGTGTTTTTCAATGTCGAGGTTGTTGTTGTTTTTCAATGTTGAGGTTGTTGTTGAATTTATTGGTGTTTTTCAATGTTGAGATTGTTGTTGTTTTTCAATGTTGAGGTTGTTGTTGAATTTGTTGGTGTTTTTCAATTTCGAGGTTGTTGTTGAATTTGTTGGTGTTTTTCAATGTCGAGGTTGTTGTTGTTTTTCAATGTTGAGGTTGTTGTTGAATTTATTGGTGTTTTTCAATGTTGAGATTGTTGTTGTTTTTCAATGTTGAGGTTGTTGTTGAATATGTTGGTGTTTTTCAATTTCGAGGTTGTTGTTGAATTTGTTGGTGTTTTTCATTGTTGAAGTTGTTGTTGAATTTGTTGGTGTTTTTCAATGTTGAGGTTGTTGTTGTTTTTCAAAGTTGAGGTTGTTGTTGAATTTGTTGGTGTTTTTCAATGTTGAGGTTGTTGTTGTTTTTCAAAGCTGAGGTTGTTGCTGAATTTGTTGTTGTTTTTCAATGTTGAGGTTGTTGTTGAATTTGTTGGTGTTTTTCAATGTTGAGGTTGTTGTTGTTTTCAAATGTTGAGGTTGTTGTTGAATTTGTTGGTGTTTTTCAATGTCGAGTTTGTTGTTGTTTTTCAATGTTGAGGTTGTTGTTGAATTTATTGGTGTTTTTCAATGTTGAGGTTGTTGTTGTTTTTCAATGTTGAGGTTGTTGTTGAATTTGTTGGTGTTTTTCAATTTCGAGGTTGTTGTTGAATTTGTTGGTGTTTTTCAATGTTGAAGTTGTTGTTGAATTTGTTGGTGTTTTTCAATGTTGAGGTTGTTGCTGTTTTTCAAAGTTGAGGTTGTTGTTGAATTTGTTGGTGTTTTTCAATGTTGAGGTTGTTGTTGTTTTTCAATGCTGAGGTTGTTGCTGAATTTGTTGGTGTTTTTCAATGTTGAGGTTGTTGTTGAATTTGTTGGTGTTTTTCAATGTTGAGGTTGTTGTTGTTTTTCAATGTTGAGGTTGTTGTTGAATTTGTTGGTGTTTTTCAATGTTGAGGTTGTTGTTGTTTTTCAATGTTGAGGTTGTTGTTGAATTTATTGGTGTTTTTCAATGTTGAGGATGTTGTTGAATTTGTTGGTGTTTTTCAATGTTGAGGTTGTTGTTGTTTTTCAATGTTGAGGTTATTGTTGAATTTGTTGGTGTTTTTCAATGTTGAGTTTGTTGTTGTTTTTCAATGTTGAGGTTGTTGTTGAATTTGTTGGTGTTTTTCAATGTTGAGTTTGTTGTTTTTCAATGTTGAGGTTGTTGTTGAATTTGTTGGTGTTTTTCAATGTTGAGGTTGTTGTTGTTTTTCAATGTTGAGGTTGTTGTTGAATTTGTTGGTGTTTTTCAATGTTGAGGTTGTTGTTGTTTCTCATTGTTGAGGTTGTTGTTGAATTTGTTGGTGTTTTTCAATTTTGAGGTTGTTGTTGAATTTGTTGGTGTTTTTCAATGTTGAGGTTGTTGTTGAATTTGTTGGTGTTTTTCAATGTTGAGGTTGTTGTTGTTTTTCAATGTTGAGGTTGTTGTTGAATTTGTTGGTGTTTTTCAATGTTTAGGTTGTTGTTGTTTATGAATATTGAGGTTGTTGTTGAATTTGTTGGTGTTTTTCAATGTTGAGGTTGTTGTTGAATTTGTTGGTGTTTTTCAATGTTGAGGTTGTTGTTTTTCAATGTTGAGGTTGTTGCTGTTTTTCAATGTTGAGGTTGTTGTTGAATTTGTTGGTGTTTTTTCAATTTTGAGGTTGTTGGTGTTTTTCAATGTTGAGGTTGATGTTGAATTTGAGGGTGTTTTTCAATGTCGAAGTTGTTGAATTTGTTGGTGTTTTTCAATGTTGAAGTTGTTGTTGAATTTGCTGGTGTTTTTCAGTGTTGAGGTTGTTGTTGTTTTTCAATGTTGAGGTTGTTGTTGAATTTGTTGGTGATTTTCAATATTGAGATTGTTGTTGTTTTTCAATGTTGAGGTTGTTGTTGAATTTGTTGGTGTTTTTAAATGTTGAGGTTGTTGTGGAATTTGCTGGTGTTTTGCAATGTTGAGGTTGTTGTTGTTTTTCAATGTTGAGGTTGTTGTTGAATTTGTTGTTGTTTTTCAATGTTGAGGTTGTTGTTGTTTTTCAATGTTGAGGTTGTGGTTGTATTTGTTGGTGTTTTTCAATGTTGAAGCTGTTGTTGAATTTGTTGTTGTTTTTCAATGTTGAGGTTGTTGTTGTTTTTCAATGTTGAGGTTGTTGTTCAATTTGTTGGTGTTTTTCAATGTTGAGGTTGTTGTTGTTTTTCAATGCTGAGGTTGTTGTTGAATTTGGTGGTGTTTTTCAATGTTGAGGTTGTTGTTGTTTTTCAATGTTGAGGTTGTGGATGAATATGTTGGTGTTTTTCAATGTTGAGTTTGTTGTTGTTTTTCAATGTTGAGGTTGTTGTTGAATTTGTTGGTGTTTTCCAATGTTTAGGTTGTTGTTGTTTTTCAATGTTGAGGTTGTTGTTGAATTTGTTGGTGTTTTTAAATGTTGAGGTTGTTGTTGAATTTGTTGGTGTTTTTTAATGTTGAGGTTGTTGTTGAATTTGTTGGTGTTTTTCAATGTTGAGGTTGTTGTTGTTTTTCAATGTTGAGGTTGTTGTTGAATTTGTTGGTGTTTTTCAATGTTGAGGTTGTTGTTGTTTTTCAATGTTGAGGTTGTTGTTGAATTTGTTGGTGTTTTTCAATTTCGAGGTTGTTGTTGAATTTGTTGGTGGTTTTCAATGTTGAATTTGTTGTTGAATTTGTTGGTGTTTTTCAATGTTGAGGTTGTTGTTGTTTTTCAATGTTGAGGTTGTTGTTGAATTTGCTGGTGTTTTTCAATGTTGAGGTTGTTGTTGTTTTTCAATGCTGAGGTTGTTGTTGAATTTGTTGGTGTTTTTCAATGTTGAGGTTGTTGTTGTTTTTCAATGCTGAGGTTGTTGCTGAATTTGTTGGTGTTTTTCAATGTTGAGGTTGTTGTTGAATTTGTTGGTGTTTTTCAATGTTGAGGTTGTTGTTGTTTTTCAATGTTGAGGTTGTTGTTGAATTTGTTGGTGTTTTTCAATGTCGAGGTTGTTGTTGTTTTTCAATGTTGAGGTTGTTGTTGAATTTATTGGTGTTTTTCAATGTTGAGGTTGTTGTTGTTTTTCAATGTTGAGGTTGTTGTTGAATTTGTTGGTGTTTTTCAATTTCGAGGTTGTTGTTGAATTTGTTGGTGTTTCTCAATGTTGAAGTTGTTGTTGAATTTGTTGGTGTTTTTCAATGTTGAGGATGTTGTTGAATTTGTTGGTGTTTTTCAATGTTGAGGTTGTTGTTGTTTTTCAATGTTGAGGTTATTGTTGAATTTGTTGGTGTTTTTCAATGTTGAGTTTGTTGTTGTTTTTCAATGTTGAGGTTGTTGTTGAATTTGCTGGTGTTTTTCAATGTTGAGTTTGTTGTTTTTCAATGTTGAGGTTGTTGTTGAATTTGTTGGTGTTTTTCAATGTTGAGGTTGTTGTTGTTTTTCAATGTTGAGGTTGTTGTTGAATTTGTTGGTGTTTTTCAATGTTGAGGTTGTTGTTGATTTTCATTGTTGAGGTTGTTGTTGAATTTGTTGGTGTTTTTCAATTTTGAGGTTGTTGTTGAATTTGTTGGTGTTTTTCAATGTTGAGGTTGTTGTTGAATTTGTTGGTGTTTTTCAATGTTGAGGTTGTTGTTGAATTTGTTGGTGTTTTTCAATGTTGAAGTTGTTGTTGAATTTGTTGGTGTTTTTCAATGTTGAGGTTGTTGTTGTTTTTCAAAGTTGAGGTTGTTGTTGAATTTGTTGGTGTTTTTCAATCTTGAGGTTGTTGTTGTTTTTCAATGCTGAGGTTGTTGCTGAATTTGTTGGTGTTTTTCAATGTTGAGGTTGTTGTTGAATTTGTTGGTGTTTTTCAATGTTGAGGTTGTTGTTGTTTTTCAATGTTGAGGTTGTTGTTGAATTTGTTGGTGTTTTTCAATGTTGAGGTTGTTGTTGTTTTTCAATGTTGAGGTTGTTGTTGAATTTATTGGTGTTTTTCAATGTTGAGGATGTTGTTGAATTTGTTGGTGTTTTTCAATGTTGAGGTTGTTGTTGTTTTTCAATGTTGAGGTTATTGTTGATTTTGTTGGTGTTTTTCAATGTTGAGTTTGTTGTTGTTTTTCAATGTTGAGGTTGTTGTTGAATTTGTTGGTGTTTTTCAATGTTGAGGTTGTTGTTGTTTCTCATTGTTGAGGTTGTTGTTGAATTTGTTGGTGTTTTTCAATTTTGAGGTTGTTGTTGAATTTGTTGGTGTTTTTCAATGTTGAGGTTGTTGTTGAATTTGTTGGTGTTTTTCAATGTTGAGGTTGTTGTTGTTTTTCAATGTTGAGGTTGTTGTTGAATTTGTTGGTGTTTTTCAATGTTTAGGTTTTGTTGTTTATCAATATTGAGGTTGTTGTTGAATTTGTTGGTGTTTTTCAATGTTGAGGTTGTTGTTGAATTTGTTGGTGTTTTTCAATGTTGAGGTTGTTGTTTTTCAATGTTGAGGTTGTTGCTGTTTTTCAATGTTGAGGTTGTTGTTGAATTTGTTGGTGTTTTTTCAATTTTGAGGTTGTTGGTGTTTTTCAATGTTGAGGTTGATGTTGAATTTGAGGGTGTTTTTCAATGTCGAAGTTGTTGTTGAATTTGTTGGTGTTTTTCAATGTTGAAGTTGTTGTTGAATTTGCTGGTGTTTTTCAATGTTGAGGTTGTTCTTGTTTTTCAATGTTGAGGTTGTTGTTGAATTTGTTGGTGATGTTCAATGTTGAGATTGTTGTTGTTTTTCAATGTTGAGGTTGTTGTTGAATTTGTTGGTGTTTTTAAATGTTGAGGTTGTTGTGGAATTTGCTGGTGTTTTGCAATGTTGAGGTTGTTGTTGTTTTTCAATGTTGAGGTTGTTGTTGAATTTGTTGTTGTTTTTCAATGTTGAGGTTGTTGTTGTTTTTCAATGTTGAGGTTGTGGTTGTATTTGTTGGTGTTTTTCAATTTCGAGGTTGTTGTTGAATTTGTTGGTGTTTTTCAATGTTGAAGCTGTTGTTGAATTTGTTGGTGTTTTTCAATGTTGAGGTTGTTGTTGTTTTTCAATGTTGAGGTTGTTGTTCAATTTGTTGGTGTTTTTCAATGTTGAGGTTGTTGTTGTTTTTCAATGCTGAGGTTGTTGTTGAATTTGGTGGTGTTTTTCAATGTTGAGGTTGTTGTTGTTTTTCAATGTTGAGGTTGTGGATGAATATGTTGGTGTTTTTCAATGTTGAGTTTGTTGTTGTTTTTCAATGTTGAGGTTGTTGTTGAATTTGTTGGTGTTTTCCAATGTTGAGGTTGTTGTTGTTTTTCAATGTTGAGGTTGTTGTTGAATTTGTTGGTGTTTTTCAATGTTGAGGTTGTTGTTGAATTTGTTGGTGGTTTTTAATGTTGAGGTTGTTGTTGAATTTGTTGGTGTTTTTCAATGTTGAGGTTGTTGTTGTTTTTCAATGTTGAGGTTGTTGTTGAATTTGTTGGTGTTTTTCAATGTTGAGGTTGTTGTTGTTTTTCAATGTTGAGGTTGATGTTGAATTTGTTGGTGTTTTTCAATTTCGAGGTTGTTGTTGAATTTGTTGGTGGTTTTCAATGTTGAATTTGTTGTTGAATTTGTTGGTGTTTTTCAATGTTGAGGTTGTTGTTGTTTTTCAATGTTGAGGTTGTTGTTGAATTTGCTGGTGTTTTTCAATGTTGAGGTTGTTGTTGTTTTTCAATGCTGAGGTTGTTGTTGAATTTGTTGGTGTTTTTCAATGTTGAGGTTGTTGTTGTTTTTCAATGCTGAGGTTGTTGCTGAATTTGTTGGTGTTTTTCAATGTTGAGGTTGTTGTTGAATTTGTTGGTGTTTTTCAATGTCGAGGTTGTTGTTGTTTTTCAATGTTGAGGTTGTTGTTGAATTTATTGGTGTTGTTTTTCAATGTTGAGGTTGTTGTTGAATTTGTTCGTGTTTTTCAATTTCGAGGTTGTTGTTGAATTTGTTGGTGTTTTTCAATGTTGAAGTTGTTGTTGAATTTGTTGGTGTTTTTCAATGTTGAGGTTGTTGTTGCTTTTCAAAGTTGAGGTTGTTGTTGAATTTGTTGGTGTTTTTCAATGTTGAGGTTGTTGTTGTTTTTCAATGCTGAGGTTGTTGCTGAATTTGTTGGTGTTTTTCAATGTTGAGGTTGTTGTTGAATTTGTTGGTGTTTTTAAATGTTGAGGTTGTTGTTGTTTTTCAATGTTGAGGTTGTTGTTGAATTTCTTGGTGTTTTTCAATGTTGAGGTTGTTGTTGTTTTTCAATGTTGAGGTTGTTGTTGAATTTATTGGTGTTTTTCAATGTTGAGGATGTTGTTGAGTTTGTTGGTGTTTTTCAATGTTGAGGTTGTTGTTGTTTTTCAATGTTGAGGTTATTGTTGAATTTGTTGGTGTTTTTCAATGTTGAGTTTGTTGTTGTTTTTCAATGTTGAGGTTGTTGTTGAATTTGATGGTGTTTTTCAATGTTGAGTTTGTTGTTTTTCAATGTTGAGGTTGTTGTTGAATTTGTTGGTGTTTTTCAATGTTGAGGTTGTTGTTGTTTTTCAATGTTGAGGTTGTTGTTGAATTTGTTGGTGTTTTTCAATGTTGAGGTTGTTGTTGTTTTTCATTGTTGAGGTTGTTGTTGAATTTGTTGGTGTTTTTCAATTTTGAGGTTGTTGTTGAATTTGTTGGTGTTTTTCAATGTTGAGGTTGTTGTTGAATTTGTTGGTGTTTTTCAATGTTGAGGTTGTTGTTTTTCAATGTTGAGGTTGTTGCTGTTTTTCAATGTTGAGGTTGTTGTTGAATTTGTTGGTGTTTTTTCAATTTTGAGGTTGTTGGTGTTTTTCAATGTTGAGGTTGATGTTGAATTTGAGGGTGTTTTTCAATGTCGAAGTTGTTGTTGAATTTGTTGGTGTTTTTCAATGTTGAAGTTGTTGTTGAATTTGCTGGTGTTTTTCAATGTTGAGGTTGTTGTTGTTTTTCAATGTTGAGGTTGTTGTTGAATTTGTTGGTGTTTTTCAATGTTGAGATTGTTGTTGTTTTTCAATGTTGAGGTTGTTGTTGAATTTGTTGGTGTTTTTAAATGTTGAGGTTGTTGTGGAATTTGCTGGTGTTTTGCAATGTTGAGGTTGTTGTTGTTTTTCAATGTTGAGGTTGTTGTTGAATTTGTTGTTGTTTTTCAATGTTGAGGTTGTTGTTGTTTTTCAATGTTGAGGTTGTTGTTGTATTTGTTGGTGTTTTTCAATTTCGAGGTTGTTGTTGAATTTGTTGGTGTTTTTCAATGTTGAAGCTGTTGTTGAATTTGTTGGTGTTTTTCAATGTTGAGGTTGTTGTTGTTTTTCAATGTTGAGGTTGTTGTTCAATTTGTTGGTGTTTTTCAATGTTGAGGTTGTTGTTGTTTTTCAATGCTGAGGTTGTTGTTGAATTTGGTGGGGTTTTTCAATGTTGAGGTTGTTGTTGTTTTTCAATTTTGAGGTTGTGGTTGAATATGTTGGTGTTTTTCAATGTTGAGTTTGTTGTTGTTTTTCAATGTTGAGGTTGTTGTTGAATTTGTTGGTGTTTTCCAATGTTGAGGTTGTTGTTGTTTTTCAATGTTGAGGTTGTTGTTGAATTTGTTGGTGTTTTTCAATGTTGAGGTTGTTGTTGAATTTGTTGGTGTTTTTCAATGTTGAGGTTGTTGTTGTTTTTCAATGTTGAGGTTGTTGTTGAATTTATTGGTGTTTTTCAATGTTGAGGTTGTTGTTGTTTTTCAATGTTGAGGTTGTTGTTGAATTTGTTGGTGTTTTTCAATTTCGAGGTTGTTGTTGAATTTGTTGGTGTTTTTCAATGTTGAAGTTGTTGTTGAATTAGTTGGTGTTTTTCAATGTTGAGGTTGTTGTTGTTTTTCAAAGTTGAGGTTGTTGTTGAATTTGTTGGTGTTTTTCAATCTTGAGGTTGTTGTTGTTTTTCAATGCTGAGGTTGTTGCTGAATTTGTTGGTGTTTTTCAATGTTGAGGTTGTTGTTGAATTTTTTGGTGTTTTTCAATGTTGAGGTTGTTGTTGTTTTTCAATGTTGAGGTTGTTGTTGAATTTGTTGGTGTTTTTCAATGTTGAGGTTGTTGTTGTTTTTCAATGTTGAGGTTGTTGTTGAATTTATTGGTGTTTTTCAATGTTGAGGATGTTGTTGAATTTGTTGGTGTTTTTCAATGTTGAGGTTGTTGTTGTTTTTCAATGTTGAGGTTATTGTTGAATTTGTTGGTGTTTTTCAATGTTGAGTTTATTGTTGTTTTTCAATGTTGAGGTTGTTGTTGAATTTGTTGGTGTTTTTCAATGTTGAGTTTGTTGTTTTTCAATGTTGAGGTTGTTGTTGAATTTGTTGGTGTTTTTCAATGTTGAGGTTGTTGTTGTTTTTCAATGTTGAGGTTGTTGTTGAATTTGTTGGTGTTTTTCAATGTTGAGGTTGTTGTTGTTTCTCATTGTTGAGGTTGTTGTTGAATTTGTTGGTATTTTTCAATTTTGAGGTTGTTGTTGAATTTGTTGGTGTTTTTCAATGTTGAGGTTGTTGTTGAATTTGTTGGTGTTTTTCAATGTTGAGGTTGTTGTTGTTTTTCAATGTTGAGGTTGTTGTTGAATTTGTTGGTGTTTTTCAATGTTTAGGTTGTTGTTGTTTATCAATATTGAGGTTGTTGTTGAATTTGTTGGTGTTTTTCAATGTTGAGGTTGTTGTTGAATTTGTTGGTGTTTTTCAATGTTGAGGTTGTTGTTTTTCAATGTTGAGGTTGTTGCTGTTTTTCAATGTCGAGGTTGTTGTTGAATTTGTTGGTGTTTTTTCAATTTTGAGGTTGTTGGTGTTTTTCAATGTTGAGGTTGATGTTGAATTTGAGGGTGTTTTTCAATGTTGAAGTTGTTGTTGAATTTGCTGGTGTTTTTCAATGTTGAGGTTGTTGTTGTTTTTCAATGTTGAGGTTGTTGTTGAATTTGTTGGTGATGTTCAATGTTGAGATTGTTGTTGTTTTTCAATGTTGAGGTTGTTGTTGAATTTGTTGGTGTTTTTAAATGTTGAGGTTGTTGTGGAATTTGCTGGTGTTTTGCAATGTTGAGGTTGTTGTTGTATTGCAATGTTTGAGGTTGTTGTTGAATTTGTTGTTGTTTTTCAATGTTGAGCTTGTTGTTGTTTTTCAATGTTGAGGTTGTGGTTGTATTTGTTGGTGTTTTTCAATTTCGAGGTTGTTGTTGAATTTGTTGGTGTTTTTCAATGTTGAAGCTGTTGTTGAATTTGTTGGTGTTTTTCAATGTTGAGGTTGTTGTTGTTTTTCAATGTTGAGGTTGTTGTTCAATTTGTTGGTGTTTTTCAATGTTGAGGTTGTTGTTGTTTTTCAATGCTGAGGTTGTTGTTGAATTTGGTGGTGTTTTTCAATGTTGAGGTTGTTGTTGTTTTTCAATGTTGAGGTTGTGGATGAATATGTTGGTGTTTTTCAATGTTGAGTTTGTTGTTGTTTTTCAATGTTGAGGTTGTTGTTGAATTTGTTGGTGTTTTCCAATGTTGAGGTTGTTGTTGTTTTTCAATGTTGAGGTTGTTGTTGAATTTGTTGGTGTTTTTCAATGTTGAGGTTGTTGTTGAATTTGTTGGTGTTTTTTAATGTTGAGGTTGTTGTTGAATTTGTTGGTGTTTTTCAATGTTGAGGTTGTTGTTGTTTTTCAATGTTGAGGTTTTTGTTGAATTTGTTGGTGTTTTTCAATGTTGAGGTTGTTGTTGTTTTTCAATGTTGAGGTTGTTGTTGAATTTGTTGGTGTTTTTCAATTTCGAGGTTGTTGTTGAATTTGTTGGTGGTTTTCAATGTTGAATTTGTTGTTGAATTTGTTGGTGTTTTTCAATGTTGAGGTTGTTGTTGTTTTTCAATGTTGAGGTTGTTGTTGAATTTGCTGGTGTTTTTCAATGTTGAGGTTGTTGTTGTTTTTCAATGCTGAGGTTGTTGTTGAATTTGTTGGTGTTTTTCAATGTTGAGGTTGTTGTTGTTTTTCAATGCTGAGGTTGTTGCTGAATTTGTTGGTGTTTTTCAATGTTGAGGTTGTTGTTGAATTTGTTGGTGTTTTTCAATGTTGAGGTTGTTGTTGTTTTTCAATGTTGAGGTTGTTGTTGAATTTGTTGGTGTTTTTCAATGTCGAGGTTGTTGTTGTTTTTCAATGTTGAGGTTGTTGTTGAATTTATTGGTGTTTTTCAATGTTGAGGTTGTTGTTGTTTTTCAATGTTGAGGTTGTTGTTGAATTTGTTGGTGTTTTTCAATTTCGAGGTTGTTGTTGAATTTGTTGGTGTTTTTCAATGTTGAGGTTGTTGTTTTTCAATGTTGAGGTTGTTGCTGTTTTTCAATGTTGAGGTTGTTGTTGAATTTGTTGGTGTTTTTTCAATTTTGAGGTTGTTGGTGTTTTTCAATGTTGAGGTTGATGTTGAATTTGAGGGTGTTTTTCAATGTCGAAGTTGTTGTTGAATTTGTTGGTGTTTTTCAATGTTGAAGTTGTTGTTGAATTTGCTGGTGTTTTTCAATGTTGAGGTTGTTGTTGTTTTTCAATGTTGAGGTTGTTGTTGAATTTGTTGGTGTTTTTCAATGTTGAGATTGTTGTTGTTTTTCAATGTTGAGGTTGTTGTTGAATTTGTTGGTGTTTTTAAATGTTGAGGTTGTTGTGGAATTTGCTGGTGTTTTGCAATGTTGAGGTTGTTGTTGTTTTTCAATGTTGAGGTTGTTGTTGAATTTGTTGTTGTTTTTCAATGTTGAGGTTGTTGTTGTTTTTCAATGTTGAGGTTGTTGTTGTATTTGTTGGTGTTTTTCAATTTCGAGGTTGTTGTTGAATTTGTTGGTGTTTTTCAATGTTGAAGCTGTTGTTGAATTTGTTGGTGTTTTTCAATGTTGAGGTTGTTGTTGTTTTTCAATGTTGAGGTTGTTGTTCAATTTGTTGGTGTTTTTCAATGTTGAGGTTGTTGTTGTTTTTCAATGCTGAGGTTGTTGTTGAATTTGGTGGGGTTTTTCAATGTTGAGGTTGTTGTTGTTTTTCAATTTTGAAGTTGTGGTTGAATATGTTGGTGTTTTTCAATGTTGAGTTTGTTGTTGTTTTTCAATGTTGAGGTTGTTGTTGAATTTGTTGGTGTTTTCCAATGTTGAGGTTGTTGTTGTTTTTCAATGTTGAGGTTGTTGTTGAATTTGTTGGTGTTTTTCAATGTTGAGGTTGTTGTTGAATTTGTTGGTGTTTTTTAATGTTGAGGTTGTTGTTGAATTTGTTGGTGTTTTTCAATGTTGAGGTTGTTGTTGTTTTTCAATGTTGAGGTTGTTGTTGAATTTATTGGTGTTTTTCAATGTTGAGGTTGTTGTTGTTTTTCAATGTTGAGGTTGTTGTTGAATTTGTTGGTGTTTTTCAATTTCGAGGTTGTTGTTGAATTTGTTGGTGTTTTTCAATGTTGAAGTTGTTGTTGAATTTGTTGGTGTTTTTCAATGTTGAGGTTGTTGTTGTTTTTCAAAGTTGAGGTTGTTGTTGAATTTGTTGGTGTTTTTCAATCTTGAGGTTGTTGTTGTTTTTCAATGCTGAGGTTGTTGCTGAATTTGTTGGTGTTTTTCAATGTTGAGGTTGTTGTTGAATTTTTTGGTGTTTTTCAATGTTGAGGTTGTTGTTGTTTTTCAATGTTGAGGTTGTTGTTGAATTTGTTGGTGTTTTTCAATGTTGAGGTTGTTGTTGTTTTTCAATGTTGAGGTTGTTGTTGAATTTATTGGTGTTTTTCAATGTTGAGGATGTTGTTGAATTTGTTGGTGTTTTTCAATGTTGAGGTTGTTGTTGTTTTTCAATGTTGAGGTTATTGTTGAATTTGTTGGTGTTTTTCAATGTTGAGTTTATTGTTGTTTTTCAATGTTGAGGTTGTTGTTGAATTTGTTGGTGTTTTTCAATGTTGAGTTTGTTGTTTTTCAATGTTGAGGTTGTTGTTGAATTTGTTGGTGTTTTTCAATGTTGAGGTTGTTGTTGTTTTTCAATGTTGAGGTTGTTGTTGAATTTGTTGGTGTTTTTCAATGTTGAGGTTGTTGTTGTTTCTCAATGTTGAGGTTGTTGTTGAATTTGTTGGTGTTTTTCAATTTTGAGGTTGTTGTTGAATTTGTTGGTGTTTTTCAATGTTGAGGTTGTTGTTGAATTTGTTAGTGTTTTTCAATGTTGAGGTTGTTGTTGTTTTTCAATGTTGAGGTTGTTGTTGAATTTGTTGGTGTTTTTCAATGTTTAGGTTGTTGTTGTTTATCAATATTGAGGTTGTTGTTGAATTTGTTGGTGTTTTTCAATGTTGAGGTTGTTGTTTTTCAATGTTGAGGTTGTTGCTGTTTTTCAATGTCGAGGTTGTTGTTGAATTTGTTGGTGTTTTTTCAATTTTGAGGTTGTTGGTGTTTTTCAATGTTGAGGTTGATGTTGAATTTGAGGGTGTTTTTCAATGTTGAAGTTGTTGTTGAATTTGCTGGTGTTTTTCAATGTTGAGGTTGTTGTTGTTTTTCAATGTTGAGGTTGTTGTTGAATTTGTTGGTGATGTTCAATGTTGAGATTGTTGTTGTTTTTCAATGTTGAGGTTGTTGTTGAATTTGTTGGTGTTTTTAAATGTTGAGGTTGTTGTGGAATTTGCTGGTGTTTTGCAATGTTGAGGTTGTTGTTGTTTTTCAATGTTGAGGTTGTTGTTGAATTTGTTGTTGTTTTTCAATGTTGAGGTTGTTGTTGTTTTTCAATGTTGAGGTTGTGGTTGTATTTGTTGGTGTTTTTCAATTTCGAGGTTGTTGTTGAATTTGTTGGTGTTTTTCAATGTTGAAGCTGTTGTTGAATTTATTGGTGTTTTTCAATGTTGAGGTTGTTGTTGTTTTTCAATGTTGAGGTTGTTGTTCAATTTGTTGGTGTTTTTCAATGTTGAGGTTGTTGTTGTTTTTCAATGCTGAGGTTGTTGTTGAATTTGGTGGTGTTTTTCAATGTTGAGGTTGTTGTTGAATTTGTTGGTGTTTTTCAATGTTGAATTTGTTGTTGAATTTGTTCGTGTTTTTCAATGTTGAGGTTGTTGTTGTTTTTCATTGTTGAGGTTGTTGTTGAATTTGTTGGTGGTTTTCAATGTTGAGGTTGTTGTTGAATTTGTTGGTGTTTTTCAATGTTGAATTTGTTGTTGAATTTGTTGGTGTTTTTCAATGTTGAGGTTGTTGTTGTTTTTCAATGTTGAGGTTGTTGTTGAATTTGTTGGTGGTTTTCAATGTTGAATTTGTTGTTGAATTTGTTGGTGTTTTTCAATGTTGAGGTTGTTGTTGTTTTTCAATGTTGAGGTTGTTGTTGAATTTGCTGGTGTTTTTCAATGTTGAGGTTGTTGTTGTTTTTCAATGCTGAGGTTGTTGTTGAATTTGTTGGTGTTTTTCAATGTTGAGGTTGTTGTTGTTTTTCAATGCTGAGGTTGTTGCTGAATTTGTTGGTGTTTTTCAATGTTGAGGTTGTTGTTGAATTTGTTGGTGTTTTTCAATGTTGAATTTGTTGTTGAATTTCAATGTTGAGGTTGTTGTTGAATTTGTTGGTGTTTTTCAATGTCGAGGTTGTTGTTGTTTTTCAATGTTGAGGTTGTTGTTGAATTTATTGGTGTTTTTCAATGTTGAGGTTGTTGTTGTTTTTCAATGTTGAGGTTGTTGTTGAATTTGTTGGTGTTTTTCAATTTCGAGGTTGTTGTTGAATTTGTTGGTGTTTTTCAATGTTGAAGTTGTTGTTGAATTTGTTGGTGTTTTTCAATGTTGAGGTTGTTGTTGCTTTTCAAAGTTGAGGTTGTTGTTGAATTTGTTGGTGTTTTTCAATGTTGAGGTTGTTGTTGTTTTTCAATGCTGAGGTTGTTGCTGAATTTGTTGGTGTTTTTCAATGTTGAGGTTGTTGTTGAATTTGTTGGTGTTTTTCAATGTTGAGGTTGTTGTTGTTTTTCAATGTTGAGGTTGTTGTTGAATTTGTTGGTGTTTTTCAATGTTGAGGTTGTTGTTGTTTTTCAATGTTGAGGTTGTTGTTGAATTTATTGGTGTTTTTCAATGTTGAGGATGTTGTTGAATTTGTTGGTGTTTTTCAATGTTGAGGTTGTTGTTGTTTTTCAATGTTGAGGTTATTGTTGAATTTGTTGGTGTTTTTCAATGTTGAGTTTGTTGTTGTTTTTCAATTTTGAGGTTGTTGTTGAATTTGTTGGTGTTTTTCAATGTTGAGTTTGTTGTTTTTCAATGTTGAGGTTGTTGTTGAATTTGTTGGTGTTTTTCAATGTTGAGGTTGTTGTTGTTTTTCAATGTTGAGGTTGTTGTTGAATTTGTTGGTGTTTTTCAATGTTGAGGTTGTTGTTGTTTTTCATTGTTGAGGTTGTTGTTGAATTTGTTGGTGTTTTTCAATTTTGAGGTTGTTGTTGAATTTGTTGGTGTTTTTCAATGTTGAGGTTGTTGTTGAATTTGTTGGTGTTTTTCAATGTTGAGGTTGTTGTTTTTCAATGTTGAGGTTGTTGTTGAATTTGTTGGTGTTTTTTCAATTTTGAGGTTGTTGGTGTTTTTCAATGTGCAGGTTGATGTTGAATTTGAGGGTGTTTTTTCAATGTCGAAGTTGTTGTTGAATTTGTTGGTGTTTTTCAATGTTGAAGTTGTTGTTGAATTTGCTGGTGTTTTTCAATGTTGAGGTTGTTGTTGTTTTTCAATGTTGAGGTTGTTGTTGAATTTGTTGGTGTTTTTCAATGTTGAGATTGTTTTTGTTTTTCAATGTTGAGGTTGTTGTTGAATTTGTTGGTGTTTTTAATTGTTGAGGTTGTTGTGGAATTTGCTGGTGTTTTGCAATGTTGAGGTTGTTGTTGTTTTTCAATGTTGAGGTTGTTGTTGAATTTGTTGTTGTTTTTCAATGTTGAGGTTGTTGTTGTTTTTCAATGTTGAGGTTGTTGTTGTATTTGTTGGTGTTTTTCAATTTCGAGGTTGTTGTTGAATTTGTTGGTGTTTTTCAATGTTGAAGCTGTTGTTGAATTTGTTGGTGTTTTTCAATGTTTAGGTTGTTGTTGTTTTTCAATGTTGAGGTTGTTGTTCAATTTGTTGGTGTTTTTCAATGTTGAGGTTGTTGTTGTTTTTCAATGCTGAGGTTGTTGTTGAATTTGGTGGTGTTTTTCAATGTTGAGGTTGTTGTTGTTTTTCAATGTTGAGGTTGTGGTTGAATATGTTGGTGTTTTTCAATGTTGAGTTTGTTGTTGTTTTTCAATGTTGAGGTTGTTGTTGAATTTGTTGGTGTTTTCCAATGTTGAGGTTGTTGTTGTTTTTCAATGTTGAGGTTGTTGTTGAATTTGTTGGTGTTTTTCAATGTTGAGGTTGTTGTTGAATTTGTTGGTGTTTTTTAATGTTGAGGTTGTTGTTGAATTTGTTGGTGTTTTTCAATGTTGAGGTTGTTGTTGTTTTTCAATGTTGAGGTTGTTGTTGAATTTGTTGGTGTTTTTCAATGTTGAGGTTGTTGTTGTTTTTCAATGTTGAGGTTGTTCTTGAATTTGTTGGTGTTTTTCAATTTCGAGGTTGTTGTTGAATTTGTTGGTGGTTTTCAATGTTGAATTTGTTGTTGAATTTGTTGGTGTTTTTCAATGTTGAGGTTGTTGTTGTTTTTCAATGTTGAGGTTGTTGTTGAATTTGCTGGTGTTTTTCAATGTTGAGGTTGTTGTTGTTTATCAATGCTGAGGTTGTTGTTGAATTTGTTGTTGTTTTTCAATGTTGAGGTTGTTGTTGTTTTTCAATGCTGAGGTTGTTGCTGAATTTGTTGGTGTTTTTCAATGTTGAGGTTGTTGTTGAATTTGTTGGTGTTTTTCAATGTTGAGGTTATTGTTGTTTTTCAATGTTGAGGTTGTTGTTGAATTTGTTGGTGTTTTTCAATGTTGAGGTTGTTGTTGTTTTTCAATGTTGAGGTTGTTGTTGAATTTGTTGGTGTTTTTCAATGTTGAGGTTGTTGTTGTTTTTCATTGTTGAGGTTGTTGTTGAATTTGTTGGTGTTTTTCAATTTTGAGGTTGTTGTTGAATTTGTTGGTGTTTTTCAATGTTGAGGTTGTTGTTGAATTTGTTGGTGTTTTTCAATGTTGAGGTTGTTGTTGTTTTTCAATGTTGAGGTTGTTGTTGAATTTGTTGGTGTTTTTCAATGTTGAGGTTGTTGTTGTTTTTCATTGTTGAGGTTGTTGTTGAATTTGTTGGTGTTTTTCAATTTTGAGGTTGTTGTTGTATTTGTTGGTGTTTTTCAATGTTGAGGTTGTTGTTGAATTTGTTGGTGTTTTTCAATGTTGAGGTTGTTGTTTTTCAATGTTGAGGTTGTTGCTGTTTTTCAATGTTGAGGTTGTTGTTGAATTTGTTGGTGTTTTTTCAATTTTGAGGTTGTTGGTGTTTTTCAATGTGGAGGTTGATGTTGAATTTGAGGGTGTTTTTCAATGTCGAAGTTGTTGTTGAATTTGTTGGTGTTTTTCAATGTTGACGTTGTTGTTGAATTTGCTGGTGTTTTTCAATGTTGAGGTTGTTGTTGTTTTTCAATGTTGAGGTTGTTGTTGAATTTGTTGGTGTTTTTCAATGTTGAGATTGTTGTTGTTTTTCAATGTTGAGGTTGTTGTTGAATTTGTTGGTGTTTTTAATTGTTGAGGTTGTTGTGGAATTTGCTGGTGTTTTGCAATGTTGAGGTTGTTGTTGTTTTTCAATGTTGAGGTTGTTGTTGAATTTGCTGTTGTTTTTCAATGTTGAGGTTGTTGTTGTTTTTCAATGTTGAGGTTGTTGTTGTATTTGTTGGTGTTTTTCAATTTCGAGGTTGTTGTTGAATTTGTTGGTGTTTTTCAATGTTGAAGCTGTTGTTGAATTTGTTGGTGTTTTTCAATGTTGAGGTTGTTGTTGTTTTTCAATGTTGAGGTTGTTGTTCAATTTGTTGGTGTTTTTCAATGTTGAGGTTGTTGTTGTTTTTCAATGCTGAGGTTGTTGTTGAATTTGGTGGTGTTTTTCAATGTTGAGGTTGTTGTTGTTTTTCAATGTTGAGGTTGTTGTTGAATTTGTTGGTGTTTTCCAATGTTGAGGTTGTTGTTGTTTTTCAATGTTGAGGTTGTTGTTGAATTTGTTGGTGTTTTTCAATGTTGAGGTTGTTGTTGAATTTGTTGGTGTCTTTTAATGTTGAGGTTGTTGTTGAATTTGTTGGTGTTTTTCAATGTTGAGGTTGTTGTTGCTTTTCAATGTTGAGGTTGTTGTTGAATTTGTTGGTGTTTTTCAATGTTGAGGTTGTTGTTGTTTTTCAATGTTGAGGTTGTTGTTGAATTTGTTGGTGTTTTTCAATTTCGAGGTTGTTGTTGAATTTGTTGGTGGTTTTCAATGTTGAATTTGTTGTTGAATTTGTTGGTGTTTTTCAATGTTGAGGTTGTTGTTGTTTTTCAATGTTGAGGTTGTTGTTGAATTTGCTGGTGTTTTTCTATGTTGAGGTTGTTGTTGTTTATCAATGCAGAGGTTGTTGTTGAATTTGTTGTTGTTTTTCAATGTTGAGTTTGTTGTTGTTTTTCAATGCTGAGGTTGTTGCTGAATTTGTTGGTGTTTTTCAATGTTGAGGTTGTTGTTGAATTTGTTGGTGTTTTTCAATGTTGAGGTTGTTGTTGTTTTTCAATGTTGAGGTTGTTGTTGAATTTGTTGGTATTTTTCAATGTCGAGGTTGTTGTTGTTTTTCAATGTTGAGGTTGTTGTTGAATTTATTGGTGTTTTTCAATGTTGAGGTTGTTGTTGTTTTTCAATGTTGAGGTTGTTGTTGAATTTGTTGGTGTTTTTCAATTTCGAGGTTGTTGTTGAATTTGTTGGTGTTTTTCAATGTTGAAGTTGTTGTTGAATTTGTTGGTGTTTTTCAATGTTGAGGTTGTTGTTGCTTTTCAAAGTTGAGGTTGTTGTTGAATTTGTTGGTGTTTTTCAATGTTGAGGTTGTTGTTGTTTTTCAATGCTGAGGTTGTTGCTGAATTTGTTGGTGTTTTTCAATGTTGAGGTTGTTGTTGAATTTGTTGGTGTTTTTCAATGTTGAGGTTGTTGTTGTTTTTCAATGTTGAGGTTGTTGTTGAATTTGTTGGTGTTTTTCAATGTTGAGGTTGTTGTTGTTTTTCAATGTTGAGGTTGTTGTTGAATTTATTGGTGTTTTTCAATGTTGAGGATGTTGTTGAATTTGTTGGTGTTTTTCAATGTTGAGGTTGTTGTTGTTTTTCAATGTTGAGGTTATTGTTGAATTTGTTGGTGTTTTTCAATGTTGAGTTTGTTGTTGTTTTTCAATGTTGAGGTTGTTGTTGAATTTGTTGGTGTTTTTCAATGTTGAGTTTGTTGTTTTTCAATGTTGAGGTTGTTGTTGAATTTGTTGGTGTTTTTCAATGTTGAGGTTTTTGTTGTTTTTCAATGTTGAGGTTGTTGTTGAATTTGTTGGTGTTTTTCAATGTTGAGGTTGTTGTTGTTTTTCATTGTTGAGGTTGTTGTTGAATTTGTTGGTGTTTTTCAATTTTGAGGTTGTTGTTGAATTTGTTGGTGTTTTTCAATGTTGAGGTTGTTGTTGAATTTGTTGGTGTTTTTCAATGTTGAGGTTGTTGTTGTTTTTCAATGTTGAGGTTGTTGTTGAATTTGTTGGTGTTTTTCAATGTTTAGGTTGTTGTTGTTTATCAATGTTGAGGTTGTTGTTGAATTTGTTGGTGTTTTTCAATGTTGAGGTTGTTGTTGAATTTGTTGGTGTTTTTCAATGTTGAGGTTGTTGTTGTTTTTCATTGTTGAGGTTGTTGCTGTTTTTCAATGTTGAGGTTGTTGTTGAATTTGTTGGTGTTTTTTCAATTTTGAGTTTGTTGGTGTTTTTCAATGTTGAGTTTGATGTTGAATTTGAGGGTGTTTTTGAATGTCGAAGTTGTTGTTGAATTTGTTGGTGTTTTTCAATGTTGAAGTTGCTGTTGAATTTGCTGGTGTTTTTCAATGTTGAGGTTGTTGTTGTATTTCAATGTTGAGGTTGTTGTTGAATTTGTTGGTGTTTTTCAATGTTTAGATTGTTGTTGTTTTTCAATGTTGAGGTTATTGTTGAATTTGTTGGTGTTTTTAAATGTTGAGGTTGTTGTGGAATTTGCTGGTGTTTTGCAATGTTGAGGTTGTTGTTGTTTTTCAATGTTGAGGTTGTTGTTGAATTTGTTGGTGTTTTTCAATGTTGAGGTTGTTGTTGTTTTTCAATGTTGAGGTTGTTGTTGTATTTGTTGGTGTTTTTCAATTTCGAGGTTGTTGTTGAATTTGTTGGTGTTTTTCAATGTTGAAGTTGTTGTTGAATTTGTTGGTGTTTTTCAATGTTGAGGTTGTTGTTGTTTTTCAATGTTGAGGTTGTTGTTGAATTTGTTGGTGTTTTTCAATGTTGAGGTTGTTGTTGTTTTTCAATGCTGAGGTTGTTGTTGAATTTGGTGGTGTTTTTCAATGTTGAGGTTGTTGTTGTTTTTCAATGTTGAGGTTGTTGTTGAATTTGTTGGTGTTTTTCAATGTTGAGGTTGTTGTTGTTTTTCAATGTTGAGGTTGTTGTTGAATTTGTTGGTGTTTTTCAATGTTGTGGTTGTTGTTGTTTTTCAATTTTAAGGTTGTTGTTGAATTTGTTGGTGCTTTTCAATGTTGAGGTTGTTGTTGAATTTGTTGGTGTTTTTCAATGTTGAGGTTGTTGTTGTTTTTCAATGATGAGGTTGTTGTTGAATTTGTTGGTGTTTTTCAATGTTGACTTTGTTGTTGAATTTGTTGGTGTTTTTCAATTTTGAGGTTGTTGTTGAATTTGTTGGTGTTTTTCAATGTTGAGGTTGTTGTTGAATTTGTTGGTGTTTTTTAATGTTGAGGTTGTTGTTGAATTTGTTGGTGTTTTTCAATGTTGAGGTTGTTGTTGTTTTTCAATGTTGAGGTTGTTGTTGAATTTGTTGGTGTTTTTCAATGTTGAGGTTGTTGTTGTTTTTCAATGTTGAGGTTGTTGTTGAATTTGTTGGTGTTTTTCAATTTCGAGGTTGTTGTTGAATTTGTTGGTGTTTTTCAATGTTGAGGTAGTTGTTGAATTTGTTGGTGTTTTTTAATGTTGAGGTTGTTGTTGAATTTGTTGGTGTTTTTCAATGTTGAGGTTGTTGTTGTTTTTCAATGTTGAGGTTGTTGTTGAATTTGTTGGTGTTTTTCAATGTTGATGTTGTTGTTGTTTTTCAATGCTGAGGATGTTGTTGAATTTGTTGGTGTTTTTCAATGTTGAGGTTGTTGTTGTTTTTCAATGCTGAGGTTGTTGCTGAATTTGTTGGTGTTTTTCAATGTTGAGGTTGTTGTTGAAGTTGTTGGTGTTTTTCAATGTTGAGGTTGTTGTTGTTTTTCAATGTTGAGGTTGTTGTTGAATTTGTTGGTGTTTTTCAATGTCGAGGTTGTTGTTGTTTTTCAATGTTGAGGTTGTTGTTGAATTTATTGGTGTTTTTCAATGTTGAGATTGTTGTTGTTTTTCAATGTTGAGGTTGTTGTTGAATTTGTTGGTGTTTTTCAATTTCGAGGTTGTTGTTGAATTTGTTGGTGTTTTTCAATGTTGAAGTTGTTGTTGAATTTGTTGGTGTTTTTCAATGTTGAGGTTGTTGTTGTTTTTCAAAGTTGAGGTTGTTGTTGAATTTGTTGGTGTTTTTCATTGTTGAGGTTGTTGTTGTTTTTCAATGCTGAGGTTGTTGCTGAATTTGTTGGTGTTTTTCAATGTTGAGGTTGTTGTTGAATTTGTTGGTGTTTTTCAATGTTGAGGTTGTTGTTGTTTTTCAATGTTGAGGTTGTTGTTGAATTTGTTGGTGTTTTTCAATGTTGAGGTTGTTGTTGTTTTTCAATGTTGAGGTTGTTGTTGTATTTGTTGGTGTTTTTCAATTTCGAGGTTGTTGTTGAATTTGTTGGTGTTTTTCAATGTTGAAGTTGTTGTTGAATTTGTTGGTGTTTTTCAATGTTGAGGTTGTTGTTGTTTTTCAATGTTGAGCTAGTTGTTGAATTTGTTGGTGTTTTTCAATGTTGAGGTTGTTGTTGTTTTTCAATGCTGAGGTTGTTGTTGAATTTGGTGGTGTTTTTCAATGTTGAGGTTGTTGTTGTTTTTCAATGTTGAGGTTGTTGTTGAATTTGTTGGTGTTTTTCAATGTTGAGTTTGTTGTTGTTTTTCAATGTTGAGGTTGTTGTTGAATTTGTTGGTGTTTTCCAATTTTGAGGTTGTTGTTGTTTTTCAATGTTGAGGTTGTTGTTGAATTTGTTGGTGTTTTTCAATGTTGTGGTTGTTGTTGTTTTTCAATTTTGAGGTTGTTGTTGAATTTGTTGGTGCTTTTCAATGTTGAGGTTGTTGTTGAATTTGTTGGTGTTTTTCAATGTTGAGGTTGTTGTTGTTTTTCAATGATGAGGTTGTTGTTGAATTTGTTGGTGTTTTTCAATGTTGACTTTGTTGTTGAATTTGTTGGTGTTTTTCAATTTTGAGGTTGTTGTTGAATTTGTTGGTGTTTTTCAATGTTGAGGTTGTTGTTGAATTTGTTGGTGTTTTTTAATGTTGAGGTTGTTGTTGAATTTGTTGTGTTTTTCAATGTTGAGGTTGTTGTTGTTTTTCAATGTTGAGGTTGTTGTTGAATTTGTTGGTGTTTTTCAATGTTGAGGTTGTTGTTTTTTTCAATGTTGAGGTTGTTGTTGAATTTGTTGGTGTTTTTCAAATTCGAGGTTGTTGTTGAATTTGTTGGTGTTTTTCAATGTTGAGGTTGTTGTTGAATTTGTTGGTGTTTTTTAATTTTGAGGTTGTTGTTGAATTTGTTGGTGTTTTTCAATGTTGAGGTTGTTGTTGTTTTTCAATGTTGAGGTTGTTGTTGAATTTGTTGGTGTTTTTCAATGTTGAGGTTGTTGTTGTTTTTCAATGTTGAGGTTGTTGTTGAATTTGTTGGTGTTTTTCAATTTCGAGGTTGTTGTTGAATTTGTTGGTGGTTTTCAATGTTGAATTTGTTGTTGAATTTGTTGGTGTTTTTCAATGTTGAGGTTGTTGTTGTTTTTCAATGTTGAGGTTGTTGTTGAATTTGTTGGTGTTTTTCAATGTTGAGGTTGTTGTTGTTTTTCAATGCTGAGGTTGTTGTTGAATTTGTTGGTGTTTTTCAATGTTGAGGTTGTTGTTGTTTTTCAATGCTGAGGTTGTTGCTGAATTTGTTGGTCTTTTTCAATGTTGAGGTTGTTGTTGAATTTGTTGGTGTTTTTCAATGTTGAGGTTGTGGTTGTTTTTCAATGTTGAGGTTGTTGTTGAATTTGTTGGTGTTGTTCAATGTCGAGGTTGTTGTTGTTTTTCAATGTTGAGGTTGTTGTTGAATTTATTGGTGTTTTTCAATGTTGAGGTTGTTGTTGTTTTTCAATGTTGAGGTTGTTGTTGAATTTGTTGGTGTTTTTCAATTTCGAGGTTGTTGTTGAATTTGTTGGTGTTTTTCAATGTTGAAGTTGTTGTTGAATTTGTTGGTGTTTTTCAATGTTCACTTTGTTGTTGAATTTGTTGGTGTTTTTCAATGTTGAGGTTGTTGTTGTTTTTCAATGTTGAGGTTGTTGTTGAATATGTTGGTGTTTTTCAATGTTCACTTTGTTGTTGAATTTGTTGGTGTTTTTCAATGTTGAGGTTGTTGTTGAATTTGTTGGTGTTTTTCAATGTTGAGGTTGTTGCTGTTTTTCAATGTTGAGGTTGTTGTTGAATTTGTTGGTGTTTTTCAATGTTGAGATTGTTGTTGTTTTTCAATGTTGAGGTTGTTGTTGAATTTGTTGGTGTTTTTCAATGTTGAGGTTGTTGTTGAATTTGTTGGTGTTTTTCAATGTTGAGGTTGTTGTTGTTTTTTAATGTTGAGGTTGTTGTTGAATTTGTTGGTGTTTTTCAATTTCGAGGTTGTTGTTGAATTTGTTGGTGTTTTTCAATGTTGAAGTTGTTGTTGAATTTGTTGGTGTTTTTCAATGTTGAGGTTGTTGTTGTTTTTCAAAGTTGAGGTTGTTGTTGAATTTGTTGGTGATTTTCAATGTTGAGGTTGTTGTTGTTTTTCAATGTTGAGGTTGTTGTTGATTTTGTTGGTGTTTTTCAATGTTGAGGTTGTTGTTGTTTTTCAATGTTGAGGTTGTTGTTGAATTTGTTGGTGTTTTTCAATGTTGAGGTTGTTGTTGTTTTTCAATGTTGAGGTTGTTCTTGAATTTATTGGTGTTTTTCAATGTTGAGGATGTTGTTGAATTTGTTGGTGTTTTTCAATGTTGAGGTTGTTGTTGTTTTTCAATGTTGAGGTTATTGTTGAATTTGTTGGTGTTTTTCAATGTTGAGTTTGTTGTTGTTTTTCAATGTTGAGGTTGTTGTTGAGTTTGTTGGTGTTTTTCAATGTTGAGTTTGTTGTTGTTTTTCAATGTTGAGGTTGTTGTTGAATTTGTTGGTGTTTTTCAATGTTGAGGTTGTTGTTGTTTTTCAATGTTGAGGTTGTTGTTGAATTTGTTGGTGTTTTTCAATGTTGAGGTTGTTGTTTTTTTCAATGTTGAGGTTGTTGTTGAATTTGTTGGTGTTTTTCAATTTCGAGGTTGTTGTTGAATTTGTTGGTGTTTTTCAATGTTGAGGTTGTTGTTGAATTTGTTGGTGTTTTTTAATTTTGAGGTTGTTGTTGAATTTGTTGGTGTTTTTCAATGTTGAGGTTGTTGTTGTTTTTCAATGTTGAGGTTGTTGTTGAATTTGTTGGTGTTTTTCAATGTTGAGGTTGTTGTTGTTTTTCAATGTTGAGGTTGTTGTTGAATTTGTTGGTGTTTTTCAATTTCGAGGTTGTTGTTGAATTTGTTGGTGGTTTTCAATGTTGAATTTGTTGTTGAATTTGTTGGTGTTTTTCAATGTTGAGGTTGTTGTTGTTTTTCAATGTTGAGGTTGTTGTTGAATTTGTTGGTGTTTTTCAATGTTGAGGTTGTTGTTGTTTTTCAATGCTGAGGTTGTTGTTGAATTTGTTGGTGTTTTTCAATGTTGAGGTTGTTGTTGTTTTTCAATGCTGAGGTTGTTGCTGAATTTGTTGGTCTTTTTCAATGTTGAGGTTGTTGTTGAATTTGTTGGTGTTTTTCAATGTTGAGGTTGTGGTTGTTTTTCAATGTTGAGGTTGTTGTTGAATTTGTTGGTGTTGTTCAATGTCGAGGTTGTTGTTGTTTTTCAATGTTGAGGTTGTTGTTGAATTTATTGGTGTTTTTCAATGTTGAGGTTGTTGTTGTTTTTCAATGTTGAGGTTGTTGTTGAATTTGTTGGTGTTTTTCAATTTCGAGGTTGTTGTTGAATTTGTTGGTGTTTTTCAATGTTGAAGTTGTTGTTGAATTTGTTGGTGTTTTTCAATGTTCACTTTGTTGTTGAATTTGTTGGTGTTTTTCAATGTTGAGGTTGTTGTTGTTTTTCAATGTTGAGGTTGTTGTTGAATATGTTGGTGTTTTTCAATGTTCACTTTGTTGTTGAATTTGTTGGTGTTTTTCAATGTTGAGGTTGTTGTTGAATTTGTTGGTGTTTTTCAATGTTGAGGTTGTTGCTGTTTTTCAATGTTGAGGTTGTTGTTGAATTTGTTGGTGTTTTTCAATGTTGAGATTGTTGTTGTTTTTCAATGTTGAGGTTGTTGTTGAATTTGTTGGTGTTTTTCAATGTTGAGGTTGTTGTTGAATTTGTTGGTGTTTTTCAATGTTGAGGTTGTTGTTGTTTTTTAATGTTGAGGTTGTTGTTGAATTTGTTGGTGTTTTTCAATTTCGAGGTTGTTGTTGAATTTGTTGGTGTTTTTCAATGTTGAAGTTGTTGTTGAATTTGTTGGTGTTTTTCAATGTTGAGGTTGTTGTTGTTTTTCAAAGTTGAGGTTGTTGTTGAATTTGTTGGTGATTTTCAATGTTGAGGTTGTTGTTGTTTTTCAATGTTGAGGTTGTTGTTGATTTTGTTGGTGTTTTTCAATGTTGAGGTTGTTGTTGTTTTTCAATGTTGAGGTTGTTGTTGAATTTGTTGGTGTTTTTCAATGTTGAGGTTGTTGTTGTTTTTCAATGTTGAGGTTGTTCTTGAATTTATTGGTGTTTTTCAATGTTGAGGATGTTGTTGAATTTGTTGGTGTTTTTCAATGTTGAGGTTGTTGTTGTTTTTCAATGTTGAGGTTATTGTTGAATTTGTTGGTGTTTTTCAATGTTGAGTTTGTTGTTGTTTTTCAATGTTGAGGTTGTTGTTGAGTTTGTTGGTGTTTTTCAATGTTGAGTTTGTTGTTGTTTTTCAATGTTGAGGTTGTTGTTGAATTTGTTGGTGTTTTTCAATGTTGAGGTTGTTGTTGTTTTTCAATGTTGAGGTTGTTGTTGAATTTGTTGGTGTTTTTCAATGTTGAGGTTGTTGTTGTTTTTCATTGTTGAGGTTGTTGTTGAATTTGTTGGTGTTTTTCAATGTTGAAGTTGTTGTTGAATTTGTTGGTTTTTCAATGTTGAGGTTGTTGTTGAATTTGTTGGTGTTTTTCAATGTTGAGGTTGTTGTTGTTTTTCAGTGTTGAGGTTGTTGTTGAATTTGTTGGTGTTTTTTCAATGTTTAGGTTGTTGTTGTTTTTCAATGTTGAGGTTGTTGTTGAATTTGTTGGTGTTTTTCAATGTTGAGGTTGTTGTTGAATTTGTTGGTATTTTTCAATTTTGAGGTTGTTGTTGTTTTTCAATGTTGAGGTTGTTGCTGTTTTTCAATGTTGAGGTTGTTGTTGAATTTGTTGATGTTTTTTCAATTTTGAGGTTGTTGGTGTTTTTCAATGTTGAGGTTGATGTTGAATTTGAGGGTGTTTTTCAATGTCGAAGTTGTTGTTGAATTTGTTGGTGTTTTTCAATGCTGAAGTTGTTGTTGAATTTGTTGGTGTTTTTCAATGTTGAGGTTGTTGTTGTTTTTCAATGTTGAGGTTGTTGTTGAATTTGTTGGTGTTTTTCAATGTTGAGATTGTTGTTGTTTTTCAATGTTGAGGTTGTTGTTGAATTTGTTGGTGTTTTTAAATGTTCAGGTTGTTGTTGAATTTGCTGGTGTTTTGCAATGTTGAGGTTGTTGTTGAATTTGTTGGTGTTTTTCAATGTCGAGATTGTTGTTGTTTTTCAATGTTGAGGTTGTTGTTGAATTTGTTGGTGTTTTTAAATGTTGAGGTTGTTGTTGAATTTGCTGGTGTTTTTCAATGTTGAGGTTGTTGTTGAATTTGTTGGTGTTTTTCAATGTTGAGGTTGTTGTTGTTTTTCAATGTTGAGGTTGTTGTTGTATTTGTTGGTCTTTTTCAATTTCGAGGTTGTTGTTGAATTTGTTGGTGTTTTTCAATGTTGAAGTTGTTGTTGAATTTGATGGTGTTTTTCAAAGTTGAGGTTGTTGTTGTTTTTCAATGTTGAGGTTGTTGTTGAATTTGTTGGTGTTTTTCAATGTTGAGGTTGTTGTTGAATTTGGTGGTGTTTTTCAATGTTGAGGTTGTTGTTGTTTTTCAATGTTGAGGTTGTTGTTGAATTTGTTGGTGTTTTTCAATGTTGAGTTTGTTGTTGTTTTTCAATGTTGAGGTTGTTGTTGAATTTGTTGGTGTTTTCCAATGTTGAGGTTGTTGTTGTTTTTCATTTTGAGGTTGTTGTTGAATTTGTTGGTGTTTTTCAATGTTGTGGTTGTTGTTGTTTTTCAATTTTGAGGTTGTTGTTGAATTTGTTGGTGCTTTTCAATGATGAGGTTGTTGTTGAATTTGTTGGTGTTTTTCAATGTTGACTTTGTTGTTGAATTTGTTGGTGTTTTTTCAATTTTGAGGTTGTTGTTGAATTTGTTGGTGTTTTTCAAAGTTGAGGTTGTTGTTGAATTTGTTGGTGTTTTTTAATGTTGAGGTTGTTGTTGAATTTGTTGGTGTTTTTCAATGTTGAGGTTGTTGTTGTTTTTCAATGTTGAGGTTGTTGTTGAATTTGTTGGTGTTTTTCAATGTTGAGGTTGTTGTTGTTTTTCAATGTTGAGGTTGTTGTTGAATTTGTTGGTGTTTTTCAATGTTGAGGTTGTTGTTGAATTTGTTGGTGGTTTTCAATGTTGAATTTGTTGTTGAATTTGTTGGTGTTTTTCAATGTTGAGGTTGTTGTTGTTTTTCAAAGTTGAGGTTGTTGTTGAATTTGTTGGTGTTTTTCAATGTTGAGGTTGTTGTTGTTTTTCAATGTTGAGGTTGTTGTTGAATTTGTTGGTGTTTTTCAATTTCGAGGTTGTTGTTGAATTTGTTGGTGGTTTTCAATGTTGAATTTGTTGTTGAATTTGTTGGTGTTTTTCAATGTTGAGGTTGTTGTTGTTTTTCAATGTTGAGGTTGTTGTTGAATTTGTTGGTGTTTTTCAATGTTGAGGTTGTTGTTGTTTTTCAATGCTGAGGTTGTTGTTGAATTTGTTGGTGTTTTTCAATGTTGAGGTTGTTGTTGTTTTTCAATGCTGAGGTTGTTGCTGAATTTGTTGGTCTTTTTCAATGTTGAGGTTGTTGTTGAATTTGTTGGTGTTTTTCAATGTTGAGGTTGTGGTTGTTTTTCAATGTTGAGGTTGTTGTTGAATTTGTTGGTGTTGTTCAATGTCGAGGTTGTTGTTGTTTTTCAATGTTGAGGTTGTTGTTGAATTTATTGGTGTTTTTCAATGTTGAGGTTGTTGTTGTTTTTCAATGTTGAGGTTGTTGTTGAATTTGTTGGTGTTTTTCAATTTCGAGGTTGTTGTTGAATTTGTTGGTGTTTTTCAATGTTGAAGTTGTTGTTGAATTTGTTGGTGTTTTTCAATGTTCACTTTGTTGTTGAATTTGTTGGTGTTTTTCAATGTTGAGGTTGTTGTTGTTTTTCAATGTTGAGGTTGTTGTTGAATATGTTGGTGTTTTTCAATGTTCACTTTGTTGTTGAATTTGTTGGTGTTTTTCAATGTTGAGGTTGTTGTTGAATTTGTTGGTGTTTTTCAATGTTGAGGTTGTTGCTGTTTTTCAATGTTGAGGTTGTTGTTGAATTTGTTGGTGTTTTACAATGTTGAGATTGTTGTTGTTTTTCAATGTTGAGGTTGTTGTTGAATTTGTTGGTGTTTTTCAATGTTGAGGTTGTTGTTGAATTTGTTGGTGTTTTTCAATGTTGAGGTTGTTGTTGTTTTTTAATTGTTGAGGTTGTTGTTGAATTTGTTGGTGTTTTTCAATTTCGAGGTTGTTGTTGAATTTGTTGGTGTTTTTCAATGTTGAAGTTGTTGTTGAATTTGTTGGTGTTTTTCAATGTTGAGGTTGTTGTTGTTTTTCAAAGTTGAGGTTGTTGTTGAATTTGTTGGTGATTTTCAATGTTGAGGTTGTTGTTGTTTTTCAATGTTGAGGTTGTTGTTGATTTTGTTGGTGTTTTTCAATGTTGAGGTTGTTGTTGTTTTTCAATGTTGAGGTTGTTGTTGAATTTGTTGGTGTTTTTCAATGTTGAGGTTGTTGTTGTTTTTCAATGTTGAGGTTGTTCTTGAATTTATTGGTGTTTTTCAATGTTGAGGATGTTGTTGAATTTGTTGGTGTTTTTCAATGTTGAGGTTGTTGTTGTTTTTCAATGTTGAGGTTATTGTTGAATTTGTTGGTGTTTTTCAATGTTGAGTTTGTTGTTGTTTTTCAATGTTGAGGTTGTTGTTGAGTTTGTTGGTGTTTTTCAATGTTGAGTTTGTTGTTGTTTTTCAATGTTGAGGTTGTTGTTGAATTTGTTGGTGTTTTTCAATGTTGAGGTTGTTGTTGTTTTTCAATGTTGAGGTTGTTGTTGAATTTGTTGGTGTTTTTCAATGTTGAGGTTGTTGTTGTTTTTCATTGTTGAGGTTGTTGTTGAATTTGTTGGTGTTTTTCAATGTTGAAGTTGTTGTTGAATTTGTTGGTTTTTCAATGTTGAGGTTGTTGTTGAATTTGTTGGTGTTTTTCAATGTTGAGGTTGTTGTTGTTTTTCAGTGTTGAGGTTGTTGTTGAATTTGTTGGTGTTTTTTCAATGTTTAGGTTGTTGTTGTTTTTCAATGTTGAGGTTGTTGTTGAATTTGTTGGTGTTTTTCAATGTTGAGGTTGTTGTTGAATTTGTTGGTATTTTTCAATTTTGAGGTTGTTGTTGTTTTTCAATGTTGAGGTTGTTGCTGTTTTTCAATGTTGAGGTTGTTGTTGAATTTGTTGATGTTTTTTCAATTTTGAGGTTGTTGGTGTTTTTCAATGTTGAGGTTGATGTTGAATTTGAGGGTGTTTTTCAATGTCGAAGTTGTTGTTGAATTTGTTGGTGTTTTTCAATGCTGAAGTTGTTGTTGAATTTGTTGGTGTTTTTCAATGTTGAGGTTGTTGTTGTTTTTCAATGTTGAGGTTGTTGTTGAATTTGTTGGTGTTTTTCAATGTTGAGATTGTTGTTGTTTTTCAATGTTGAGGTTGTTGTTGAATTTGTTGGTGTTTTTAAATGTTGAGGTTGTTGTTGAATTTGCTGGTGTTTTGCAATGTTGAGGTTGTTGTTGAATTTGTTGGTGTTTTTCAATGTTGAGATTGTTGTTGTTTTTCAATGTTGAGGTTGTTGTTGAATTTGTTGGTGTTTTTAAATGTTGAGGTTGTTGTTGAATTTGCTGGTGTTTTTCAATGTTGAGGTTGTTGTTGAATTTGTTGGTGTTTTTCAATGTTGAGGTTGTTGTTGTTTTTCAATGTTGAGGTTGTTGTTGTATTTGTTGGTCTTTTTCAATTTCGAGGTTGTTGTTGAATTTGTTGGTGTTTTTCAATGTTGAAGTTGTTGTTGAATTTGATGGTGTTTTTCAAAGTTGAGGTTGTTGTTGTTTTTCAATGTTGAGGTTGTTGTTGAATTTGTTGGTGTTTTTCAATGTTGAGGTTGTTGTTGAATTTGGTGGTGTTTTTCAATGTTGAGGTTGTTGTTGTTTTTCAATGTTGAGGTTGTTGTTGAATTTGTTGGTGTTTTTCAATGTTGAGTTTGTTGTTGTTTTTCAATGTTGAGGTTGTTGTTGAATTTGTTGGTGTTTTCCAATGTTGAGGTTGTTGTTGTTTTTCATTTTGAGGTTGTTGTTGAATTTGTTGGTGTTTTTCAATGTTGTGGTTGTTGTTGTTTTTCAATTTTGAGGTTGTTGTTGAATTTGTTGGTGCTTTTCAATGTTGAGGTTGTTGTTGAATTTGTTGGTGTTTTTCAATGTTGAGGTTGTTGTTGTTTTTCAATGATGAGGTTGTTGTTGAATTTGTTGGTGTTTTTCAATGTTGACTTTGTTGTTGAATTTGTTGGTGTTTTTTCAATTTTGAGGTTGTTGTTGAATTTGTTGGTGTTTTTCAAAGTTGAGGTTGTTGTTGAATTTGTTGGTGTTTTTTAATGTTGAGGTTGTTGTTGAATTTGTTGGTGTTTTTCAATGTTGAGGTTGTTGTTGTTTTTCAATGTTGAGGTTGTTGTTGAATTTGTTGTTGTTTTTCAATGTTGAGGTTGTTGTTGTTTTTCAATGTTGAGGTTGTTGTTGAATTTGTTGGTGTTTTTCAATGTTGAGGTTGTTGTTGAATTTGTTGGTGGTTTTCAATGTTGAATTTGTTGTTGAATTTGTTGGTGTTTTTCAATGTTGAGGTTGTTGTTGTTTTTCAATGTTGAGGTTGTTGTTGAATTTGTTGGTGTTTTTCAATGTTGAGGTTGTTGTTGTTTTTCAATGTTGAGGTTGTTGTTGAATTTGTTGGTGTTTTTCAATTTCGAGGTTGTTGTTGAATTTGTTGGTGGTTTTCAATGTTGAATTTGTTGTTGAATTTGTTGGTATTTTTCAATGTTGAGGTTGTTGTTGTTTTTCAATGTTGAGGTTGTTGTTGAATTTGTTGGTGTTTTTCAATGTTGAGGTTGTTGTTGTTTTTCAATGCTGAGGTTGTTGTTGAATTTGTTGGTGTTTTTCAATGTTGAGGTTGTTGTTGTTTTTCAATGCTGAGGTTGTTGCTGAATTTGTTGGTCTTTTTCAATGTTGAGGTTGTTGTTGAATTTGTTGGTGTTTTTCAATGTTGAGGTTGTGGTTGTTTTTCAATGTTGAGGTTGTTGTTGAATTTGTTGGTGTTGTTCAATGTCGAGGTTGTTGTTGTTTTTCAATGTTGAGGTTGTTGTTGAATTTATTGGTGTTTTTCAATGTTGAGGTTGTTGTTGTTTTTCAATGTTGAGGTTGTTGTTGAATTTGTTGGTGTTTTTCAATTTCGAGGTTGTTGTTGAATTTGTTGGTGTTTTTCAATGTTGAAGTTGTTGTTGAATTTGTTGGTGTTTTTCAATGTTCACTTTGTTGTTGAATTTGTTGGTGTTTTTCAATGTTGAGGTTGTTGTTGTTTTTCAATGTTGAGGTTGTTGTTGAATATGTTGGTGTTTTTCAATGTTCACTTTGTTGTTGAATTTGTTGGTGTTTTTCAATGTTGAGGTTGTTGTTGAATTTGTTGGTGTTTTTCAATGTTGAGGTTGTTGCTGTTTTTCAATGTTGAGGTTGTTGTTGAATTTGTTGGTGTTTTTCAATGTTGAGATTGTTGTTGTTTTTCAATGTTGAGGTTGTTGTTGAATTTGTTGGTGTTTTTAAATGTTGAGGTTGTTGTTGAATTTGTTGGTGTTTTTCAATGTTGAGGTTGTTGTTGTTTTTTAATGTTGAGGTTGTTGTTGAATTTGTTGGTGTTTTTCAATTTCGAGGTTGTTGTTGAATTTGTTGGTGTTTTTCAATGTTGAAGTTGTTGTTGAATTTGTTGGTGTTTTTCAATGTTGAGGTTGTTGTTGTTTTTCAAAGTTGAGGTTGTTGTTGAATTTGTTGGTGATTTTCAATGTTGAGGTTGTTGTTGTTTTTCAATGTTGAGGTTGTTGTTGAATTTGTTGGTGTTTTTCAATGTTGAGGTTGTTGTTGTTTTTCAATGTTGAGGTTGTTGTTGAATTTGTTGGTGTTTTTCAATGTTGAGGTTGTTGTTGTTTTTCAATGTTGAGGTTGTTCTTGAATTTATTGGTGTTTTTCAATGTTGAGGATGTTGTTGAATTTGTTGGTGTTTTTCAATGTTGAGGTTGTTGTTGTTTTTCAATGTTGAGGTTATTGTTGAATTTGTTGGTGTTTTTCAATGTTGAGTTTGTTGGTGTTTTTCAATGTTGAGGCTGTTGTTGAGTTTGTTGGTGTTTTTCAATGTTGAGTTTGTTGTTGTTTTTCAATGTTGAGGTTGTTGTTGAATTTGTTGGTGTTTTTCAATGTTGAGGTTGTTGTTGTTTTTCAATGTTGAGGTTGTTGTTGAATTTGTTGGTGTTTTTCAATGTTGAGGTTGTTGTTGTTTTTCATTGCTGAGGTTGTTGTTGAATTTGTTGGTGTTTTTCAATGTTGAAGTTGTTGTTGAATTTGTTGGTTTTTCAATGTTGAGGTTGTTGTTGAATTTGTTGGTGTTTTTCAATGTTGAGGTTGTTGTTGAATTTGTTGGTATTTTTCAATTTTGAGGTTGTTGTTGTTTTTCAATGTTGAGGTTGTTGCTGTTTTTCAATGTTGAGGTTGTTGTTGAATTTGTTGATGTTTTTTCAATTTTGAGGTTGTTGGTGTTTTTCAATGTTGAGGTTGATGTTGAATTTGAGGGTGTTTTTCAATGTCGAAGTTGTTGTTGAATTTGTTGGTGTTTTTCAATGCTGAAGTTGTTGTTGAATTTGTTGGTGTTTTTCAATGTTGAGGTTGTTGTTGTTTTTCAATGTTGAGGTTGTTGTTGAATTTGTTGGTGTTTTTCAATGTTGAGATTGTTGTTGTTTTTCAATGTTGAGGTTGTTGTTGAATTTGTTGGTGTTTTTAAATGTTGAGGTTGTTGTTGAATTTGCTGGTGTTTTGCAATGTTGAGGTTGTTGTTGTTTTTCAATGTTGAGGTTGTTGTTGAATTTGTTGGTGTATTTCAATGTTGAGGTTGTTGTTGTTTTTCAATGTTGAGGTTGTTGTTGTATTTGTTGGTCTTTTTCAATTTCGAGGTTGTTGTTGAATTTGTTGGTGTTTTTCAATGTTGAAGTTGTTGTTGAATTTGATGGTGTTTTTCAAAGTTGAGGTTGTTGTTGTTTTTCAATGTTGAGGTTGTTGTTGAATTTGTTGTTGTTTTTCAATGTTGAGGTTGTTGTTGAATTTGGTGGTGTTTTTCAATGTTGAGGTTGTTGTTGTTTTTCAATGTTGAGGTTGTTGTTGAATTTGTTGGTGTTTTTCAATGTTGAGTTTGTTGTTGTTTTTCAATGTTGAGGTTGTTGTTGAATTTGTTGGTGTTTTCCAATGTTGAGGTTGTTGTTGTTTTTCATTTTGAGGTTGTTGTTGAATTTGTTGGTGTTTTTCAATGTTGTGGTTGTTGTTGTTTTTCAATTTTGAGGTTGTTGTTGAATTTGTTGGTGCTTTTCAATGTTGAGGTTGTTGTTGAATTTGTTGGTGTTTTTCAATGTTGAGGTTGTTGTTGTTTTTCAATGATGAGGTTGTTGTTGAATTTGTTGGTGTTTTTCAATGTTGACTTTGTTGTTGAATTTGTTGGTGTTTTTTCAATTTTGAGGTTGTTGTTGAATTTGTTGGTGTTTTTCAAAGTTGAGGTTGTTGTTGAATTTGTTTGTGTTTTTTAATGTTGAGGTTGTTGTTGAATTTGTTGGTGTTTTTCAATGTTGAGGTTGTTGTTGTTTTTCAATGTTGAGGTTGTTGTTGAATTTGTTGGTTTTTTTCAATGTTGAGGTTGTTGTTGTTTTTCAATGTTGAGGTTGTTGTTGAATTTGTTGGTGTTTTTCAATTTCGAGGTTGTTGTTGAATTTGTTGGTGGTTTTCAATGTTGAATTTGTTGTTGAATTTGTTGGTGTTTTTCAATGTTGAGGTTGTTGTTGTTTTTCAATGTTGAGGTTGTTGTTGAATTTGTTGGTGTTTTTCAATGTTGAGGTTGTTGTTGTTTTTCAATGCTGAGGTTGTTGTTGAATTTGTTGGTGTTCTTCAATGTTGAGGTTGTTGTTGTTTTTCAATGTTGAGGTTGTTGCTGAATTTGTTGGTGTTTTTCAATGTTGAGGTTGTTGTTGAATTTGTTGGTGTTTTTCAATGTTGAGGTTGTTGTTGCTTTTCAATGTTGAGGTTGTTGTTGAATTTGTTGGTGTTTTTCAATGTCGATTTTCTTGTTGTTTTTCAATGTTGAGGTTGTTGTTGAATTTATTGGTGTTTTTCAATGTTGAGGTTGTTGTTGTTTTTCAATGTTGAGGTTGTTGTTGAATTTGTTGGTGTTTTTCAATTTCGAGGTTGTTGTTGAATTTGTTGGTGTTTTTCAATGTTGAAGTTGTTGTTGAATTTGTTGGTGTTTTTCAATGTTGAGGTTGTTGTTGTTTTTCAAAGTTGAGGTTGTTGTTGAATTTGTTGGTGTTTTTCAATGTTGAGGTTGTTGTTGTTTTTCAATGCTGAGGTTGTTGCTGAATTTGTTGGTGTTTTTCAATGTTGAGGTTGTTGTTGAATTTGTTGGTGTTTTTCAATGTTGAGGTTGTTGTTGTTTTTCAATGTTGAGGTTGTTGTTGAATTTGTTGTTGTTTTTCAATGTTGAGGTTGTTGTTGTTTTTCAATGTTGAGGTTGTTGTTGAATTTATTGGTGTTTTTCAATGTTGAGGATGTTGTTGAATTTGTTGGTGTTTTTCAATGTTGAGGTTGTTGTTGTTTTTCAATGTTGAGGTTATTGTTGAATTTGTTGGTGTTTTTCAATGTTGTGTTTGTTGTTGTTTTTCAATGTTGAGGTTGTTGTTGAATTTGTTGGTGTTTTTCAATGTTGAGTTTGTTGTTTTTCAATGTTGAGGTTGTTGTTGAATTTGTTGGTGTTTTTCAATGTTGAGGTTGTTGTTGTTTTTCAATGTTGAGGTTGTTGTTGAATTTGTTGGTGTTTTTCAATGTTGAGGTTGTTGTTGTTTTTCATTGTTGAGGTTGTTGTTGAATTTGTTGGTGTTTTTCAATTTTGAGGTTGTTGTTGAATTTGTTGGTGTTTTTCAATGTTGAGGTTGTTGTTGAATTTGTTGGTGTTTTTCAATGTTGAGGTTGTTGTTGTTTTTCAATGTTGAGGTTGTTGTTGAATTTGTTGGTGTTTTTCAATGTTTAGGTTGTTGTTGTTTATCAATATTGAGGTTGTTGTTGAATTTGTTGGTGTTTTTCAATGTTGAGGTTGTTGTTGAATTTGTTGGTGTTTTTCAATGTTGAGGTTGTTGTTTTTCAATGTTGAGGCTGTTGCTGTTTTTCAATGTTGAGGTTGTTGTTGAATTTGTTGGTGTTTTTTCAATTTTGAGGTTGTTGGTGTTTTTCAATGTTGAGGTTGATGTTGAATTTGAGGGTGTTTTTCAATGTCGAAGTTGTTGTTGAATTTGTTGGTGTTTTTCAATGTTGAAGTTGTTGTGGAATTTGCTGGTGTTTTTCAATGTTGAGGTTGTTGTTGTTTTTCAATGTTGAGGTTGTTGTTGAATTTGTTGGTGTTTTTCAATGTTGAGATTGTTGTTGTTTTTCAATGTTGAGGTTGTTGTTGAATTTGTTGGTGTTTTTAAATGTTGAGGTTGTTGTGGAATTTGCTGGTGTTTTGCAATGTTGAGGTTGTTGTTGTTTTTCAATGTTGAGGTTGTTGTTGAATTTGTTGTTGTTTTTCAATGTTGAGGTTGTTGTTGTTTTTCAATGTTGAGGTTGTTGTTGTATTTGTTGGTGTTTTTCAATTTCGAGGTTGTTGTTGAATTTGTTGGTGTTTTTCAATCTTGAAGCTGTTGTTGAATTTGTTGGTGTTTTTCAATGTTGAGGTTGTTGTTGTTTTTCAATGTTGAGGTTGTAGTTGAATATGTTGGTGTTTTTCAATGTTGAGTTTGTTGTTGTTTTTCAATGTTGAGGTTGTTGTTGAATTTGTTGGTGTTTTCCAATGTTGAGGTTGTTGTTGTTTTTCAATGTTGAGGTTGTTGTTGAATTTGTTGGTTTGGTGTTTTTCAATGTTGAGGTTGTTGTTGAATTTGTTGGTGTTTTTTAATGTTGAGGTTGTTGTTGAATTTGTTGGTGTTTTTCAATGTTGAGGTTGTTGTTGTTTTTCAATGTTGAGGTTGTTGTTGAATTTGTTGGTGTTTTTCAATGTTGAGGTTGTTGTTGTTTTTCAATGTTGAGGTTGTTGTTGAATTTGTTGGTGTTTTTCAATTTCGAGGTTGTTGTTGAATTTGTTGGTGGTTTTCAATGTTGAATTTGTTGTTGAATTTGTTGGTGTTTTTCAATGTTGAGGTTGTTGTTGTTTTTCAATGTTGAGGTTGTTGTTGAATTTGCTGGTGTTTTTCAATGTTGAGGTTGTTGTTGTTTTTCAATGCTGAGGTTGTTGTTGAATTTGTTGGTGTTTTTCAATGTTGAGGTTGTTGTTGTTTTTCAATGCTGAGGTTGTTGCTGAATTTGTTGGTGTTTTTCAATGTTGAGGTTGTTGTTGAATTTGTTGGTGTTTTTCAATGTTGAGGTTGTTGTTGTTTTTCAATGTTGAGGTTGTTGTTGAATTTGTTGGTGTTTTTCAATGTCGAGGTTGTTGTTGTTTTTCAATGTTGAGGTTGTTGTTGAATTTATTGGTGTTTTTCAATCTTGAGGTTGTTGTTGCTTTTCAATGTTGAGGTTGTTGTTGAATTTGTTGGTGTTTTTCAATTTCGAGGTTGTTGTTGAATTTGTTGGTGTTTTTCAATGTTGAATTTGTTGTTGAATTTGTTGTTGTTATTCAATGTTGAGGTTATTGTTGAATTTGTTGGTGTTTTTCAATGTTGAGTTTGTTGTTGTTTTTCAATGTTGAGGTTGTTGCTGAATTTGTTGGTGTTTTTCAATGTTGAATTTGTTGTTTTTCAATGTTGAGGTTGTTGTTGAATTTGTTGGTGTTTTTCAATGTTGAGGTTGTTGTTGTTTTTCAATGTTGAGGTTGTTGTTGAATTTGTTGGTGTTTTTCAATGTTGAGGTTGTTGTTGTTTTTCATTGTTGAGGTTGTTGTTGAATTTGTTGGTGTTTTTCAATTTTGAGGTTGTTGTTGAATTTGTTGGTGTTTTTCAATGTTGAGGTTGTTGTTGAATTTGTTGGTGTTTTTCAATGTTGAGGTTGTTGTTGTTTTTCAATGTTGAGGTTGTTGTTGAATTTGTTGGTGTTTTTCAAAGTTTAGGTTGTTGTTGTTTATCAATGTTGAGGTTGTTGTTGAATTTGATGGTGTTTTTCAATGTTGAGGTTGTTGTTGAATTTGTTGGTGTTTTTCAATGTTGAGGTGTTGTTTTTCAATGTTGAGGTTGTTGCTGTTTTTCAATGTTGAGGTTGTTGTTGAATTTGTTGGTGTTTTTTCAATTTTGAGGTTGTTGGTGTTTTTCAATGTTGAGGTTGATGTTGAATTTGAGGGTGTTTTTGAATGTCGAAGTTGCTGTTGAATTTGTTGGTGTTTTTCAATGTTGAAGTTGTTGTTGAATTTGCTGGTGTTTTTCAATGTTGAGGTTGTTGTTGTTTTTCAATGTTGAGGTTGTTGTTGAATTTGTTGGTGTTTTTCAATGTTGAGATTGTTGTTGTTTTTCAATGTTGAGGTTATTGTTGAATTTGTTGGTGTTTTTAAATGTTGAGGTTGTTGTGGAATTTGCTGGTGTTTTGCAATGTTGAGGTTGTTGTTGTTTTTCAATGTTGAGGTTGTTGTTGAATTTGTTGGTGTTTTTCAATGTTGAGGTTGTTGTTGTTTTTCAATGTTGAGGTTGTTGTTGTATTTGTTGGTGTTTTTCAATTTCGAGGTTGTTGTTGAATTTGTTGGTGTTTTTCAATGTTGAAGTTGTTGTTGAATTTGTTGGTGTTTTTCAATGTTGAGGTTGTTGTTGTTTTTCAATGTTGAGGTTGTTGTTGAATTTGTTGGTGTTTTTCAATGTTGAGGTTGTTGTTGTTTTTCAATGCTGAGGATGTTGTTGAATTTGGTGGTGTTTTTCAATGTTGAGGTTGTTGTTGTTTTTCAATGTTGAGGTTGTTGTTGAATTTGTTGGTGTTTTTCAATGTTGAGTTTGCTGTTGTTTTTCAATGTTGAGGTTTTTGTTGAATTTGTTGGTGTTTTCCAATGTTGAGGTTGTTGTTGTTTTTCAATGTTGAGGTTGTTGTTGAATTTGTTGGTGTTTTTCAATGTTGTGGTTGTTGTTGTTTTTCAATTTTAAGGTTGTTGTTGAATTTGTTCGTGCTTTTCAATGTTGAGGTTGTTGTTGAATTTGTTGGTGTTTTTCAATGTTGAGGTTGTTGTTGTTTTTCAATGATGAGGTTGTTGTTGAATTTGTTGGTTTTTTTCAATGTTGACTTTGTTGTTGAATTTGTTGGTGTTTTTCAATTTTGAGGTTGTTGTTGAATTTGTTGGTGTTCTTCAATGTTGAGGTTGTTGTTGAATTTGTTGGTGTTTTTTAATGTTGAGGTTGTTGTTGAATTTGTTGGTGTTTTTCAATGTTGAGGTTGTTGTTGTTTTTCAATGTTGAGGTTGTTGTTGAATTTGTTGGTGTTTTTCAATGCTGAGGTTGTTGTTGTTTTTCAATGTTGAGGTTGTTGTTGAATTTGTTGGTGTTTTTCAATTTCGAGGTTGTTGTTGAATTTGTTGGTGTTTTTCAAAGTTGAGGTTGTTGTTGAATTTGTTGGTGTTTTTTAATGTTGAGGTTGTTGTTGAATTTGTTGGTGTTTTTCAATGTTGAGGTTGTTGTTGTTTTTCAATGTTGAGGTTGTTGTTGAATTTGTTGGTGTTTTTCAATGTTGAGGTTGTTGTTGTTTTTCAGTGTTGAGGTTGTTGTTGAATTTGTTGGTGTTTTTCAATTTCGAGGTTGTTGTTGAATTTGTTGGTGGTTTTCAATGTTGAATTTGTTGTTGAATTTGTTGGTGTTTTTCAATGTTGAGGTTGTTGTTGTTTTTCAATGTTGAGGTTGTTGTTGAATTTGTTGGTGTTTTTCAATGTTGAGGTTGTTGTTGTTTTTCAATGCTGAGGTTGTTGTTGAATTTGTTGGTGTTTTTCAATGTTGAGGTTGTTGTTGTTTTTCAATGCTGAGGTTGTTGCTGAATTTGTTGGTGTTTTTCAATGTTGAGGTTGTTGTTGAAGTTGTTGGTGTTTTTCAATGTCGAGGTTGTTGTTGTTTTTCAATGTTGAGGTTGTTGTTGAATTTATTGGTGTTTTTCAATGTTGAGATTGTTGTTGTTTTTCAATGTTGAGGTTGTTGTTGAATTTGTTGGTGTTTTTCAATTTCGAGGTTGTTGTTGAATTTGTTGGTGTTTTTCAATGTTGAAGTTGTTGCTGAATTTGTTGGTGTTTTTCAATGTTGAGGTTGTTGTTGTTTTTCAAAGTTTAGGTTGTTGTTGAATTTGTTGGTGTTTTTCAATGTTGAGGTTGTTGTTGTTTTTCAATGCTGAGGTTGTTGCTGAATTTGTTGGTGTTTTTCAATGTTGAGGTTGTTGTTGAATTTGTTGGTGTTTTTCAATGTTGAGGTTGTTGTTGTTTTTCAATGTTGAGGTTGTTGTTGAATTTGTTGGTGTTTTTCAATGTTGAGGTTGTTGTTGTTTTTCAATGTTGAGGTTGTTGTTGTATTTGTTGGTGTTTTTCAATTTCGAGGTTGTTGTTGAATTTGTTGGTGTTTTTCAATGTTGAAGTTGTTGTTGAATTTGTTGGTGTTTTTCAATGTTGAGGTTGTTGTTGTTTTTCAATGTTGAGGTTGTTGTTGAATTTGTTGGTGTTTTTCAATGTTGAGGTTGTTGTTGTTTTTCAATGCTGAGGTTGTTGTTGAATTTGTTGGTGTTTTTCAATGTTGAGGTTGTTGTTGTTTTTCAATGTTGAGGTTGTTGTTGAATTTGTTGGTGTTTTTCAATGTTGAGTTTGTTGTTGTTTTTCAATGTTGAGGTTGTTGTTGAATTTGTTGGTGTTTTCCAATGTTGAGGTTGTTGTTGTTTTTCAATGTTGAGGTTGTTGTTGAATTTGTTGGTGTTTTTCAATGTTGTGGTTGTTGTTGTTTTTCAATTTTGAGGTTGTTGTTGAATTTGTTGGTGCTTTTCAAAGTTGAGGTTGTTGTTGAATTTGTTGGTGTTTTTCAATGTTGAGGTTGTTGTTGTTTTTCAATGATGAGGTTGTTATTGAATTTGTTGGTGTTTTTCAATGTTGACTTTGTTGTTGAATTTGTTGGTGTTTTTCAATTTTGAGGTTGTTGTTGAATTTGTTGGTGTTTTTCAATGTTGAGGTTGTTGTTGAATTTGTTGGTGTTTTTTAATGTTGAGGTTGTTGTTGAATTTGTTGGTGTTTTTCAATGTTGAGGTTGTTGTTGTTTTTCAATGTTGAGGTTGTTGTTGAATTTGTTGGTGTTTTTCAATGTTGAGGTTGTTGTTTTTTTCAATGTTGAGGTTGTTGTTCAATTTGTTGGTGTTTTTCAATTTCGAGGTTGTTGTTGAATTTGTTGGTGTTTTTCAATGTTGAGGTTGTTGTTGAATTTGTTGGTGTTTTTTAATGTTGAGGTTGTTGTTGAATTTGTTGGTGTTTTTCAATGTTGAGGTTGTTGTTGTTTTTCAATGTTGAGGTTGTTGTTGAATTTGTTGGTGTTTTTCAATGTTGAGGTTGTTGTTGTTTTTCAATGTTGAGGTTGTTGTTGAATTTGTTGGTGTTCTTCAATTTCGAGGTTGTTGTTGAATTTGTTGGTGGTTTTCAATGTTGAATTTGTTGTTGAATTTGTTGGTGTTTTTCAATGTTGAGGTTGTTGTTGTTTTTCAATGTTGAGGTATTTGTTGAATTTGTTGGTGTTTTTCAATGTTGAGTTTGTTGTTGTTTTTCAATGCTGAGGTTGTTGTTGAATTTGTTGGTGTTTTTCAATGTTGAGGTTGTTGTTGTTTTTCAATGCTGAGGTTGTTGCTGAATTTGTTGGTCTTTTTCAATGTTGAGGTTGTTGTTGAATTTGTTGGTGTTTTTCAATGTTGAGGTTGTGGTTGTTTTTCAATGTTGAGGTTGTTGTTGAATTTGTTGGTGTTTTTCAATGTCGAGGTTGTTGTTGTTTTTCAATGTTGAGGTTGTTGTTGAATTTATTGGTGTTTTTCAATGTTGAGGTTGTTGTTGTTTTTCAATGTTGAGGTTGTTGTTGAATTTGTTGGTGCTTTTCAATTTCGAGGTTGTTGTTGAATTTGTTGGTGTTTTTCAATGTTGAAGTTGTTGCTGAATTTGTTGGTGTTTTTCAATGTTGAGGTTGCTGTTGTTATTCAAAGTTGAGGTTGTTGTTGAAATTGTTGGTGTTTTTCAATGTTGAGGTTGTTGTTGTTTTTCAATGCTGAGGTTGTTGCTGAATTTGTTGGTGTTTTTCAATGTTGAGGTTGTTGTTGAATTTGTTGGTGTTTTCAATGTTGAGGTTGTTGTTGTTTTTCAATGTTGAGGTTGTTGTTGAATTTGTTGGTGTTTTTCAATGTTGAGGTTGTTGTTGTTTTTCAATGTTGAGGTTGTTGTTGTATTTGTTGGTGTTTTTCAATTTCGAGGTTGTTGTTGAATTTGTTGGTGTTTTTCAATGTTGAAGTTGTTGTTGAATTTGTTGGTGTTTTTCAATGTTGAGGTTGTTGTTGTTTTTCAATGTTGAGGTTGTTGTTGAATTTGTTGGTGTTTTTCAATGTTGAGGTTGTTGTTGTTTTTCAATGCTGAGGTTGTTGTTGAATTTGGTGGTGTTTTTCAATGTTGAGGTTGTTGTTGTTTTTCAATGTTGAGGTTGTTGTTGAATTTGTTGGTGTTTTTCAATGTTGAGTTTGTTGTTGTTTTTCAATGTTGAGGTTGTTGTTGAATTTGTTGGTGTTTTCCAATGTTGAGGTTGTTGTTGTTTTTCAATGTTGAGGTTGTTGTTGAATTTGTTGGTGTTTTTCAATGTTGTGGTTGTTGTTGTTTTTCAATTTTGAGGTTGTTGTTGAATTTGTTGGTGCTTTTCAATGTTGAGGTTGTTGTTGAATTTGTTGGTTTTTTTCAATGTTGAGGTTGTTGTTGTTTTTCAATGATGAGGTTGTTGTTGAATTTGTTGGTCTTTTTCAATGTTGACTTTGTTGTTGAATTTGTTGGTGTTTTTCAATTTTGAGGTTGTTGTTCAATTTGTTGGTGCTTTTCAATGTTGAGGTTGTTGTTGAATTTGTTGGTGTTTTTTAATGTTGAGGTTGTTGTTGAATTTGTTGGTGTTTTTCAATGTTGAGGTTGTTGTTGTTTTTCAATGTTGAGGTTGTTGTTGAATTTGTTGGTGTTTTTCAATTTCGAGGTTGTTGTTGAATTTGTTGGTGTTTTTCAATGTTGAGGTTGTTGTTGAATTTGTTGGTGTTTTTTAATGTTGAGGTTGTTGTTGAATTTGTTGGTGTTTTTCAATGTTGAGGTTGTTGTTGTTTTTCAATGTTGAGGTTGTTGTTGAATTTGTTGGTGTTTTTCAATGTTGAGGTTGTTGTTGTTTTTCAATGTTGAGGTTGTTGAATTTGTTGGTGTTTTTCAATTTCGAGGTTGTTGTTGAATTTGTTGGTGGTTTTCAATGTTGAATTTGTTGTTGAATTTGTTGGTGTTTTTCAATGTTGAGGTTGTTGTTGTTTTTCAATGTTGAGGTATTTGTTGAATTTGTTGGTGTTTTTCAATGTTGAGTTTGTTGTTGTTTTTCAATGCTGAGGTTGTTGTTGAATTTGTTGGTGTTTTTCAATGTTGAGGTTGTTGTTGTTTTTCAATGCTGAGGTTGTTGCTGAATTTGTTGGTCTTTTTCAATGTTGAGGTTGTTGTTGAATTTGTTGGTGTTTTTCAATGTTGAGGTTGTGGTTGTTTTTCAATGTTGAGGTTGTTGTTGAATTTGTTGGTGTTTTTCAATGTCGAGGTTGTTGTTGTTTTTCAATGTTGAGGTTGTTGTTGAATTTATTGGTGTTTTTCAATGTTGAGGTTGTTGTTGTTTTTCAATGTTGAGGTTGTTGTTGAATTTGTTGGTGTTTTTCAATTTCGAGGTTGTTGTTGAATTTGTTGGTGTTTTTCAATGTTGAAGTTGTTGTTGAATTTGTTGGTGTTTTTCAATGTTGAGGTTGTTGTTGTTTTTCAAAGTTGAGGTTGTTGTTGAATTTGTTGGTGTTTTTCAATGTTGAGGTTGTTGTTGTTTTTCAATGCTGAGGTTGTTGCTGAATTTGTTGGTGTTTTTCAATGTTGAGGTTGTTGTTGAATTTGTTGGTGTTTTTCAATGTTGAGGTTGTTGTTGTTTTTCAATGTTGAGGTTGTTGTTGAATTTGTTGGTGTTTTTCAATGTTGAGGTTGTTGTTGTTTTTCAATGTTGAGGTTGTTGTTGAATTTATTGGTGTTTTTCAATGTTGAGGATGTTGTTGAATTTGTTGGTGTTTTTCAATGTTGAGGTTGTTGTTGTTTTTCAATGTTGAGGTTATTGTTGAATTTGTTGGTGTTTTTCAATGTTGAGTTTGTTGTTGTTTTTCAATGTTGAGGTTGTTGTTGAATTTGTTGGTGTTTTTCAATGTTGAGTTTGTTGTTTTTCAATGTTGAGGTTGTTGTTGAATTTGTTGGTGTTTTTCAATGTTGAGGTTGTTGTTGTTTTTCAATGTTGAGGTTGTTGTTGAATTTGTTGGTGTTTTTCAATGTTGAGGTTGTTGTTGTTTTTCATTGTTGAGGTTGTTGTTGAATTTGTTGGTGTTTTTCAATTTTGAGGTTGTTGTTGAATTTGTTGGTGTTTTTCAATGTTGAGGTTGTTGTTGAATTTGTTGGTGTTTTTCAATGTTGAGGTTGCTGTTGTTTTTCAATGTTGAGGTTGTTGTTGAATTTGTTGGTGTTTTTCAATGTTTAGGTTGTTGTTGTTTATCAATGTTGAGGTTGTTGTTGAATTTGTTGGTGTTTTTCAATGTTGAGGTTGTTGTTGAATTTGTTGGTGTTTTTCAATGTTGAGGTTGTTGTTTTTCAATGTTGAGGTTGTTGCTGTTTTTCAATGTTGAGGTTGTTGTTGAATTTGTTGGTGTTTTTTCAATTTTGAGGTTGTTGGTGTTTTTCAATGTTGAGGTTGATGTTGAATTTGAGGGTGTTTTTGAATGTCGAAGTTGTTGTTGAATTTGTTGGTGTTTTTCAATGTTGAAGTTGTTGTTGAATTTGCTGGTGTTTTTCAATGTTGAGGTTGTTGTTGTTTTTCAATGTTGAGGTTGTTGTTGAATTTGTTGGTGTTTTTCAATGTTGAGATTGTTGTTGTTTTTCAATGTTGAGGTTATTGTTGAATTTGTTGGTGTTTTTAAATGTTGAGGTTGTTGTGGAATTTGCTGGTGTTTTGCAATGTTGAGGTAGTTGTTGTTTTTCAATGTTGAGGTTGTTGTTGAATTTGTTGGTGTTTTTCAATGTTGAGGTTGTTGTTGTTTTTCAATGTTGAGGTTGTTGTTGTATTTGTTGGTGTTTTTCAATTTCGAGGTTGTTGTTGAATTTGTTGGTGTTTTTCAATGTTGAAGTTGTTGTTGAATTTGTTGGTGTTTTTCAATGTTGAGGTTGTTGTTGTTTTTCAATGTTGAGGTTGTTGTTGAATTTGTTGGTGTTTTTCAATGTTGAGGTTGTTGTTGTTTTTCAACGTTGAGGTTGTTGTTGAATTTGTTGGTGTTTTTCAATTTCGAGGTTGTTGTTGAATTTGTTGGTGGTTTTCAATGTTGAATTTGTTGTTGAATTTGTTGGTGTTTTTCAATGTTGAGGTTGTTGTTGTTTTTCAATGTTGAGGTATTTGTTGAATTTGTTGGTGTTTTTCAATGTTGAGGTTGTTGTTGTTTTTCAATGCTGAGGTTGTTGTTGAATTTGTTGGTGTTTTTCAATGTTGAGGTTGTTGTTGTTTTTCAATGCTGAGGTTGTTGCTGCATTTGTTGGTCTTTTTCAATGTTGAGGTTGTTGTTGAATTTGTTGGTGTTTTTCAATGTTGAGGTTGTGGTTGTTTTTCAATGTTGAGGTTGTTGTTGAATTTGTTGGTGTTTTTCAATGTCGAGGTTGTTGTTGTTTTTCAATGTTGAGGTTGTTGTTGAATTTATTGGTGTTTTTCAATGTTGAGGTTGTTGTTGTTTTTCAATGTTGAGGTTGTTGTTGAATTTGTTGGTGCTTTTCAATTTCGAGGTTGTTGTTGAATTTGTTGGTGTTTTTCAATGTTGAAGTTGTTGCTGAATTTGTTGGTGTTTTTCAATGTTGAGGTTGTTGTTGTTTTTCAAAGTTGAGGTTGTTGTTGAAATTGTTGGTGTTTTTCAATGTTGAGGTTGTTGTTGTTTTTCAATGCTGAGGTTGTTGCTGAATTTGTTGGTGTTTTTCAATGTTGAGGTTGTTGTTGAATTTGTTGGTGTTTTCAATGTTGAGGTTGTTGTTGTTTTTCAATGTTGAGGTTGTTGTTGAATTTGTTGGTGTTTTTCAATGTTGAGGTTGTTGTTGTTTTTCAATGTTGAGGTTGTTGTTGTATTTGTTGGTGTTTTTCAATTTCGAGGTTGTTGTTGAATTTGTTGGTGTTTTTCAATGTTGAAGTTGTTGTTGAATTTGTTGGTGTTTTTCAATGTTGAGGTTGTTGTTGTTTTTCAATGTTGAGGTTGTTGTTGAATTTGTTGGTGTTTTTCAATGTTGAGGTTGTTGTTGTTTTTCAATGCTGAGGTTGTTGTTGAATTTGGTGGTGTTTTTCAATGTTGAGGTTGTTGTTGTTTTTCAATGTTGAGGTTGTTGTTGAATTTGTTGGTGTTTTTCAATGTTGAGTTTGTTGTTGTTTTTCAATGTTGAGGTTGTTGTTGAATTTGTTGGTGTTTTCCAATGTTGAGGTTGTTGTTGTTTTTCAATGTTGAGGTTGTTGTTGAATTTGTTGGTGTTTTTCAATGTTGTGGTTGTTGTTGTTTTTCAATTTTGAGGTTGTTGTTGAATTTGTTGGTGCTTTTCAATGTTGAGGTTGTTGTTGAATTTGTTGGTGTTTTTCAATGTTGAGGTTGTTGTTGTTTTTCAATGATGAGGTTGTTGTTGAATTTGTTGGTCTTTTTCAATGTTGACTTTGTTGTTGAATTTGTTGGTGTTTTTCAATTTTGAGGTTGTTGTTCAATTTGTTGGTGCTTTTCAATGTTGAGGTTGTTGTTGAATTTGTTGGTGTTTTTTAATGTTGAGGTTGTTGTTGAATTTGTTGGTGTTTTTCAATGTTGAGGTTGTTGTTGTTTTTCAATGTTGAGGTTGTTGTTGAATTTGTTGGTGTTTTTCAATTTCGAGGTTGTTGTTGAATTTGTTGGTGTTTTTCAATGTTGAGGTTGTTGTTGAATTTGTTGGTGTTTTTTAATGTTGAGGTTGTTGTTGAATTTGTTGGTGTTTTTCAATGTTGAGGTTGTTGTTGTTTTTCAATGTTGAGGTTGTTGTTGAATTTGTTGGTGTTTTTCAATGTTGAGGTTGTTGTTGTTTTTCAATGTTGAGGTTGTTGAATTTGTTGGTGTTTTTCAATTTCGAGGTTGTTGTTGAATTTGTTGGTGGTTTTCAATGTTGAATTTGTTGTTGAATTTGTTGGTGTTTTTCAATGTTGAGGTTGTTGTTGTTTTTCAATGTTGAGGTATTTGTTGAATTTGTTGGTGTTTTTCAATGTTGAGTTTGTTGTTGTTTTTCAATGCTGAGGTTGTTGTTGAATTTGTTGGTGTTTTTCAATGTTGAGGTTGTTGTTGTTTTTCAATGCTGAGGTTGTTGCTGAATTTGTTGGTCTTTTTCAATGTTGAGGTTGTTGTTGAATTTGTTGGTGTTTTTCAATGTTGAGGTTGTGGTTGTTTTTCAATGTTGAGGTTGTTGTTGAATTTGTTGGTGTTTTTCAATGTCGAGGTTGTTGTTGTTTTTCAATGTTGAGGTTGTTGTTGAATTTATTGGTGTTTTTCAATGTTGAGGTTGTTGTTGTTTTTCAATGTTGAGGTTGTTGTTGAATTTGTTGGTGTTTTTCAATTTCGAGGTTGTTGTTGAATTTGTTGGTGTTTTTCAATGTTGAAGTTGTTGTTGAATTTGTTGGTGTTTTTCAATGTTGAGGTTGTTGTTGTTTTTCAAAGTTGAGGTTGTTGTTGAATTTGTTGGTGTTTTTCAATGTTGAGGTTGTTGTTGTTTTTCAATGCTGAGGTTGTTGCTGAATTTGTTGGTGTTTTTCAATGTTGAGGTTGTTGTTGAATTTGTTGGTGTTTTTCAATGTTGAGGTTGTTGTTGTTTTTCAATGTTGAGGTTGTTGTTGAATTTGTTGGTGTTTTTCAATGTTGAGGTTGTTGTTGTTTTTCAATGTTGAGGTTGTTGTTGAATTTATTGGTGTTTTTCAATGTTGAGGATGTTGTTGAATTTGTTGGTGTTTTTCAATGTTGAGGTTGTTGTTGTTTTTCAATGTTGAGGTTATTGTTGAATTTGTTGGTGTTTTTCAATGTTGAGTTTGTTGTTGTTTTTCAATGTTGAGGTTGTTGTTGAATTTGTTGGTGTTTTTCAATGTTGAGTTTGTTGTTTTTCAATGTTGAGGTTGTTGTTGAATTTGTTGGTGTTTTTCAATGTTGAGGTTGTTGTTGTTTTTTCAATGTTGAGGTTGTTGTTGAATTTGTTGGTGTTTTTCAATGTTGAGGTTGTTGTTGTTTTTCATTGTTGAGGTTGTTGTTGAATTTGTTGGTGTTTTTCAATTTTGAGGTTGTTGTTGAATTTGTTGGTGTTTTTCAATGTTGAGGTTGTTGTTGAATTTGTTGGTGTTTTTCAATGTTGAGGTTGTTGTTGTTTTTCAATGTTGAGGTTGTTGTTGAATTTGTTGGTGTTTTTCAATGTTTAGGTTGTTGTTGTTTATCAATGTTGAGGTTGTTGTTGAATTTGTTGGTGTTTTTTCAATGTTGAGGTTGTTGTTGAATTTGTTGGTGTTTTTCAATGTTGAGGTTGTTGTTTTTCAATGTTGAGGTTGTTGCTGTTTTTCAATGTTGAGGTTGTTGTTGAATTTGTTGGTGTTTTTTTCAATTTTGAGGTTGTTGGTGTTTTTCAATGTTGAGGTTGATGTTGAATTTGAGGGTGTTTTTTGAATGTCGAAGTTGTTGTTGAATTTGTTGGTGTTTTTCAATGTTGAAGTTGTTGTTGAATTTGCTGGTGTTTTTCAATGTTGAGGTTGTTGTTGTTTTTCAATGTTGAGGTTGTTGTTGAATTTGTTGGTGTTTTTCAATGTTGAGATTGTTGTTGTTTTTCAATGTTGAGGTTGTTGTTGAATTTGTTGGTGTTTTTAAATGTTGAGGTTGTTGTGGAATTTGCTGGTGTTTTGCAATGTTGAGGTAGTTGTTGTTTTTCAATGTTGAGGTTGTTGTTGAATTTGTTGGTGTTTTTCAATGTTGAGGTTGTTGTTGTTTTTCAATGTTGAGGTTGTTGTTGTATTTGTTGGTGTTTTTCAATTTCGAGGTTGTTGTTGAATTTGTTGGTGTTTTTCAATGTTGAAGTTGTTGTTGAATTTGTTGGTGTTTTTCAATGTTGAGGTTGTTGTTGTTTTTCAATGTTGAGGTTGTTGTTGAATTTGTTGGTGTTTTTCAATGTTGAGGTTGTTGTTGTTTTTCAATGTTGAGGTTGTTGTTGAATTTGTTGGTGTTTTTCAATTTCGAGGTTGTTGTTGAATTTGTTGGTGGTTTTCAATGTTGAATTTGTTGTTGAATTTGTTGGTGTTTTTCAATGTTGAGGTTGTTGTTGTTTTTCAATGTTGAGGTATTTGTTGAATTTGTTGGTGTCTTTCAATGTTGAGGTTGTTGTTGTTTTTCAATGCTGAGGTTGTTGTTGAATTTGTTGGTGTTTTTCAATGTTGAGGTTGTTGTTGTTTTTCAATTCTGAGGTTGTTGCTGAATTTGTTGGTCTTTTTCAATGTTGAGGTTGTTGTTGAATTTGTTGGTGTTTTTCAATGTTGAGGTTGTGGTTGTTTTTCAATGTTGAGGTTGTTGTTGAATTTGTTGGTGTTTTTCAATGTCGAGGTTGTTGTTGTTTTTCAATGTTGAGGTTGTTGTTGAATTTATTGGTGTTTTTCAATGTTGAGGTTGTTGTTGTTTTTCAATGTTGAGGTTGTTGTTGAATTTGTTGGTGTTTTTCAATTTCGAGGTTGTTGTTGAATTTGTTGGTGTTTTTCAATGTTGAAGTTGTTTTTGAATTTGTTGGTGTTTTTCAATGTTGAGGTTGTTGTTGTTTTTCAAAGTTGAGGTTGTTGTTGAATTTGTTGGTGTTTTTCAATGTTGAGGTTGCTGTTGTTTTTCAATGCTGAGGTTGTTCCTGAATTTGTTGGTGTTTTTCAATGTTGAGGTTGTTGTTGAATTTGTTGGTGTTTTTCAATGTTGAGGTTGTTGTTGTTTTTCAATGTTGAGGTTGTTGTTGAATTTGTTGGTGTTTTTCAATGTTGAGGTTGTTGTTGTTTTTCAATGTTGAGGTTGTTGTTGAATTTATTGGTGTTTTTCAATGTTGAGGATGTTGTTGAATTTGTTGGTGGTTTTCAATGTTGAGGTTGTTGTTGTTTTTCAATGTTGAGGTTATTGTTGAATTTGTTGGTGTTTTTCAATGTTGAGTTTGTTGTTGTTTTTCAATGCTGAGGTTGTTGCTGAATTTGTTGGTGTTTTTCAATGTTGAGGTTGTTGTTGAATTTGTTGGTGTTTTTCAATGTTGAGGTTGTTGTTGTTTTTCAATGTTGAGGTTGTTGTTGAATTTGTTGGTGTTTTCCAATGTTGAGGTTGTTGTTGTTTTTCAATGTTGAGGTTGTTGTTGTATTTGTTGGTGTTTTTCAATTTCGAGGTTGTTGTTGAATTTGTTGGTGTTTTTCAATGTTGAAGCTGTTGTTGAATTTGTTGGTGTTTTTCAATGTTGAGGTTGTTGTTGTTTTTCAATGTTGAGGTTGTTGTTGAATTTGTTGGTGTTTTTCAATGTTGAGGTTGTTGTTGTTTTTCAATGCTGAGGTTGTTGTTGAATTTGGTGGTGTTTTTCAATGTTGAGGTTGTTGTTGTTTTTCAATGTTGAGGTTGTTGTTGAATTTGTTGGTGTTTTTCAATGTTGAGTTTGTTGTTGTTTTTCAATGTTGAGGTTGTTGTTGAATTTGTTGGTGTTTTCCAATGTTGAGCTTGTTGTTGTTTTTCAATGTTGAGGTTGTTGTTGAATTTGTTGGTGTTTTTCAATGTTGTGGTTGTTGTTGTTTTTCAATTTTGAGGTTGTTGTTGAATTTGTTGGTGCTTTTCAATGTTGAGGTTGTTGTTGAATTTATTGGTGTTTTTCAATGTTGAGGTTGTTGTTGTTTTTCAATGATGAGGTTGTTGTTGAATTTGTTGGTGTTTTTCAATGTTGACTTTGTTGTTGAATTTGTTGGTGTTTTTCAATTTTGAGGTTGTTGTTCAATTTGTTGGTGCTTTTTCAATGTTGAGGTTGTTGTTGAATTTGTTGGTGTTTTTTAATGTTGAGGTTGTTGTTGAATTTGTTGGTGTTTTTCAATGTTGAGGTTGTTGTTGTTTTACAATGTTGAGGTTGTTGTTGAATTTGTTGGTGTTTTTCAATGTTGAGGTTGTTGTTTTTTTCAATGTTGAGGTTGTTGTTGAATTTGTTGGTGTTTTTCAATTTCGAGGTTGTTGTTGAATTTGTTGGTGTTTTTCAATGTTGAGGTTGTTGAATTTGTTGGTGTTTTTTAATGTTGAGGTTGTTGTTGAATTTGTTGGTGTTTTTTCAATGTTGAGGTTGTTGTTGTTTTTCAATGTTGAGGTTGTTGTTGAATTTGTTGGTGTTTTTCAATTTCGAGGTTGTTGTTGAATTTGTTGGTGGTTTTCAATGTTGAATTTGTTGTTGAATTTGTTGGTGTTTTTCAATGTTGAGGTTGTTGTTGTTTTTCAATGTTGAGGTATTTGTTGAATTTGTTGGTGTTTTTCAATGTTTAGGTTGTTGTTGTTTTTCAATGCTGAGGTTGTTGTTGAATTTGTTGGTGTTTTTCAATGTTGAGGTTGTTGTTGTTTTTCAATGCTGAGGTTGTTGCTGAATTTGTTGGTCTTTTTCAATGTTGAGGTTGTTGTTGAATTTGTTCGTGTTTTTCAATGTTGAGGTTGTGGTTGTTTTTCAATGTTGAGGTTGTTGTTGAATTTGTTGGTGTTTTTCAATGTCGAGGTTGTTGTTGTTTTTCAATGTTGAGGTTGTTGTTGAATTTGTTGGTGTTTTTCAATGTTGAGGTTGTTGTTGTTTTTCAATGTTGAGGTTGTTGTTGAATTTATTGGTGTTTTTCAATGTTGAGGATGTTGTTGAATTTGTTGGTGTTTTTCAATGTTGAGGTTGTTGTTGTTTTTCAATGTTGAGGTTATTGTTGAATTTGTTGGTGTTTTTCAATGTTGAGTTTGTTGTTGTTTTTCAGTGCTGAGGTTGTTGCTGAATTTGTTGGTGTTTTTCAATGTTGAGGTTGTTGTTGAATTTGTTGGTGTTTTCAATGTTGAGGTTGTTGTTGTTTTTCAATGTTGAGGTTGTTGTTGAATTTGTTGGTGTTTTTCAATGTTGAGGTTGTTGTTGTTTTTCAATGTTGAGGTTGTTGTTGTATTTGTTGGTGTTTTTCAATTTCGAGGTTGTTGTTGAATTTGTTGGTGTTTTTCAATGTTGAAGTTGTTGTTGAATTTGTTGGTGTTTTTCAATGTTGAGGTTGTTGTTGTTTTTCAATGTTGAGGTTGTTGTTGAATTTGTTGGTGTTTTTCAATGTTGAGGTTGTTGTTGTTTTTCAATGCTGAGGTTGTTGTTGAATTTGGTGGTGTTTTTCAATGTTGAGGTTGTTGTTGTTTTTCAATGTTGAGGTTGTTGTTGAATTTGTTGGTGTTTTTCAATGTTGAGTTTGTTGTTGTTTTTCAATGTTGAGGTTGTTGTTGAATTTGTTGGTGTTTTCCAATGTTGAGGTTGTTGTTGTTTTTCAATGTTGAGGTTGTTGTTGAATTTGTTGGTGTTTTTCAATGTTGTGGTTGTTGTTGTTTTTCAATTTTGAGGTTGTTGTTGAATTTGTTGGTGCTTTTCAATGTTGAGGTTGTTGTTGAATTTGTTGGTGTTTTTCAATGTTGAGGTTGTTGTTGTTTTTCAATGATGAGCGTTGTTGTTGAAATTTGTTGGTGTTTGTTCAATGTTGACTTTGTTGTTGAATTTGTTGGTGTTTTTCAATTTTGAGGTTGTTGTTCAATTTGTTGGTGTTTTTCAATGTTGAGGTTGTTGTTGAATTTGTTGGTGTTTTTTAATGTTGAGGTTGTTGTTGAATTTGTTGGTGTTTTTTCAATGTTGAGGGTTGTTGTTGTTTTTCAATGTTGAGGTTGTTGTTGAATTTGTTGGTGTTTTTCAATGTTGAGGTTGTTGTTTTTTTCAATGTTGAGGTTGTTGTTGAATTTGTTGGTGTTTTTCAATTTCGAGGTTGTTGTTGAATTTGTTGGTGTTTTTCAATGTTGAGGTTGTTGTTGAATTTGTTGGTGTTTTTTTAATGTTGAGGTTGTTGTTGAATTTGTTGGTGTTTTTCAATGTTGAGGTTGTTGTTGTTTTTTCAATGTTGAGGTTGTTGTTGAATTTGTTGGTGTTTTTCAATGTTGAGGTTGTTGTTGTTTTTTCAATGTTGAGGTTGTTGAATTTGTTGGTGTTTTTCAATTTCGAGGTTGTTGTTGAATTTGTTGGTGGTTTTCAATGTTGAATTTGTTGTTGAATTTGTTGGTGTTTTTCCATGTTGAGGTTGTTGTTGTTTTTCAATGTTGAGGTATTTGTTGAATTTGTTGGTGTTTTTCTCAATGTTGAGTTTGTTGTTGTTTTTCAATGCTGAGGTTGTTGTTGAATTTGTTGGTGTTTTTCAATGTTGAGGTTGTTGTTGTTTTTCAATGCTGAGGTTGTTGCTGAATTTGTTGGTCTTTTTCAATGTTGAGGTTGTTGTTGAATTTGTTGGTGTTTTTCAATGTTGAGGTTGTGGTTGTTTTTCAATGTTGAGGTTGTTGTTGAATTTGTTGGTGTTTTTTCAATGTCGAGGTTGTTGTTGTTTTTCAATGTTGAGAGTTGTTGTTGAATTTATTGGTGTTTTTCAATGTTGAGGTTGTTGTTGTTTTTCAATGTTGAGGTTGTTGTTGAATTTGTTGGTGTTTTTCAATTTCGAGGTTGTTGTTGAATTTGTTGGTGTTTTTCAATGTTGAAGTTGTTGTTGAATTTGTTGGTGTTTTTCAATGTTGAGGTTGTTGTTGTTTTTCAAAGTTGAGGTTGTTGTTGAATTTGTTGGTGTTTTTCAATGTTGAGGTTGTTGTTGTTTTTCAATGCTGAGGTTGTTGCTGAATTTGTTGGTGTTTTTCAATGTTGAGGTTGTTGTTGAATTTGTTGGTGTTTTTCAATGTTGAGGTTGTTGTTGTTTTTCAATGTTGAGGTTGTTGTTGAATTTGTTGGTGTTTTTCAATGTTGAGGTTGTTGTTGTTGTTTTTCAATGTTGAGGTTGTTGTTGAATTTATTGGTGTTTTTCAATGTTGAGGATGTTGTTGAATTTGTTGGTGTTTTTCAATGTTGAGGTTGTTGTTGTTTTTCAATGTTGAGGTTATTGTTGAATTTGTTGGTGTTTTTCAATGTTGAGTTTGTTGTTGTTTTTCAATGTTGAGGTTGTTGTTGAATTTGTTGGTGTTTTTCAATGTTGAGGTTGTTGTTGAATTTGTTGGTGTTTTTCAATGTTGAGGTTGTTGTTGTTTTTCAATGTTGAGGTTGTTGTTGAATTTGTTGGTGTTTTTCAATGTCGAGGTTGTTGTTGTTTTTCAATGTTGAGGTTGTTGTTGAATTTGTTGGTGTTTTTCAATGTTGAGGTTGTTGTTGTTTTTCAATGTTGAGGTTGTTGTTGAATTTATTGGTGTTTTTCAATGTTGAGGATGTTGTTGAATTTGTTGGTGTTTTTCAATGTTGAGGTTGTTGTTGTTTTTCAATGTTGAGGTTATTGTTGAATTTGTTGGTGTTTTTCAATGTTGAGTTTGTTGTTGTTTTTCAATGCTGAGGTTGTTGCTGAATTTGTTGGTGTTTTTCAATGTTGAGGTTGTTGTTGAATTTGTTGGTGTTTTCAATGTTGAGGTTGTTGTTGTTTTTCAATGTTGAGGTTGTTGTTCAATTTGTTGGTGTTTTTCAATGTTGAGGTTGTTGTTGTTTTTCAATGTTGAGGTTGTTGTTGTATTTGTTGGTGTTTTTCAATTTCGAGGTTGTTGTTGAATTTGTTGGTGTTTTTCAATGTTGAAGTTGTTGTTGAATTTGTTGGTGTTTTTCAATGTTGAGGTTGTTGTTGTTTTTCAATGTTGAGGTTGTTGTTGAATTTGTTGGTGTTTTTCAATGTTGAGGTTGTTGTTGTTTTTCAATGCTGAGGTTGTTGTTGAATTTGGTGGTGTTTTTCAATGTTGAGGTTGTTGTTGTTTTTCAATGTTGAGGTTGTTGTTGAATTTGTTGGTGTTTTTCAATGTTGAGTTTGTTGTTGAATTTGTTGGTGTTTTCCAATGTTGAGGTTGTTGTTGTTTTTCAATGTTGAGGTTGTTGTTGAATTTGTTGGTGTTTTTCAATGTTGTGGTTGTTGTTGTTTTTCAATTTTGAGGTTGTTGTTGAATTTGTTGGTGCTTTTCAATGTTGAGGTTGTTGTTGAATTTGTTGGTGTTTTTCAATGTTGAGGTTGTTGTTGTTTTTCAATGATGAGGTTGTTGTTGAATTTGTTGGTGTTTTTCAATGTTGACTTTGTTGTTGAATTTGTTGGTGTTTTTCAATTTTGAGGTTGTTGTTCAATTTGTTGGTGTTTTTCAATGTTGAGGTTGTTGTTGAATTTGTTGGTGTTTTTTTAATGTTGAGGTTGTTGTTGAATTTGTTGGTGTTTTTCAATGTTGAGGTTGTTGTTGTTTTTCAATGTTGAGGTTGTTGTTGAATTTGTTGGTGTTTTTCAATGTTGAGGTTGTTGTTTTTTCAATGTTGAGGTTGTTGTTGAATTTGTTGGTGTTTTTCAATTTCGAGGTTGTTGTTGAATTTGTTGGTGTTTTTCAATGTTGAGGTTGTTGTTGAATTTGTTGGTGTTTTTTAATGTTGAGGTTGTTGTTGAATTTGTTGGTGTTTTTCAATGTTGAGGTTGTTGTTGTTTTTCAATGTTGAGGTTGTTGTTGAATTTGTTGGTGTTTTTCAATGTTGAGGTTGTTGTTGTTTTTCAATGTTGAGGTTGTTGAATTTGTTGGTGTTTTTCAATTTCGAGGTTGTTGTTGACTTTGTTGGTGGTTTTCAATGTTGAATTTGTTGTTGAATTTGTTGGTGTTTTTCAATGTTGAGGTTGTTGTTGTTTTTCAATGTTGAGGTATTTGTTGAATTTGTTGGTGTTTTTCAATGTTGAGTTTGTTGTTGTTTTTCAATGCTGAGGTTGTTGTTGAATTTGTTGGTGTTTTTCAATGTTGAGGTTGTTGTTGTTTTTCAATGCTGAGGTTGTTGCTGAATTTGTTGGTCTATTTCAATGTTGAGGTTGTTGTTGAATTTGTTGGTGTTTTTCAATGTTGAGGTTGTGGTTGTTTTTCAATGTTGAGGTTGTTGTTGAATTTGTTGGTGTTTTTCAATGTCGAGGTTGTTGTTGTTTTTCAATGTTGAGGTTGTTGTTGAATTTATTGGTGTTTTTCAATGTTGAGGTTGTTGTTGTTTTTCAATGTTGAGGTTGTTGTTGAATTTGTTGGTGTTTTTCAATTTCGAGGTTGTTGTTGAATTTGTTGGTGTTTTTCAATGTTGAAGTTGTTGTTGAATTTGTTGGTGTTTTTCAATGTTGAGGTTGTTGTTGTTTTTCAAAGTTGAGGTTGTTGTTGAATTTGTTGGTGTTTTTCAATGTTGAGGTTGTTGTTGTTTTTCAATGCTGAGGTTGTTGCTGAATTTGTTGGTGTTTTTCAATGTTGAGGTTGTTGTTGAATTTGTTGGTGTTTTTCAATGTTGAGGTTGCTGTTGTTTTTCAATGTTGAGGTTGTTGTTGAATTTGTTGGTGTTTTTCAATGTTGAGGTTGTTGTTGTTTTTCAATGTTGAGGTTGTTGTTGAATTTATTGGTGTTTTTCAATGTTGAGGATGTTGTTGAATTTGTTGGTGTTTTTCAATGTTGAGGTTGTTGTTGTTTTTCAATGTTGAGGTTATTGTTGAATTTGTTGGTGTTTTTCAATGTTGAGTTTGTTGTTGTTTTTCAATGTTGAGGTTGTTGTTGAATTTGTTGGTGTTTTTCAATGTTGAGTTTGTTGTTTTTCAATGTTGAGGTTGTTGTTGAATTTGTTGGTGTTTTTCAATGTTGAGGTTGTTGTTGTTTTTCAATGTTGAGGTTGTTGTTGAATTTGTTGGTGTTTTTCAATGTTGAGGTTGTTGTTGTTTTTCATTGTTGAGGTTGTTGTTGAATTTGTTGGTGTTTTTCAATGTTGAGGTTGTTGTTGAATTTGTTGGTGTTTTTCAATGTTGAGGTTGTTGTTGAATTTGTTGGTGTTTTTCAATGTTGAGGTTGTTGTTGTTTTTCAATGTTGAGGTTGTTGTTGAATTTGTTGGTGTTTTTCAATGTTTAGGTTGTTGTTGTTTATCAATGTTGAGGTTGTTGTTGAATTTGTTGGTGTTTTTCAATTTCGAGGTTGTTGTTGAATTTGTTGGTGGTTTTCAATGTTGAATTTGTTGTTGAATTTGTTGGTGTTTTTCAATGTTGAGGTTGTTGTTGTTTTTCAATGTTGAGGTATTTGTTGAATTTGTTGGTGTTTTTCAATGTTGAGTTTGTTGTTGTTTTTCAATGCTGAGGTTGTTGTTGAATTTGTTGGTGTTTTTTCAATGTTGAGGTTGTTGTTGTTTTTCAATGCTGAGGTTGTTGCTGAATTTGTTGGTCTTTTTCAATGTTGAGGTTGTTGTTGAATTTGTTGGTGTTTTTCAATGTTGAGGTTGTGGTTGTTTTTCAATGTTGAGGTTGTTGTTGAATTTGTTGGTGTTTTTCAATGTCGAGGTTGTTGTTGTTTTTCAATGTTGAGGTTGTTGTTGAATTTTTTGGTGTTTTTCAATGTTGAGGTTGTTGTTGTTTTTCAATGTTGAGGTTGTTGTTGAATTTGTTGGTGTTTTTCAATTTCGAGGTTGTTGTTGAATTTGTTGGTGTTTTTCAATGTTGAAGTTGTTGTTGAATTTGTTGGTGTTTTTCAATGTTGAGGTTGTTGTTGTTTTTCAAAGTTGAGGTTGTTGTTGAATTTGTTGGTGTTTTTCAATGTTGAGGTTGTTGTTGTTTTTCAATGCTGAGGTTGTTGCTGAATTTGTTGGTGTTTTTCAATGTTGAGGTTGTTGTTGAATTTGTTGGTGTTTTTCAATGTTGAGGTTGTTGTTGTTTTTCAATGTTGAGGTTGTTGTTGAATTTGTTGGTGTTTTTCAATGTTGAGGTTGTTGTTGTTTTTCAATGTTGAGGTTGTTGTTGAATTTATTGGTGTTTTTCAATGTTGAGGATGTTGTTGAATTTGTTGGTGTTTTTCAATGTTGAGGTTGTTGTTGTTTTTCAATGTTGAGGTTATTGTTGAATTTGTTGGTGTTTTTCAATGTTGAGTTTGTTGTTGTTTTTCAATGTTGAGGTTGTTGTTGAATTTGTTGGTGTTTTGCAATGTTGAGTTTGTTGTTTTTCAATGTTGAGGTTGTTGTTGAATTTGTTGGTGTTTTTCAATGTTGAGGTTGTTGTTGTTTTTCAATGTTGAGGTTGTTGTTGAATTTGTTGGTGTTTTTCAATGTTGAGGTTGTTGTTGTTTTTCATTGTTGAGGTTGTTGTTGAATTTGTTGGTGTTTTTCAATTTTGAGGTTGTTGTTGAATTTGTTGGTGTTTTTCAATGTTGAGGTTGTTGTTGAATTTGTTGGTGTTTTTCAATGTTGAGGTTGTTGTTGTTTTTCAATGTTGAGGTTGTTGTTGAATTTGTTGGTGTTTTTCAATGTTTAGGTTGTTGTTGTTTATCAATGTTGAGGTTGTTGTTGAATTTGTTGGTGTTTTTCAATGTTGAGGTTGTTGTTGAATTTGTTGGTGTTTTTCAATGTTGAGGTTGTTGTTTTTCAATGTTGAGGTTGTTGCTGTTTTTCAAAGTTGAGGTTGTTGTTGAATTTGTTGGTGTTTTTTCAATTTTGAGGTTGTTGGTGTTTTTCAATGTTGAGGTTGATGTTGAATTTGAGGGTGTTTTTGAATGTCGAAGTTGTTGTTGAATTTGTTGGTGTTTTTCAATGATGAAGTTGTTGTTGAATTTGCTGGTGTTTTTCAATGTTGAGGTTGTTGTTGTTTTTCAATGTTGAGGTTGTTGTTGAATTTGTTGGTGTTTTTCAATGTTGAGATTGTTGATGTTTTTCAATGTTGAGGTTATTGTTGAATTTGTTGGTGTTTTTAAATGTTGAGGTTGTTGTGGAATTTGCTGGTGTTTTGCAATGTTGAGGTAGTTGTTGTTTTTCAATGTTGAGGTTGTTGTTGAATTTGTTGGTGTTTTTCAATGTTGAGGTTGTTGTTGTTTTTCAATGTTGAGGTTGTTGTTGTATTTGTTGGTGTTTTTCAATTTCGAGGTTGTTGTTGAATTTGTTGGTGTTTTTCAATGTTGAAGTTGTTGTTGAATTTGTTGGTGTTTTTCAATGTTGAGGTTGTTGTTGTTTTTCAATGTTGAGTTTGTTGTTGAATTTGTTGGTGTTTTTCAATGTTGAGGTTGTTGTTGTTTTTCAATGTTGAGGTTGTTGTTGAATTTGTTGGTGTTTTTCAATTTCGAGGTTGTTGTTGAATTTGTTGGTGGTTTTCAATGTTGAATTTGTTGTTGAATTTGTTGGTGTTTTTCAATGTTGAGGTTGTTGTTGTTTTTCAATGTTGAGGTATTTGTTGAATTTGTTGGTGTTTTTCAATGTTGAGGTTGTTGTTGTTTTTCAATGCTGAGGTTGTTGTTGAATTTGTTGGTGTTTTTCAATGTTGAGGTTGTTGTTGTTTTTCAATGCTGAGGTTGTTGCTGAATTTGTTGGTCTATTTCAATGTTGAGGTTGTTGTTGAATTTGTTGGTGTTTTTCAATGTTGAGGTTGTGGTTGTTTTTCAATGTTGAGGTTGTTGTTGAATTTGTTGGTGTTTTTCAATGTCGAGGTTGTTGTTGTTTTTCAATGTTGAGGTTGTTGTTGAATTTATTGCTGTTTTTCAATGTTGAGGTTGTTGTTGTTTTTCAATGTTGAGGTTGTTGTTGAATTTGTTGGTGTTTTTCAATTTCGAGGTTGTTGTTGAATTTGTTGGTGTTTTTCAATGTTGAAGTTGTTGTTGAATTTGTTGGTGTTTTTCAATGTTGAGGTTGTTGTTGTTTTTCAAAGTTGAGGTTGTTGTTGAATTTGTTGGTGTTTTTCAATGTTGAGGTTGCTGTTGTTTTTCAATGCTGAGGTTGTTGCTGAATTTGTTGGTGTTTTTCAATGTTGAGGTTGTTGTTGAATTTGTTGGTGTTTTCAATGTTGAGGTTGTTGTTGTTTTTCAATGTTGAGGTTGTTGTTGAATTTGTTGGTGTTTTTCAATGTTGAGGTTGTTGTTGTTTTTCAATGTTGAGGTTGTTGTTGAATTTATTGGTGTTTTTCAATGTTGAGGATGTTGTTGAATTTGTTGGTGGTTTTCAATGTTGAGGTTGTTGTTGTTTTTCAATGTTGAGGTTATTGTTGAATTTGTTGGTGTTTTTCAATGTTGAGTTTGTTGTTGTTTTTCAATGCTGAGGTTGTTGCTGAATTTGTTGGTGTTTTTCAATGTTGAGGTTGTTGTTGAATTTGTTGGTGTTTTTCAATGTTGAGGTTGTTGTTGTTTTTCAGTGTTGAGGTTGTTGTTGAATTTGTTGTTGTTTTTCAATGTTGAGGTTGTTGTTGTTTTTCAATGTTGAGGTTGTTGTTGTATTTGTTGGTGTTTTTCAATTTCGAGGTTGTTGTTGAATTTGTTGGTGTTTTTCAATGTTGAAGCTGTTGTTGAATTTGTTGGTGTTTTTCAATGTTGAGGTTGTTGTTGTTTTTCAATGTTGAGGTTGTTGTTGAATTTGTTGGTGTTTTTCAATGTTGAGGTTGTTGTTGTTTTTCAATGCTGAGGTTGTTGTTGAATTTGGTGGTGTTTTTCAATGTTGAGGTTGTTGTTGTTTTTCAATGTTGAGGTTGTTGTTGAATTTGTTGGTGTTTTTCAATGTTGAGTTTGTTGTTGTTTTTCAATGTTGAGGTTGTTGTTGAATTTGTTGGTGTTTTCCAATGTTGAGGTTGTTGTTGTTTTTCAATGTTGAGGTTGTTGTTGAATTTGTTGGTGTTTTTCAATGTTGTGGTTGTTGTTGTTTTTCAATTTTGAGGTTGTTGTTGAATTTGTTGGTGCTTTTCAATGTTGAGGTTGTTGTTGAATTTGTTGGTGTTTTTCAATGTTGAGGTTGTTGTTGTTTTTCAATGATGAGGTTGTTGTTGAATTTGTTGGTGTTTTTCAATGTTGACTTTGTTGTTGAATTTGTTGGTGTTTTTCAATTTTGAGGTTGTTGTTCAATTTGTTGGTGTTTTTCAATGTTGAGGTTGTTGTTGAATTTGTTGGTGTTTTTTAATGTTGAGGTTGTTGTTGAATTTGTTGGTGTTTTTCAATGTTGAGGTTGTTGTTGTTTTTCAATGTTGAGGTTGTTGTTGAATTTGTTGGTGTTTTTCAATGTTGAGGTTGTTGTTTTTTTCAATGTTGAGGTTGTTGTTGAATTTGTTGGTGTTTTTCAATTTCGAGGTTGTTGTTGAATTTGTTGGTGTTTTTCAATGTTGAGGTTGTTGTTGTTTTTCAATGCTGAGGTTGTTGCTGAATTTGTTGGTGTTTTTCAATGTTGAGGTTGTTGTTGAATTTGTTGGTGTTTTTCAATGTTGAGGTTGTTGTTGTTTTTCAATGTTGAGGTTGTTGTTGAATTTGTTGGTGTTTTTCAATGTTGAGGTTGTTGTTGTTTTTCAATGTTGAGGTTGTTGTTGAATTTATTGGTGTTTTTCAATGTTGAGGATGTTGTTGAATTTGTTGGTGTTTTTCAATGTTGAGGCTGTTGTTGTTTTTCAATGTTGAGGTTATTGTTGAATTTGTTGGTGTTTTTCAATGTTGAGTTTGTTGTTGTTTTTCAATGTTGAGGTTGTTGTTGAATTTGTTGGTGTTTTTCAATGTTGAGTTTGTTGTTTTTCAATGTTGAGGTTGTTGTTGAATTTGTTGGTGTTTTTCAATGTTGAGGTTGTTGTTGTTTTTCAATGTTGAGGTTGTTGTTGAATTTGTTGGTGTTTTTCAATGTTGAGGTTGTTGTTGTTTTTCATTGTTGAGGTTGTTGTTGAATTTGTTGGTGTTTTTCAATTTTGAGGTTGTTGTTGAATTTGTTGGTGTTTTTCAATGTTGAGGTTGTTGTTGAATTTGTTGGTGTTTTTCAATGTTGAGGTTGTTGTTGTTTTTCAATGTTGAGGTTGTTGTTGAATTTGTTGGTGTTTTTCAATGTTTAGGTTGTTGTTGTTTATCAATGTTGAGGTTGTTGTTGAATTTGTTGGTGTTTTTCAATGTTGAGGTTGTTGTTGAATTTGTTGGTGTTTTTCAATGTTGAGGTTGTTGTTTTTCAATGTTGAGGTTGTTGCTGTTTTTCAAAGTTGAGGTTGTTGTTGAATTTGTTGGTGTTTTTTCAATTTTGAGGTTGTTGGTGTTTTTCAATGTTGAGGTTGATGTTGAATTTGAGGGTGTTTTTGAATGTCGAAGTTGTTGTTGAATTTGTTGGTGTTTTTCAATGATGAAGTTGTTGTTGAATTTGCTGGTGTTTTTCAATGTTGAGGTTGTTGTTGTTTTTCAATGTTGAGGTTGTTGTTGAATTTGTTGGTGTTTTTCAATGTTGAGATTGTTGTTGTTTTTCAATGTTGAGGTTATTGTTGAATTTGTTGGTGTTTTTAAATGTTGAGGTTGTTGTGGAATTTCCTGGTGTTTTGCAATGTTGAGGTAGTTGTTGTTTTTCAATGTTGAGGTTGTTGTTGAATTTGTTGGTGTTTTTCAATGTTGAGGTTGTTGTTGTTTTTCAATGTTGAGGTTGTTGTTGTATTTGTTGGTGTTTTTCAATTTCGAGGTTGTTGTTGAATTTGTTGGTGTTTTTCAATGTTGAAGTTGTTGTTGAATTTGTTGGTGTTTTTCAATGTTGAGGTTGTTGTTGTTTTTCAATGTTGAGGTTGTTGTTGAATTTGTTGGTGTTTTTCAATGTTGAGGTTGTTGTTGTTTTTCAATGTTGAGGTTGTTGTTGAATTTGTTGGTGTTTTTCAATTTCGAGGTTGTTGTTGAATTTGTTGGTGGTTTTCAATGTTGAATTTGTTGTTGAATTTGTTGGTGTTTTTCAAATTTGAGGTTGTTGTTTTTCAATGTTGAGGTATTTGTTGAATTTGTTGGTGTTTTTCAATGTTGAGGTTGTTGTTGTTTTTCAATGCTGAGGTTGTTGTTGAATTTGTTGGTGTTTTTCAATGTTGAGGTTGTTGTTGTTTTTCAATGCTGAGGTTGTTGCTGAATTTGTTGGTCTTTTTCAATGTTGAAGTTGTTGTTGAATTTGTTGGTGTTTTTCAATGTTGAGGTTGTGGTTGTTTTTCAATGTTGAGGTTGTTGTTGAATTTGTTGGTGTTTTTCAATGTCGAGGTTGTTGTTGTTTTTCAATGTTGAGGTTGTTGTTGAATTTGTTGGTGTTTTTCAATGTCGAGGTTGTTGTTGTTTTTCAATGTTGAGGTTGTTGTTGAATTTATTGGTGTTTTTCAATGTTGAGGTTGTTGTTGTTTTTCAATGTTGAGGTTGTTGTTGAATTTGTTGGTGTTTTTCAATTTCGAGGTTGTTGTTGAATTTGTTGGTGTTTTTCAATGTTGAAGTTGTTGTTGAATTTGTTGGTGTTTTTCAATGTTGAGGTTGTTGTTGTTTTTCAAAGTTGAGGTTGTTGTTGAATTTGTTGGTGTTTTTCAATGTTGAGGTTGTTGTTGTTTTTCAATGCTGAGGTTGTTGCTGAATTTGTTGGTGTTTTTCAATGTTGAGGTTGTTGTTGAATTTGTTGGTGTTTTTCAATGTTGAGGTTGCTGTTGTTTTTCAATGTTGAGGTTGTTGTTGAATTTGTTGGTGTTTTTCAATGTTGAGGTTGTTGTTGTTTTTCAATGTTGAGGTTGTTGTTGAATTTATTGGTGTTTTTCAATGTTGAGGATGTTGTTGAATTTGTTGGTGTTTTTCAATGTTGAGGTTGTTGTTGTTTTTCAATGTTGAGGTTATTGTTGAATTTGTTGGTGTTTTTCAATGTTGAGTTTGTTGTTGTTTTTCAATGTTGAGGTTGTTGTTGAATTTGTTGGTGTTTTTCAATGTTGAGTTTGTTGTTTTTCAATGTTGAGGTTGTTGTTGAATTTGTTGGTGTTTTTCAATGTTGAGGTTGTTGTTGTTTTTCAATGTTGAGGTTGTTGTTGAATTTGTTGGTGTTTTTCAATGTTGAGGTTGTTGTTGTTTTTCATTGTTGAGGTTGTTGTTGAATTTGTTGGTGTTTTTCAATGTTGAGGTTGTTGTTGAATTTGTTGGTGTTTTTCAATGTTGAGGTTGTTGTTGAATTTGTTGGTGTTTTTCAATGTTGAGGTTGTTGTTGTTTTTCAATGTTGAGGTTGTTGTTGAATTTGTTGGTGTTTTTCAATGTTTAGGTTGTTGTTGTTTATCAATGTTGAGGTTGTTGTTGAATTTGTTGGTGTTTTTCAATTTCGAGGTTGTTGTTGAATTTGTTGGTGGTTTTCAATGTTGAATTTGTTGTTGAATTTGTTGGTGTTTTTCAATGTTGAGGTTGTTGTTGTTTTTCAATGTTGAGGTATTTGTTGAATTTGTTGGTGTTTTTCAATGTTGAGTTTGTTGTTGTTTTTCAATGCTGAGGTTGTTGTTGAATTTGTTGGTGTTTTTCAATGTTGAGGTTGTTGTTGTTTTTCAATGCTGAGGTTGTTGCTGAATTTGTTGGTCTTTTTCAATGTTGAGGTTGTTGTTGAATTTGTTGGTGTTTTTCAATGTTGAGGTTGTGGTTGTTTTTCAATGTTGAGGTTGTTGTTGAATTTGTTGGTGTTTTTCAATGTCGAGGTTGTTGTTGTTTTTCAATGTTGAGGTTGTTGTTGAATTTTTTGGTGTTTTTCAATGTTGAGGTTGTTGTTGTTTTTCAATGTTGAGGTTGTTGTTGAATTTGTTGGTGTTTTTCAATTTCGAGGTTGTTGTTGAATTTGTTGGTGTTTTTCAATGTTGAAGTTGTTGTTGAATTTGTTGGTGTTTTTCAATGTTGAGGTTGTTGTTGTTTTTCAAAGTTGAGGTTGTTGTTGAATTTGTTGGTGTTTTTCAATGTTGAGGTTGTTGTTGTTTTTCAATGCTGAGGTTGTTGCTGAATTTGTTGGTGTTTTTCAATGTTGAGGTTGTTGTTGAATTTGTTGGTGTTTTTCAATGTTGAGGTTGTTGTTGTTTTTCAATGTTGAGGTTGTTGTTGAATTTGTTGGTGTTTTTCAATGTTGAGGTTGTTGTTGTTTTTCAATGTTGAGGTTGTTGTTGAATTTATTGGTGTTTTTCAATGTTGAGGATGTTGTTGAATTTGTTGGTGTTTTTCAATGTTGAGGTTGTTGTTGTTTTTCAATGTTGAGGTTATTGTTGAATTTGTTGGTGTTTTTCAATGTTGAGTTTGTTGTTGTTTTTCAATGTTGAGGTTGTTGTTGAATTTGTTGGTGTTTTGCAATGTTGAGTTTGTTGTTTTTCAATGTTGAGGTTGTTGTTGAATTTGTTGGTGTTTTTCAATGTTGAGGTTGTTGTTGTTTTTCAATGTTGAGGTTGTTGTTGAATTTGTTGGTGTTTTTCAATGTTGAGGTTGTTGTTGTTTTTCATTGTTGAGGTTGTTGTTGAATTTGTTGGTGTTTTTCAATTTTGAGGTTGTTGTTGAATTTGTTGGTGTTTTTCAATGTTGAGGTTGTTGTTGAATTTGTTGGTGTTTTTCAATGTTGAGGTTGTTGTTGTTTTTCAATGTTGAGGTTGTTGTTGAATTTGTTGGTGTTTTTCAATGTTTAGGTTGTTGTTGTTTATCAATGTTGAGGTTGTTGTTGAATTTGTTGGTGTTTTTCAATGTTGAGGTTGTTGTTGAATTTGTTGGTGTTTTTCAATGTTGAGGTTGTTGTTTTTCAATGTTGAGGTTGTTGCTGTTTTTCAAAGTTGAGGTTGTTGTTGAATTTGTTGGTGTTTTTTCAATTTTGAGGTTGTTGGTGTTTTTCAATGTTGAGGTTGATGTTGAATTTGAGGGTGTTTTTGAATGTCGAAGTTGTTGTTGAATTTGTTGGTGTTTTTCAATGATGAAGTTGTTGTTGAATTTGCTGGTGTTTTTCAATGTTGAGGTTGTTGTTGTTTTTCAATGTTGAGGTTGTTGTTGAATTTGTTGGTGTTTTTCAATGTTGAGATTGTTGATGTTTTTCAATGTTGAGGTTATTGTTGAATTTGTTGGTGTTTTTAAATGTTGAGGTTGTTGTGGAATTTGCTGGTGTTTTGCAATGTTGAGGTAGTTGTTGTTTTTCAATGTTGAGGTTGTTGTTGAATTTGTTGGTGTTTTTCAATGTTGAGGTTGTTGTTGTTTTTCAATGTTGAGGTTGTTGTTGTATTTGTTGGTGTTTTTCAATTTCGAGGTTGTTGTTGAATTTGTTGGTGTTTTTCAATGTTGAAGTTGTTGTTGAATTTGTTGGTGTTTTTCAATGTTGAGGTTGTTGTTGTTTTTCAATGTTGAGTTTGTTGTTGAATTTGTTGGTGTTTTTCAATGTTGAGGTTGTTGTTGTTTTTCAATGTTGAGGTTGTTGTTGAATTTGTTGGTGTTTTTCAATTTCGAGGTTGTTGTTGAATTTGTTGGTGGTTTTCAATGTTGAATTTGTTGTTGAATTTGTTGGTGTTTTTCAATGTTGAGGTTGTTGTTGTTTTTCAATGTTGAGGTATTTGTTGAATTTGTTGGTGTTTTTCAATGTTGAGGTTGTTGTTGTTTTTCAATGCTGAGGTTGTTGTTGAATTTGTTGGTGTTTTTCAATGTTGAGGTTGTTGTTGTTTTTCAATGCTGAGGTTGTTGCTGAATTTGTTGGTCTATTTCAATGTTGAGGTTGTTGTTGAATTTGTTGGTGTTTTTCAATGTTGAGGTTGTGGTTGTTTTTCAATGTTGAGGTTGTTGTTGAATTTGTTGGTGTTTTTCAATGTCGAGGTTGTTGTTGTTTTTCAATGTTGAGGTTGTTGTTGAATTTATTGCTGTTTTTCAATGTTGAGGTTGTTGTTGTTTTTCAATGTTGAGGTTGTTGTTGAATTTGTTGGTGTTTTTCAATTTCGAGGTTGTTGTTGAATTTGTTGGTGTTTTTCAATGTTGAAGTTGTTGTTGAATTTGTTGGTGTTTTTCAATGTTGAGGTTGTTGTTGTTTTTCAAAGTTGAGGTTGTTGTTGAATTTGTTGGTGTTTTTCAATGTTGAGGTTGCTGTTGTTTTTCAATGCTGAGGTTGTTGCTGAATTTGTTGGTGTTTTTCAATGTTGAGGTTGTTGTTGAATTTGTTGGTGTTTTCAATGTTGAGGTTGTTGTTGTTTTTCAATGTTGAGGTTGTTGTTGAATTTGTTGGTGTTTTTCAATGTTGAGGTTGTTGTTGTTTTTCAATGTTGAGGTTGTTGTTGAATTTATTGGTGTTTTTCAATGTTGAGGATGTTGTTGAATTTGTTGGTGGTTTTCAATGTTGAGGTTGTTGTTGTTTTTCAATGTTGAGGTTATTGTTGAATTTGTTGGTGTTTTTCAATGTTGAGTTTGTTGTTGTTTTTCAATGCTGAGGTTGTTGCTGAATTTGTTGGTGTTTTTCAATGTTGAGGTTGTTGTTGAATTTGTTGGTGTTTTTCAATGTTGAGGTTGTTGTTGTTTTTCAGTGTTGAGGTTGTTGTTGAATTTGTTGTTGTTTTTCAATGTTGAGGTTGTTGTTGTTTTTCAATGTTGAGGTTGTTGTTGTATTTGTTGGTGTTTTTCAATTTCGAGGTTGTTGTTGAATTTGTTGGTGTTTTTCAATGTTGAAGCTGTTGTTGAATTTGTTGGTGTTTTTCAATGTTGAGGTTGTTGTTGTTTTTCAATGTTGAGGTTGTTGTTGAATTTGTTGGTGTTTTTCAATGTTGAGGTTGTTGTTGTTTTTCAATGCTGAGGTTGTTGTTGAATTTGGTGGTGTTTTTCAATGTTGAGGTTGTTGTTGTTTTTCAATGTTGAGGTTGTTGTTGAATTTGTTGGTGTTTTTCAATGTTGAGTTTGTTGTTGTTTTTCAATGTTGAGGTTGTTGTTGAATTTGTTGGTGTTTTCCAATGTTGAGGTTGTTGTTGTTTTTCAATGTTGAGGTTGTTGTTGAATTTGTTGGTGTTTTTCAATGTTGTGGTTGTTGTTGTTTTTCAATTTTGAGGTTGTTGTTGAATTTGTTGGTGCTTTTCAATGTTGAGGTTGTTGTTGAATTTGTTGGTGTTTTTCAATGTTGAGGTTGTTGTTGTTTTTCAATGATGAGGTTGTTGTTGAATTTGTTGGTGTTTTTCAATGTTGACTTTGTTGTTGAATTTGTTGGTGTTTTTCAATTTTGAGGTTGTTGTTCAATTTGTTGGTGTTTTTCAATGTTGAGGTTGTTGTTGAATTTGTTGGTGTTTTTTAATGTTGAGGTTGTTGTTGAATTTGTTGGTGTTTTTCAATGTTGAGGTTGTTGTTGTTTTTCAATGTTGAGGTTGTTGTTGAATTTGTTGGTGTTTTTCAATGTTGAGGTTGTTGTTTTTTTCAATGTTGAGGTTGTTGTTGAATTTGTTGGTGTTTTTCAATTTCGAGGTTGTTGTTGAATTTGTTGGTGTTTTTCAATGTTGAGGTTGTTGTTGTTTTTCAATGCTGAGGTTGTTGCTGAATTTGTTGGTGTTTTTCAATGTTGAGGTTGTTGTTGAATTTGTTGGTGTTTTTCAATGTTGAGGTTGTTGTTGTTTTTCAATGTTGAGGTTGTTGTTGAATTTGTTGGTGTTTTTCAATGTTGAGGTTGTTGTTGTTTTTCAATGTTGAGGTTGTTGTTGAATTTATTGGTGTTTTTCAATGTTGAGGATGTTGTTGAATTTGTTGGTGTTTTTCAATGTTGAGGCTGTTGTTGTTTTTCAATGTTGAGGTTATTGTTGAATTTGTTGGTGTTTTTCAATGTTGAGTTTGTTGTTGTTTTTCAATGTTGAGGTTGTTGTTGAATTTGTTGGTGTTTTTCAATGTTGAGTTTGTTGTTTTTCAATGTTGAGGTTGTTGTTGAATTTGTTGGTGTTTTTCAATGTTGAGGTTGTTGTTGTTTTTCAATGTTGAGGTTGTTGTTGAATTTGTTGGTGTTTTTCAATGTTGAGGTTGTTGTTGTTTTTCATTGTTGAGGTTGTTGTTGAATTTGTTGGTGTTTTTCAATTTTGAGGTTGTTGTTGAATTTGTTGGTGTTTTTCAATGTTGAGGTTGTTGTTGAATTTGTTGGTGTTTTTCAATGTTGAGGTTGTTGTTGTTTTTCAATGTTGAGGTTGTTGTTGAATTTGTTGGTGTTTTTCAATGTTTAGGTTGTTGTTGTTTATCAATGTTGAGGTTGTTGTTGAATTTGTTGGTGTTTTTCAATGTTGAGGTTGTTGTTGAATTTGTTGGTGTTTTTCAATGTTGAGGTTGTTGTTTTTCAATGTTGAGGTTGTTGCTGTTTTTCAAAGTTGAGGTTGTTGTTGAATTTGTTGGTGTTTTTTCAATTTTGAGGTTGTTGGTGTTTTTCAATGTTGAGGTTGATGTTGAATTTGAGGGTGTTTTTGAATGTCGAAGTTGTTGTTGAATTTGTTGGTGTTTTTCAATGATGAAGTTGTTGTTGAATTTGCTGGTGTTTTTCAATGTTGAGGTTGTTGTTGTTTTTCAATGTTGAGGTTGTTGTTGAATTTGTTGGTGTTTTTCAATGTTGAGATTGTTGTTGTTTTTCAATGTTGAGGTTATTGTTGAATTTGTTGGTGTTTTTAAATGTTGAGGTTGTTGTGGAATTTCCTGGTGTTTTGCAATGTTGAGGTAGTTGTTGTTTTTCAATGTTGAGGTTGTTGTTGAATTTGTTGGTGTTTTTCAATGTTGAGGTTGTTGTTGTTTTTCAATGTTGAGGTTGTTGTTGTATTTGTTGGTGTTTTTCAATTTCGAGGTTGTTGTTGAATTTGTTGGTGTTTTTCAATGTTGAAGTTGTTGTTGAATTTGTTGGTGTTTTTCAATGTTGAGGTTGTTGTTGTTTTTCAATGTTGAGGTTGTTGTTGAATTTGTTGGTGTTTTTCAATGTTGAGGTTGTTGTTGTTTTTCAATGTTGAGGTTGTTGTTGAATTTGTTGGTGTTTTTCAATTTCGAGGTTGTTGTTGAATTTGTTGGTGGTTTTCAATGTTGAATTTGTTGTTGAATTTGTTGGTGTTTTTCAAATTTGAGGTTGTTGTTTTTCAATGTTGAGGTATTTGTTGAATTTGTTGGTGTTTTTCAATGTTGAGGTTGTTGTTGTTTTTCAATGCTGAGGTTGTTGTTGAATTTGTTGGTGTTTTTCAATGTTGAGGTTGTTGTTGTTTTTCAATGCTGAGGTTGTTGCTGAATTTGTTGGTCTTTTTCAATGTTGAAGTTGTTGTTGAATTTGTTGGTGTTTTTCAATGTTGAGGTTGTGGTTGTTTTTCAATGTTGAGGTTGTTGTTGAATTTGTTGGTGTTTTTCAATGTCGAGGTTGTTGTTGTTTTTCAATGTTGAGGTTGTTGTTGAATTTATTGGTGTTTTTCAATGTTGAGGTTGTTGTTGTTTTTCAATGTTGAGGTTGTTGTTGAATTTGTTGGTGTTTTTCAATTTCGAGGTTGTTGTTGAATTTGTTGGTGTTTTTCAATGTTGAAGTTGTTGTTGAATTTGTTGGTGTTTTTCAATGTTGAGGTTGTTGTTGTTTTTCAAAGTTGAGGTTGTTGTTGAATTTGTAGGTGTTTTTCAATGTTGAGGTTGCTGTTGTTTTTCAATGCTGAGGTTGTTGCTGAATTTGTTGGTGTTTTTCAATGTTGAGGTTGTTGTTGAATTTGTTGGTGTTTTTCAATGTTGAGGTTGTTGTTGTTTTTCAATGTTGAGGTTGTTGTTGAATTTGTTGGTGTTTTTCAATGTTGAGGTTGTTGTTGTTTTTCAATGTTGAGGTTGTTGTTGAATTTATTGGTGTTTTTCAATGTTGAGGATGTTGTTGAATTTGTTGGTGGTTTTCAATGTTGAGGTTGTTGTTGTTTTTCAATGTTGAGGTTATTGTTGAATTTGTTGGTGTTTTTCAATGTTGAGTTTGTTGTTGTTTTTCAATGCTGAGGTTGTTGCTGAATTTGTTGGTGTTTTTCAATGTTGAGGTTGTTGTTGAATTTGTTGGTGTTTTTCAATGTTGAGGTTGTTGTTGTTTTTCAGTGTTGAGGTTGTTGTTGAATTTGTTGGTGTTTTTCAATGTTGAGGTTGTTGTTGTTTTTCAATGTTGAGGTTGTTGTTGTATTTGTTGGTGTTTTTCAATTTCGAGGTTGTTGTTGAATTTGTTGGTGTTTTTCAATGTTGAAGCTGTTGTTGAATTTGTTGGTGTTTTTCAATGTTGAGGTTGTTGTTGTTTTTCAATGTTGAGGTTGTTGTTGAATTTGTTGGTGTTTTTCAATGTTGAGGTTGTTGTTGTTTTTCAATGCTGAGGTTGTTGTTGAATTTGGTGGTGTTTTTCAATGTTGAGGTTGTTGTTGTTTTTCAATGTTGTGGTTGTTGTTGAATTTGTTGGTGTTTTTCAATGTTGAGGTTGTTGTTGTTTTCCAATGTTGAGGTTGTTGTTGTTTTTCAATGTTGAGGTTGTTGTTGAATTTGTTGGTGTTTTTCAATGTTGTGGTTGTTGTTGTTTTTCAATTTTGAGGTTGTTGTTGAATTTGTTGGTGTTTTTCAATGTTGAGGCTGTTGTTGTTTTTCAATGTTGAGGTTATTGTTGAATTTGTTGGTGTTTTTCAATGTTGAGTTTGTTGTTGTTTTTCAATGTTGAGGTTGTTGTTGAATTTGTTGGTGTTTTTCAATGTTGAGTTTGTTGTTTTTCAATGTTGAGGTTGTTGTTGAATTTGTTGGTGTTTTTCAATGTTGAGGTTGTTGTTGTTTTTCAATGTTGAGGTTGTTGTTGAATTTGTTGGTGTTTTTCAATGTTGAGGTTGTTGTTGTTTTTCATTGTTGAGGTTGTTGTTGAATTTGTTGGTGTTTTTCAATTTTGAGGTTGTTGTTGAATTTGTTGGTGTTTTTCAATGTTGAGGTTGTTGTTGAATTTGTTGGTGTTTTTCAATGTTGAGGTTGTTGTTGTTTTTCAATGTTGAGGTTGTTGTTGAATTTGTTGGTGTTTTTCAATGTTTAGGTTGTTGTTGTTTATCAATGTTGAGGTTGTTGTTGAATTTGTTGGTGTTTTTCAATGTTGAGGTTGTTGTTGAATTTGTTGGTGTTTTTCAATGTTGAGGTTGTTGTTTTTCAATGTTGAGGTTGTTGCTGTTTTTCAAAGTTGAGGTTGTTGTTGAATTTGTTGGTGTTTTTTCAATTTTGAGGTTTTTGGTGTTTTTCAATGTTGAGGTTGATGTTGAATTTGAGGGTGTTTTTGAATGTCGAAGTTGTTGTTGAATTTGTTGGTGTTTTTCAATGATGAAGTTGTTGTTGAATTTGCTGGTGTTTTTCAATGTTGAGGTTGTTGTTGTTTTTCAATGTTGAGGTTGTTGTTGAATTTGTTGGTGTTTTTCAATGTTGAGATTGTTGTTGTTTTTCAATGTTGAGGTTATTGTTGAATTTGTTGGTGTTTTTAAATGTTGAGGTTGTTGTGGAATTTCCTGGTGTTTTGCAATGTTGAGGTAGTTGTTGTTTTTCAATGTTGAGGTTGTTGTTGAATTTGTTGGTGTTTTTCAATGTTGAGGTTGTTGTTGTTTTTCAATGTTGAGGTTGTTGTTGTATTTGTTGGTGTTTTTCAATTTCGAGGTTGTTGTTGAATTTGTTGGTGTTTTTCAATGTTGAAGTTGTTGTTGAATTTGTTGGTGTTTTTCAATGTTGAGGTTGTTGTTGTTTTTCAATGTTGAGGTTGTTGTTGAATTTGTTGGTGTTTTTCAATGTTGAGGTTGTTGTTGTTTTTCAATGTTGAGGTTGTTGTTGAATTTGTTGGTGTTTTTCAATTTCGAGGTTGTTGTTGAATTTGTTGGTGGTTTTCAATGTTGAATTTGTTGTTGAATTTGTTGGTGTTTTTCAAATTTGAGGTTGTTGTTTTTCAATGTTGAGGTATTTGTTGAATTTGTTGGTGTTTTTCAATGTTGAGGTTGTTGTTGTTTTTCAATGCTGAGGTTGTTGTTGAATTTGTTGGTGTTTTTCAATGTTGAGGTTGTTGTTGTTTTTCAATGCTGAGGTTGTTGCTGAATTTGTTGGTCTTTTTCAATGTTGAAGTTGTTGTTGAATTTGTTGGTGTTTTTCAATGTTGAGGTTGTGGTTGTTTTTCAATGTTGAGGTTGTTGTTGAATTTGTTGGTGTTTTTCAATGTCGAGGTTGTTGTTGTTTTTCAATGTTGAGGTTGTTGTTGAATTTATTGGTGTTTTTCAATGTTGAGGTTGTTGTTGTTTTTCAATGTTGAGGTTGTTGTTGAATTTGTTGGTGTTTTTCAATTTCGAGGTTGTTGTTGAATTTGTTGGTGTTTTTCAATGTTGAAGTTGTTGTTGAATTTGTTGGTGTTTTTCAATGTTGAGGTTGTTGTTGTTTTTCAAAGTTGAGGTTGTTGTTGAATTTGTTGGTGTTTTTCAATGTTGAGGTTGCTGTTGTTTTTCAATGCTGAGGTTGTTGCTGAATTTGTTGGTGTTTTTCAATGTTGAGGTTGTTGTTGAATTTGTTGGTGTTTTTCAATGTTGAGGTTGTTGTTGTTTTTCAATGTTGAGGTTGTTGTTGAATTTGTTGGTGTTTTTCAATGTTGAGGTTGTTGTTGTTTTTCAATGTTGAGGTTGTTGTTGAATTTATTGGTGTTTTTCAATGTTGAGGATGTTGTTGAATTTGTTGGTGGTTTTCAATGTTGAGGTTGTTGTTGTTTTTCAATGTTGAGGTTATTGTTGAATTTGTTGGTGTTTTTCAATGTTGAGTTTGTTGTTGTTTTTCAATGCTGAGGTTGTTGCTGAATTTGTTGGTGTTTTTCAATGTTGAGGTTGTTGTTGAATTTGTTGGTGTTTTTCAATGTTGAGGTTGTTGTTGTTTTTCAGTGTTGAGGTTGTTGTTGAATTTGTTGGTGTTTTTCAATGTTGAGGTTGTTGTTGTTTTTCAATGTTGAGGTTGTTGTTGTATTTGTTGGTGTTTTTCAATTTCGAGGTTGTTGTTGAATTTGTTGGTGTTTTTCAATGTTGAAGCTGTTGTTGAATTTGTTGGTGTTTTTCAATGTTGAGGTTGTTGTTGTTTTTCAATGTTGAGGTTGTTGTTGAATTTGTTGGTGTTTTTCAATGTTGAGGTTGTTGTTGTTTTTCAATGCTGAGGTTGTTGTTGAATTTGGTGGTGTTTTTCAATGTTGAGGTTGTTGTTGTTTTTCAATGTTGTGGTTGTTGTTGAATTTGTTGGTGTTTTTCAATGTTGAGGTTGTTGTTGTTTTCCAATGTTGAGGTTGTTGTTGTTTTTCAATGTTGAGGTTGTTGTTGAATTTGTTGGTGTTTTTCAATGTTGTGGTTGTTGTTGTTTTTCAATTTTGAGGTTGTTGTTGAATTTGTTGGTGCTTTTCAATGTTGAGGTTGTTGTTGAATTTGTTGGTGTTTTTCAATGTTGAGGTTGTTGTTGTTTTTCAATGATGAGGTTGTTGTTGAATTTGTTGGTGTTTTTCAATGTTGACTTTGTTGTTGAATTTGTTGGTGTTTTTCAATTTTGAGGTTGTTGTTCAATTTGTTGGTGTTTTTCAATGTTGAGGTTGTTGTTGAATTTGTTGGTGTTTTTTAATGTTGAGGTTGTTGTTGAATTTGTTGGTGTTTTTCAATGTTGAGGTTGTTGTTGTTTTTCAATGTTGAGGTTGTTGTTGAATTTGTTGGTGTTTTTCAATGTTGAGGTTGTTGTTTTTTTCAATGTTGAGGTTGTTGTTGAATTTGTTGGTGTTTTTCAATTTCGAGGTTGTTGTTGAATTTGTTGGTGTTTTTCAATGTTGAGGTTGTTGTTGAATTTGTTGGTGTTTTTTAATGTTGAGGTTGTTGTTGAATTTGTTGGTGTTTTTCAATGTTGAGGTTGTTGTTGTTTTTCAATGTTGAGGTTGTTGTTGAATTTGTTGGTGTTTTTCAATGTTGAGGTTGTTGTTGTTTTTCAATGTTGAGGTTGTTGTTGAATTTGTTGGTGTTTTTCAATTTCGAGGTTGTTGTTGAATTTGTTGGTGGTTTTCAATGTTGAATTTGTTGTTGAATTTGTTAGTGTTTTTCAATGTTGAGGTTGTTGTTGTTTTTCAATGTTGAGGTATTTGTTGAATTTGTTGGTGTTTTTCAATGTTTAGGTTGTTGTTGTTTTTCAATGCTGAGGTTGTTGTTGAATTTGTTGGTGTTTTTCAATGTTGAGGTTGTTGTTGTTTTTCAATGCTGAGGTTGTTGCTGAATTTGTTGGTCTTTTTCAATGTTGAGGTTGTTGTTGAATTTGTTGGTGTTTTTCAATGTTGAGGTTGTGGTTGTTTTTCAATGTTGAGGTTGTTGTTGAATTTGTTGGTGTTTTTCAATGTCGAGGTTGTTGTTGTTTTTCAATGTTGAGGTTGTTGTTGAATTTGTTGGTGTTTTTCAATGTTGAGGTTGTTGTTGTTTTTCAATGTTGAGGTTGTTGAATTTATTGGTGTTTTTCAATGTTGAGGATGCTGTTGAATTTGTTGGTGTTTTTCAATGTTGAGGTTGTTGTTGTTTTTCAATGTTGAGGTTATTGTTGAATTTGTTGGTGTTTTTCAATGTTGAGTTTGTTGTTGTTTTTCAATGTTGAGGTTGTTGTTGAATTTGTTGGTGTTTTTCAATGTTGAGTTTGTTGTTTTTCAATGTTGAGGTTGTTGTTGAATTTGTTGGTGTTTTTCAATGTTGAGGTTGTTGTTGAATTTGTTGGTGTTTTTCAATGTTGAGGTTGTTGTTGAATTTGTTGGTGTTTTTCAATGTTGAGGTTGTTGTTGTTTTTCAATGTTGAGGTTGTTGTTGAATTTGTTGGTGTTTTTCAATGTTTAGGTTTTTGTTGTTTATCAATGTTGAGGTTGTTGTTGAATTTGTTGGTGTTTTTCAATGTTGAGGTTGTTGTTTTTCAATGTTGAGGTTGTTGCTGTTTTTCAATGTTGAGGTTGTTGTTGAATTTGTTGGTGTTTTTTCAATTTTGAGGTTGTTGGTGTTTTTCAATGTTGAGGTTGATGTTGAATTTGAGGGTGTTTTTCAATGTCGAAGTTGTTGTTGAATTTGTTGGTGTTTTTCAATGTTGAAGTTGTTCTGAATTTGCTGGTGTTTTTCAATGTTGAGGTTGTTGTTGTTTTTCAATGTTGAGGTTGTTGTTGAATTTGTTGGTGTTTTTCAATGTTGAGATTGTTGTTGTTTTTCAATGTTGAGGTTGTTGTTGAATTTGTTGGTGTTTTTAAATGTTGAGGTTGTTATGGAATTTGCTGGTGTTTTGCAATGTTGAGGTTGTTGTTGTTTTTCAATGTTGAGGTTGTTGTTGAATTTGTTGGTGTTTTTCAATGTTGAGGTTGTTGTTGTTTTTCAATGTTGAGGTTGTTGTTGTATTTGTTGGTGTTTTTCAATTTCGAGGTTGTTGTTGAATTTGTTGGTGTTTTTCAATGTTGAAGTTGTTGTTGAATTTGTTGGTGTTTTTCAATTTTGAGGTTGTTGTTGTTTTTCAATGTTGAGGTTGTTGTTGAATTTGTTGGTGTTTTTCAATGTTGAGGTTGTTGTTGTTTTTCAATGCTGAGGTTGTTGTTGAATTTGGTGGTGTTTTTTCAATGTTGAGGTTGTTGCTGTTTTTCAATGTTGAGGTTGTTGTTGAATTTGTTGGTGTTTTTCAATGTTGAGTTTGTTGTTGTTTTTCAATGTTGAGGGTGTTGTTGAATTTGTTGGTGTTTTCCAATGTTGAGGTTGTTGTTGTTTTTCAATGTTGAGGTTGTTGTTGAATTTGTTGGTGTTTTTCAATGTTGTGGTTGTTGTTGTTTTTCAATTTTGAGGTTGTTGTTGAATTTGTTGGTGCTTTTCAATGTTGAGGTTGTTGTTGAATTTGTTGGTGTTTTTCAATGTTGAGGTTGTTGTTGTTTTTCAATGATGAGATTGTTGTTGAATTTTGTTGGTGTTTTTCAATGTTGACTTTGTTGTTGAATTTGTTGGTGTTTTTCAATTTTGAGGTTGTTGTTGAATTTGTTGGTGTTTTTCAATGTTGAGGTTGTTGTTGAATTTGTTGGTGTTTTTCAATTTCGAGGTTGTTGTTGAATTTGTTGGTGGTTTTTCAATGTTGAATTTGTTGCTAAATTTTTTGGTGTTTTTCAATGTTGAGGTTGCTGTTGTTTTTCAATGTTGAGGTTGTTGTTGAATTTGTTGGTGTTTTTCAATGTTGAGGTTGTTGTTGTTTTTCAATGCTGAGGTTGTTGTTGAATTTGTTGGTGTTTTTCAATGTTGAGGTTGTTGTTGTTTTTCAATGCTGAGGTTGTTGCTGAATTTGTTGGTGTTTTTCAATGTTGAGGTTGTTGTTGAATTTGTTGGTGTTTTTCAATGTTGAGGTTGTTGTTGTTTTTCAATGTTGAGGTTGTTGTTGAATTTGTTGGTGTTTTTCAATGTCGAGGTTGTTGTTGTTTTTCAATGTTGAGGTTGTTGTTGAATTTATTGGTGTTTTTCAATGTTGAGGTTGTTGTTGTTTTTCAATGTTGAGGTTGTTGTTGAATTTGTTGGTGTTTTTCAATTTCGAGGTTGTTGTTGAATTTGTTGGTGTTTTTCAATGTTGAAGTTGTTGTTGAATTTGTTGGTGCTTTTCAATGTTGAGGTTGTTGTTGTTTTTCAAAGTTGAGGTTGTTGTTGAATTTGTTGGTGTTTTTCAATGTTGAGGTTGTTGTTGTTTTTCAATGCTGAGGTTGTTGCTGAATTTGTTGGTGTTTTTCAATGTTGAGGTTGTTGTTGAATTTGTTGGTGTTTTTCAATGTTGAGGTTGTTGTTGTTTTTAAATGTTGAGGTTGTTGTTGAATTTGTTGGTGTTTTTCAATGTTGAGTTTGTTGTTGTTTTTCAATGTTGAGGTTGTTGTTGAATTTATTGGTGTTTTTCAATGTTGAGGATGTTGTTGAATTTGTTGGTGTTTTTCAATGTTGAGGTTGTTGTTGAATTTGTTGGTGTTTTTCAATTTCGAGGTTGTTGTTGAATTTGTTGGTGTTTTTCAATGTTGAAGTTGTTGTTGAATTTGTTGGTGTTTTTCAATGTTGAGGTTGTTGTTGTTTTTCAAAGTTGAGGTTGTTGTTGAATTTGTTGGTGTTTTTCAATGTTGAGGTTGTTGTTGTTTTTCAATGCTGAGGTTGTTGCTGAATTTGTTGGTGTTTTTCAATGTTGAGGTTGTGTTGTTGAATTTGTTGGTGTTTTTCAATGTTGAGGTTGTTGGTGTTTTTTCAATTTTGAGCTTGTTGTTCAATTTGTTGGTGTTTTTCAATGTTGAGGTTGTTGTTGAATTTGTTGGTGTTTTTTAATGTTGAGGTTGTTGTTGAATTTGTTGGTGTTTTTCAATGTTGAGGTTGTTGTTGTTTTTCAATGTTGAGGTTGTTGTTGAATTTGTTGGTGTTTTTCAATGTTGAGGTTGTTGTTTTTTTCAATGTTGAGGTTGTTGTTGAATTTGTTGGGTGTTTTTCAATTTCGAGGTTGTTGTTGAATTTGTTGGTGTTTTTCAATGTTGAGGTTGTTGTTGAATTTGTTGGTGTTTTTTAATGTTGAGGTTGTTGTTGAATTTGTTGGTGTTTTTCAATGTTGAGGTTGTTGTTGTTTTTCAATGTTGAGGTTGTTGTTGAATTTGTTGGTGTTTTTCAATGTTGAGGTTGTTGTTGTTTTTCAATGTTGAGGTTGTTGTTGAATTTGTTGGTGTTTTTCAATTTCGAGGTTGTTGTTGAATTTGTTGGTGGTTTTCAATGTTGAATTTGTTGTTGAATTTGTTAGTGTTTTTCAATGTTGAGGTTGTTGTTGTTTTTCAATGTTGAGGTATTTGTTGAATTTGTTGGTGTTTTTCAATGTTTAGGTTGTTGTTGTTTTTCAATGCTGAGGTTGTTGTTGAATTTCTTGGTGTTTTTCAATGTTGAGGTTGTTGTTGTTTTTCAATGCTGAGGTTGTTGTTGAATTTGTTGGTCTTTTTCAATGTTGAGGTTGTTGTTGAATTTGTTGGTGTTTTTCAATGTTGAGGTTGTGGTTGTTTTTCAATGTTGAGGTTGTTGTTGAATTTGTTGGTGTTTTTCAATGTCGAGGTTGTTGTTGTTTTTCAATGTTGAAGTTGTTGTTGAATTTGTTGGTGTTTTTCAATGTTGAGGTTGTTGTTGTTTTTCAATGTTGAGGTTGTTGTTGAATTTATTGGTGTTTTTCAATGTTGAGGATGTTGTTGAATTTGTTGGTGTTTTTCAATGTTGAGGTTGTTGTTGTTTTTCAATGTTGAGGTTATTGTTGAATTTGTTGGTGTTTTTCAATGTTGAGTTTGTTGTTGTTTTTCAATGTTGAGGTTGTTGTTGAATTTGTTGGTGTTTTTCAAAGTTGAGTTTGTTGTTTTTCAATGTTGAGGTTGTTGTTGAATTTGTTGGTGTTTTTCAATGTTGAGGTTGTTGTTGTTTTTCAATGTTGAGGTTGTTGTTGAATTTGTTGGTGTTTTTCAATGTTGGGGTTGTTGTTGTTTTTCATTGTTGAGGTTGTTGTTGAATTTGTTGGTGTTTTTCAATTTTGAGGTTGTTGTTGAATTTGTTGGTGTTTTTCAATGTTGAGGTTGTTGTTGAATTTGTTGGTGTTTTTCAATGTTGAGGTTGTGGTTGTTTTTCAATGTTGAGGTTGTTGTTGAATTTGTTGGTGTTTTTCAATGTTGAGGTTGTTGTTGTTTTTCAATGCTGAGGTTGTTGTTGAATTTGGTGGTGTTTTTCAATGTTGAGGTTGTTGTTGAATTTGGTGGTGTTTTTCAATGTTGAGGTTGTTGTTGTTTTTCAATGTTGTGGTTGTTGTTGAATTTGTTGGTGTTTTTCAATGTTGAGGTTGTTGTTGTTTTCCAATGTTGAGGTTGTTGTTGTTTTTCAATGTTGAGGTTGTTGTTGAATTTGTTGGTGTTTTTCAATGTTGTGGTTGTTGTTGTTTTTCAATTTTGAGGTTGTTGTTGAATTTGTTGGTGCTTTTCAATGTTGAGGTTGTTGTTGAATTTGTTGGTGTTTTTCAATGTTGAGGTTGTTGTTGTTTTTCAATGATGAGGTTGTTGTTGAATTTGTTGGTGTTTTTCAATGTTGACTTTGTTGTTGAATTTGTTGGTGTTTTTCAATTTTGAGGTTGTTGTTCAATTTGTTGGTGTTTTTCAATGTTGAGGTTGTTGTTGAATTTGTTGGTGTTTTTTAATGTTGAGGTTGTTGTTGAATTTGTTGGTGTTTTTCAATGTTGAGGTTGTTGTTGTTTTTCAATGTTGAGGTTGTTGTTGAATTTGTTGGTGTTTTTCAATGTTGAGGTTGTTGTTGTTTTTCAATGTTGAGGTTGTTGTTGAATTTGTTGGTGTTTTTCAATTTCGAGGTTGTTGTTGAATTTGTTGGTGGTTTTCAATGTTGAATTTGTTGTTGAATTTGTTAGTGTTTTTCAATGTTGAGGTTGTTGTTGTTTTTCAATGTTGAGGTATTTGTTGAATTTGTTGGTGTTTTTCAATGTTTAGGTTGTTGTTATTTTTCAATGCTGAGGTTGTTGTTGAATTTGTTGGTGTTTTTCAATGTTGAGGTTGTTGTTGTTTTTCAATGCTGAGGTTGTTGCTGAATTTGTTGGTCTTTTTCAATGTTGAGGTTGTTGTTGAATTTGTTGGTGTTTTTCAATGTTGAGGTTGTGGTTGTTTTTCAATGTTGAGGTTGTTGTTGAATTTGTTGGTGTTTTTCAATGTCGAGGTTGTTGTTGTTTTTCAATGTTGAGGTTGTTGTTGAATTTGTTGGTGTTTTTCAATGTTGAGGTTGTTGTTGTTTTTCAATGTTGAGGTTGTTGAATTTATTGGTGTTTTTCAATGTTGAGGATGCTGTTGAATTTGTTGGTGTTTTTCAATGTTGAGGTTGTTGTTGTTTTTCAATGTTGAGGTTATTGTTGAATTTGTTGGTGTTTTTCAATGTTGAGTTTGTTGTTGTTTTTCAATGTTGAGGTTGTTGTTGAATTTGTTGGTGTTTTTCAATGTTGAGTTTGTTGTTTTTCAATGTTGAGGTTGTTGTTGAATTTGTTGGTGTTTTTCAATGTTGAGGTTGTTGTTGAATTTGTTGGTGTTTTTCAATGTTGAGGTTGTTGTTGAATTTGTTGGTGTTTTTCAATGTTGAGGTTGTTGTTGTTTTTCAATGTTGAGGTTGTTGTTGAATTTGTTGGTGTTTTTCAATGTTTAGGTTTTTGTTGTTTATCAATGTTGAGGTTGTTGTTGAATTTGTTGGTGTTTTTCAATGTTGAGGTTGTTGTTTTTCAATGTTGAGGTTGTTGCTGTTTTTCAATGTTGAGGTTGTTGTTGAATTTGTTGGTGTTTTTTCAATTTTGAGGTTGTTGGTGTTTTTCAATGTTGAGGTTGATGTTGAATTTGAGGGTGTTTTTCAATGTCGAAGTTGTTGTTGAATTTGTTGGTGTTTTTCAATGTTGAAGTTGTTCTGAATTTGCTGGTGTTTTTCAATGTTGAGGTTGTTGTTGTTTTTCAATGTTGAGGTTGTTGTTGAATTTGTTGGTGTTTTTCAATGTTGAGATTGTTGTTGTTTTTCAATGTTGAGGTTGTTGTTGAATTTGTTGGTGTTTTTAAATGTTGAGGTTGTTGTGGAATTTGCTGGTGTTTTGCAATGTTGAGGTTGTTGTTGTTTTTCAATGTTGAGGTTGTTGTTGAATTTGTTGGTGTTTTTCAATGTTGAGGTTGTTGTTGTTTTTCAATGTTGAGGTTGTTGTTGTATTTGTTGGTGTTTTTCAATTTCGAGGTTGTTGTTGAATTTGTTGGTGTTTTTCAATGTTGAAGTTGTTGTTGAATTTGTTGGTGTTTTTCAATGTTGAGGTTGTTGTTGTTTTTCAATGTTGAGGTTGTTGTTGAATTTGTTGGTGTTTTTCAATGTTGAGGTTGTTGTTGTTTTTCAATGCTGAGGTTGTTGTTGAATTTGGTGGTGTTTTTCAATGTTGAGGTTGTTGCTGTTTTTCAATGTTGAGGTTGTTGTTGAATTTGTTGGTGTTTTTCAATGTTGAGTTTGTTGTTGTTTTTCAATGTTGAGGGTGTTGTTGAATTTGTTGGTGTTTTCCAATGTTGAGGTTGTTGTTGTTTTTCAATGTTGAGGTTGTTGTTGAATTTGTTGGTGTTTTTCAATGTTGTGGTTGTTGTTGTTTTTCAATTTTGAGGTTGTTGTTGAATTTGTTGGTGCTTTTCAATGTTGAGGTTGTTGTTGAATTTGTTGGTGTTTTTCAATGTTGAGGTTGTTGTTGTTTTTCAATGATGAGATTGTTGTTGAATTTGTTGGTGTTTTTCAATGTTGACTTTGTTGTTGAATTTGTTGGTGTTTTTCAATTTTGAGGTTGTTGTTGAATTTGTTGGTGTTTTTCAATGTTGAGGTTGTTGTTGAATTTGTTGGTGTTTTTCAATTTCGAGGTTGTTGTTGAATTTGTTGGTGGTTTTCAATGTTGAATTTGTTGCTAAATTTTTTGGTGTTTTTCAATGTTGAGGTTGCTGTTGTTTTTCAATGTTGAGGTTGTTGTTGAATTTGTTGGTGTTTTTCAATGTTGAGGTTGTTGTTGTTTTTCAATGCTGAGGTTGTTGTTGAATTTGTTGGTGTTTTTCAATGTTGAGGTTGTTGTTGTTTTTCAATGCTGAGGTTGTTGCTGAATTTGTTGGTGTTTTTCAATGTTGAGGTTGTTGTTGAATTTGTTGGTGTTTTTCAATGTTGAGGTTGTTGTTGTTTTTCAATGTTGAGGTTGTTGTTGAATTTGTTGGTGTTTTTCAATGTCGAGGTTGTTGTTGTTTTTCAATGTTGAGGTTGTTGTTGAATTTATTGGTGTTTTTCAATGTTGAGGTTGTTGTTGTTTTTCAATGTTGAGGTTGTTGTTGAATTTGTTGGTGTTTTTCAATTTCGAGGTTGTTGTTGAATTTGTTGGTGTTTTTCAATGTTGAAGTTGTTGTTGAATTTGTTGGTGCTTTTCAATGTTGAGGTTGTTGTTGTTTTTCAAAGTTGAGGTTGTTGTTGAATTTGTTGGTGTTTTTCAATGTTGAGGTTGTTGTTGTTTTTCAATGCTGAGGTTGTTGCTGAATTTGTTGGTGTTTTTCAATGTTGAGGTTGTTGTTGAATTTGTTGGTGTTTTTCAATGTTGAGGTTGTTGTTGTTTTTAAATGTTGAGGTTGTTGTTGAATTTGTTGGTGTTTTTCAATGTTGAGTTTGTTGTTGTTTTTCAATGTTGAGGTTGTTGTTGAATTTATTGGTGTTTTTCAATGTTGAGGATGTTGTTGAATTTGTTGGTGTTTTTCAATGTTGAGGTTGTTGTTGAATTTGTTGGTGTTTTTCAATTTCGAGGTTGTTGTTGAATTTGTTGGTGTTTTTCAATGTTGAAGTTGTTGTTGAATTTGTTGGTGTTTTTCAATGTTGAGGTTGTTGTTGTTTTTCAAAGTTGAGGTTGTTGTTGAATTTGTTGGTGTTTTTCAATGTTGAGGTTGTTGTTGTTTTTCAATGCTGAGGTTGTTGCTGAATTTGTTGGTGTTTTTCAATGTTGAGGTTGTTGTTGAATTTGTTGGTGTTTTTCAATGTTGAGGTTGTTGGTGTTTTTCAATTTTGAGGTTGTTGTTCAATTTGTTGGTGTTTTTCAATGTTGAGGTTGTTGTTGAATTTGTTGGTGTTTTTTAATGTTGAGGTTGTTGTTGAATTTGTTGGTGTTTTTCAATGTTGAGGTTGTTGTTGTTTTTCAATGTTGAGGTTGTTGTTGAATTTGTTGGTGTTTTTCAATGTTGAGGTAGTTGTTTTTTTCAATGTTGAGGTTGTTGTTGAATTTGTTGGTGTTTTTCAATTTCGAGGTTGTTGTTGAATTTGTTGGTGTTTTTCAATGTTGAGGTTGTTGTTGAATTTGTTGGTGTTTTTTAATGTTGAGGTTGTTGTTGAATTTGTTGGTGTTTTTCAATGTTGAGGTTGTTGTTGTTTTTCAATGTTGAGGTTGTTGTTGAATTTGTTGGTGTTTTTCAATGTTGAGGTTGTTGTTGTTTTTCAATGTTGAGGTTGTTGTTGAATTTGTTGGTGTTTTTCAATTTCGAGGTTGTTGTTGAATTTGTTGGTGGTTTTCAATGTTGAATTTGTTGTTGAATTTGTTAGTGTTTTTCAATGTTGAGGTTGTTGTTGTTTTTCAATGTTGAGGTATTTGTTGAATTTGTTGGTGTTTTTCAATGTTTAGGTTGTTGTTGTTTTTCAATGCTGAGGTTGTTGTTGAATTTGTTGGTGTTTTTCAATGTTGAGGTTGTTGTTGTTTTTCAATGCTGAGGTTGTTGCTGAATTTGTTGGTCTTTTTCAATGTTGAGGTTGTTGTTGAATTTGTTGGTGTTTTTCAATGTTGAGGTTGTGGTTGTTTTTCAATGTTGAGGTTGTTGTTGAATTTGTTGGTGTTTTTCAATGTCGAGGTTGTTGTTGTTTTTCAATGTTGAGGTTGTTGTTGAATTTGTTGGTGTTTTTCAATGTTGAGGTTGTTGTTGTTTTTCAATGTTGAGGTTGTTGTTGAATTTATTGGTGTTTTTCAATGTTGAGGATGTTGTTGAATTTGTTGGTGTTTTTCAATGTTGAGGTTGTTGTTGTTTTTCAATGTTGAGGTTATTGTTGAATTTGTTGGTGTTTTTCAATGTTGAGTTTGTTGTTGTTTTTCAATGTTGAGGTTGTTGTTGAATTTGTTGGTGTTTTTCAATGTTGAGTTTGTTGTTTTTCAATGTTGAGGTTGTTGTTGAATTTGTTGGTGTTTTTCAATGTTGAGGTTGTTGTTGTTTTTCAATGTTGAGGTTGTTGTTGAATTTGTTGGTGTTTTTCAATGTTGGGGTTGTTGTTGTTTTTCATTGTTGAGGTTGTTGTTGAATTTGTTGGTGTTTTTCAATTTTGAGGTTGTTGTTGAATTTGTTGGTGTTTTTCAATGTTGAGGTTGTTGTTGAATTTGTTGGTGTTTTTCAATGTTGAGGTTGTGGTTGTTTTTCAATGTTGAGGTTGTTGTTGAATTTGTTGGTGTTTTTCAATGTCGAGGTTGTTGTTGTTTTTCAATGTTGAGGTTGTTGTTGAATTTATTGGTGTTTTTCAATGTTGAGGTTGTTGTTTTTCAATGTTGAGGTTGTTGTTGAATTTGTTGGTGTTTTTCAATTTCGAGGTTGTTGTTGAATTTGTTGGTGTTTTTCAATGTTGAAGTTGTTGTTGAATTTGTTGGTGTTTTTCAATGTTGAGGTTGTTGTTGTTTTTCAAAGTTGAGGTTGTTGTTGAATTTGTTGGTGTTTTTCAATGTTGAGGTTGTTGTTGTTTTTCAATGCTGAGGTTGTTGCTGAATTTGTTGGTGTTTTTCAATGTTGAGGTTGTTGTTGAATTTGTTGGTGTTTTTCAATGTTGAGGTTGTTGTTGTTTTTCAATGTTGAGGTTTTTGTTGAATTTGTTGGTGTTTTTCAATGTTGAGGTTGTTGTTGTTTTTCAATGTTGAGGTTGTTGTTGAATTTATTGGTGTTTTTCAATGTTGAGGATGTTGTTGAATTTGTTGGTGGTTTTCAATGTTGAGGTTGTTGTTGTTTTTCAATGTTGAGGTTATTGTTGAATTTGTTGGTGTTTTTCAATGTTGAGTTTGTTGTTGTTTTTCAATGTTGAGGTTGTTGTTGAATTTGTTGGTGTTTTTCAATGTTGAGTTTGTTGTTTTTCAATGTTGAGGTTGTTGTTGAATTTGTTGGTGTTTTTCAATGTTGAGGTTGTTGTTGTTTTTCAATGTTGAGGTTGTTGTTGAATTTTTTGGTGTTTTTTAATGTTGAGGTTGTTGTTGTTTTTCATTGTTGAGGTTGTTGTTGAATTTGTTGTTGTTTTTCAATGTTGAGGTTGTTGTTGAATTTGTTGGTGTTTTTCAATGTTGAGATTGTTGTTGTTTTTCAATGTTGAGGTTGTTGTTGAATTTGTTGGTGTTTTTAAATGTTGAGGTTGTTGTGGAATTTGCTGGTGTTTTGCAATGTTGAGGTTGTTGTTGTTTTTCAATGTTGAGGTTGTTGTTGAATTTGTTGGTGTTTTTCAATGTTGAGGTTGTTGTTGTTTTTCAATGTTGAGGTTGTTGTTGTATTTGTTGGTGTTTTTCAATTTCGAGGTTGTTGTTGAATTTGTTGGTGTTTTTCAATGTTGAAGTTGTTGTTGAATTTGTTGGTGTTTTTCAATGTTGAGGTTGTTGTTGTTTTTCAATGTTGAGGTTGTTGTTGAATTTGTTGGTGTTTTTCAATGTTGAGGTTGTTGTTGTTTTTCAATGCTGAGGTTGTTGTTGAATTTGGTGGTGTTTTTCAATGTTGAGGTTGTTGCTGTTTTTCAATGTTGAGGTTGTTGTTGAATTTGTTGGTGTTTTTCAATGTTGAGTTTGTTGTTGTTTTTCAATGTTGAGGCTGTTGTTGAATTTGTTGGTGTTTTCCAATGTTGAGGTTGTTGTTGTTTTTCAATGTTGAGGTTGTTGTTGAATTTGTTGGTGTTTTTCAATGTTGTGGTTGTTGTTGTTTTTCAATTTTGAGGTTGTTGTTGAATTTGTTGGTGCTTTTCAATGTTGAGGTTGTTGTTGAATTTGTTGGTGTTTTTCAATGTTGAGGTTGTTGTTGTTTTTCAATGATGAGGTTGTTGTTGAATTTGTTGGTGTTTTTCAATGTTGACTTTGTTGTTGAATTTGTTGGTGTTTTTCAATTTTGAGGTTGTTGTTGAATTTGTTGATGTTTTTCAATGTAGAGGTTGTTGTTGAATTTGTTGGTGTTTTTCAATTTCGAGGTTGTTGTTGAATTTGTTGGTGGTTTTCAATGTTGAATTTGTTGCTAAATTTTTTGGTGTTTTTCAATGTTGAGGTTGCTGTTGTTTTTCAATGTTGAGGTTGTTGTTGAATTTGTTGGTGTTTTTCAATGTTGAGGTTGTTGTTGTTTTTCAATGCTGAGGTTGTTGTTGAATTTGTTGGTGTTTTTCAATGTTGAGGTTGTTGTTGTTTTTCAATGCTGAGGTTGTTGCTGAATTTGTTGGTGTTTTTCAATGTTGAGGTTGTTGTTGAATTTGTTGGTGTTTTTCAATGTTGAGGTTGCTGTTGTTTTTCAATGTTGAGGTTGTTGTTGAATTTGTTGGTGTTTTTCAATGTCGAGGTTGTTGTTGTTTTTCAATGTTGAGGTTGTTGTTGAATTTATTGGTGTTTTTCAATGTTGAGGTTGTTGTTGTTTTTCAATGTTGAGGTTGTTGTTGAATTTGTTGGTGTTTTTCAATTTCGAGGTTGTTGTTGAACTTGTTGGTGTTTTTCAATGTTGAAGTTGTTGTTGAATTTGTTGGTGCTTTTCAATGTTGAGGTTGTTGTTGTTTTTCAAAGTTGAGGTTGTTGTTGAATTTGTTGGTGTTTTTCAATGTTGAGGTTGTTGTTGTTTTTCAATGCTGAGGTTGTTGCTGAATTTGTTGGTGTTTTTCAATGTTGAGGTTGTTGTTGAATTTGTTGGTGTTTTTCAATGTTGAGGTTGTTGTTGTTTTTCAATGTTGAGGTTGTTGTTGAATTTGTTGGTGTTTTTCAATGTTGAGGTTGTTGTTGTTTTTCAATGTTGAGGTTGTTGTTGAATTTATTGGTGTTTTTCAATGTTGAGGATGTTGTAGAATTTGTTGGTGTTTTTCAATGTTGAGGTTGTTGTTGAATTTGTTGGTGTTTTTCAATTTCGAGGTTGTTGTTGAATTTGTTGGTGTTTTTCAATGTTGAAGTTGTTGTTGAATTTGTTGGTGTTTTTCAATGTTGAGGTTGTTGTTGTTTTTCAAAGTTGAGGTTGTTGTTGAATTTGTTGGTGTTTTTCAATGTTGAGGTTGTTGTTGTTTTTCAATGCTGAGGTTGTTGCTGAATTTGTTGGTGTTTTTCAATGTTGAGGTTGTTGTTGAATTTGTTGGTGTTTTTCAATGTTGAGGTTGTTGTTGTTTTTCAATGTTGAGGTTGTTGTTGAATTTGTTGGTGTTTTTCAATGTTGAGGTTGTTGTTGTTTTTCAATGTTGAGGTTGTTGTTGAATTTATTGGTGTTTTTCAATGTTGAGGATGTTGTTGAATTTGTTGGTGTTTTTCAATGTTGAGGTTGTTGTTGTTTTTCAATGTTGAGGTTATTGTTGAATTTGTTGGTGTTTTTCAATGTTGAGTTTGTTGTTGTTTTTCAATGTTGAGGTTGTTGTAGAATTTGTTGGTGTTTTTCAATGTTGAGTTTGTTGTTTTTCAATGTTGAGGTTGTTGTTGAATTTGTTGGTGTTTTTCAATGTTGAGGTTGTTGTTGTTTTTCAATGTTGAGGTTGTTGTTGAATTTGTTGGTGTTTTTCAATGTTGAGGTTGTTGTTGTTTTTCATTGTTGAGGTTGTTGTTGAATTTGTTGGTGTTTTTCAATTTTGAGTTTGTTGTTGAAATTGTAGGTGTTTTTCAATGTTGAGGATGTTGTTGAATTTGTTGGTGTTTTTCAATGTTGAGGTTGTTGTTGTTTTTCAATGTTGAGGTTGTTGTTGAATTTGTTGGTGTTTTTCAATGTTTAGGTTGTTGTTGTTTATCAATGTTGAGGTTGTTGTTGAATTTGTTGGTGTTTTTCCATGTTGAGGTTGTTGTTGAATTTGTTGGTGTTTTTCAATGTTGAGCTTGTTGTTTTTCAATGTTGAGGTTGTTGCTGTTTTTCAATGTTGAGGTTGTTGTTGAATTTGTTGGTGTTTTTTCAATTTTGAGGTTGTTGGTGTTTTTCAATGTTGAGGTTGATGTTGAATTTGAGGGTGTTTTTCAATGTCGAAGTTGTTGTTGAATTTGTTGGTGTTTTTCAATGTTGAAGTTGTTGTTGAATTTGCTGGTGTTTTTCAATGTTGAGGTTGTTGTTGTTTTTCAATGTTGAGGTTGTTGTTGAATTTGTTGGTGTTTTTCAATGTTGAGATTGTTGTTGTTTTTCAATGTTGAGGTTGTTGTTGAATTTGTTGGTGTTTTTAAATGTTGAGGTTGTTGTGGAATTTGCTGGTGTTTTGCAATGTTGAGGTTGTTGTTGTTTTTCAATGTTGAGGTTGTTGTTGAAAATGTTGGTGTTTTTCAATGTTGAGGTTGTTGTTGTTTTTCAATGTTGAGGTTGTTGTTGTATTTGTTGGTGTTTTTCAATTTCGTGGTTGTTGTTGAATTTGTTGGTGTTTTTCAATGTTGAAGTTGTTGTTGAATTTGTTGGTGTTTTTCAATATTGAGGTTGTTGTTGTTTTTCAATGTTGAGGTTGTTGTTGAATTTGTTGGTGTTTTTCAATGTTGAGGTTGTTGTTGTTTTTCAATGTTGAGGTTGTTGTTGAATTTGTTGGTGTTTTTCAATGTTGAGGTTGTTGTTGTTTTTCAATGTTGAGGTTGTTGTTGAATTTGTTGGTGTTTTTCAATTTCGAGGTTGTTGTTGAATTTGTTGGTGGTTTTCAATGTTGAATTTGTTGTTGAATTTGTTGGTGTTTTTCAATGTTGAGGTTGTTGTTGTTTTTCAATGTTGAGGTATATGTTGAATTTGTTGGTGTTTTTCAATGTTGCGGTTGTTGTTGTTTTTCAATGCTGAGGTTGTTGTTGAATTTGTTGGTGTTTTTCAATGTTGAGGTTGTTGTTGTTTTTCAATGCTGAGGTTGTTGCTGAATTTGTTGGTCTTTTTCAATGTTGAGGTTGTTGTTGAATTTGTTGGTGTTTTTCAATGTTGAGGTTGTTGTTGTTTTTCAAAGTTGAGGTTGTTGTTGAATTTGTTCGTGTTTTTCAATGTTGAGGTTGTTGTTGTTTTTCAATGCTGAGGTTGTTGCTGAATTTGTTGGTGTTTTTCAATGTTGAGGTTGTTGTTGAATTTGTTGGTGTTTTTCAATGTTGAGGTTGTTGTTGTTTTTCAATGTTGAGGTTGTTGTTGAATTTATTGGTGTTTTTCAATGTTGAGGATGTTGTTGAATTTGTTGGTGTTTTTCAATGTTGAGGTTGTTGTTGTTTTTCAATGTTGAGGTTATTGTTGAATTTGTTGGTGTTTTTCAATGTTGAGTTTGTTGTTGTTTTTCAATGTTGAGGTTGTTGTAGAATTTGTTGGTGTTTTTCAATGTTGAGTTTGTTGTTTTTCAATGTTGAGGTTGTTGTTGAATTTGTTGGTGTTTTTCAATGTTGAGGTTGTTGTTGTTTTTCAATGTTGAGGTTGTTGTTGAATTTGTTGGTGTTTTTCAATGTTGAGGTTGTTGTTGTTTTTCATTGTTGAGGTTGTTGTTGAATTTGTTGGTGTTTTTCAATTTTGAGGTTGTTGTTGAAATTGTTGGTGTTTTTCAATGTTGAGGTTGTTGCTGAATTTGTTGGTGTTTTTCAATGTTGAGGTTGTTGTTGTTTTTCAATGTTGAGGTTGTTGTTGAAATTGTTGGTGTTTTTCAATGTTGAGGTTGTTGCTGAATTTGTTGGTGTTTTTCAATGTTGAGGTTGTTGTTGTTTTTCAATGTTGAGGTTATTGTTGAATTTGTTGGTGTTTTTCAATGTTGAGTTTGTTGTTGTTTTTCAATGTTGAGGTTGTTGTAGAATTTGTTGGTGTTTTTCAATGTTGAGTTTGTTGTTTTTCAATGTTGAGGTTGTTGTTGAATTTGTTGGTGTTTTTCAATGTTGAGGTTGTTGTTGTTTTTCAATGTTGAGGTTGTTGTTGAATTTGTTGGTGTTTTTCAATGTTGAGGTTGTTGTTGTTTTTCATTGTTGAGGTTGTTGTTGAATTTGTTGGTGTTTTTCAATTTTGAGTTTGTTGTTGAAATTGTAGGTGTTTTTCAATGTTGAGGTTGTTGTTGAATTTGTTGGTGTTTTTCAATGTTGAGGTTGTTGTTGTTTTTCAATGTTGAGGTTGTTGTTGAATTTGTTGGTGTTTTTCAATGTTTAGGTTGTTGTTGTTTATCAATGTTGAGGTTGTTGTTGAATTTGTTGGTGTTTTTCAATGTTGAGGTTGTTGTTGAATTTGTTGGTGTTTTTCAATGTTGAGCTTGTTGTTTTTCAATGTTGAGGTTGTTGCTGTTTTTCAATGTTGAGGTTGTTGTTGAATTTGTTGGTGTTTTTTCAATTTTGAGGTTGTTGGTGTTTTTCAATGTTGAGGTTGATGTTGAATTTGAGGGTGTTTTTCAATGTCGAAGTTGTTGTTGAATTTGTTGGTGTTTTTCAATGTTGAAGTTGTTGTTGAATTTGCTGGTGTTTTTCAATGTTGAGGTTGTTGTTGTTTTTCAATGTTGAGGTTGTTGTTGAATTTGTTGGTGTTTTTCAATGTTGAGATTGTTGTTGTTTTTCAATGTTGAGGTTGTTGTTGAATTTGTTGGTGTTTTTAAATGTTGAGGTTGTTGTGGAATTTGCTGGTGTTTTGCAATGTTGAGGTTGTTGTTGTTTTTCAATGTTGAGGTTGTTGTTGAAAATGTTGGTGTTTTTCAATGTTGAGGTTGTTGTTGTTTTTCAATGTTGAGGTTGTTGTTGTATTTGTTGGTGTTTTTCAATTTCGAGGTTGTTGTTGAATTTGTTGGTGTTTTTCAATGTTGAAGTTGTTGTTGAATTTGTTGGTGTTTTTCAATGTTGAGGTTGTTGTTGTTTTTCAATGTTGAGGTTGTTGTTGAATTTGTTGGTGTTTTTCAATGTTGAGGTTGTTGTTGTTTTTCAATGTTGAGGTTGTTGTTGAATTTGTTGGTGTTTTTCAATGTTGAGGTTGTTGTTGTTTTTCAATGTTGAGGTTGTTGTTGAATTTGTTGGTGTTTTTCAATTTCGAGGTTGTTGTTGAATTTGTTGGTGGTTTTCAATGTTGAATTTGTTGTTGAATTTGTTGGTGTTTTTCAATGTTGAGGTTGTTGTTGTTTTTCAATGTTGAGGTATTTGTTGAATTTGTTGGTGTTTTTCAATGTTGCGGTTGTTGTTGTTTTTCAATGCTGAGGTTGTTGTTGAATTTGTTGGTGTTTTTCAATGTTGAGGTTGTTGTTGTTTTTCAATGCTGAGGTTGTTGCTGAATTTGTTGGTCTTTTTCAATGTTGAGGTTGTTGTTGAATTTGTTGGTGTTTTTCAATGTTGAGGTTGTTGTTGTTTTTCAAAGTTGAGGTTGTTGTTGAATTTGTTCGTGTTTTTCAATGTTGAGGTTGTTGTTGTTTTTCAATGCTGAGGTTGTTGCTGAATTTGTTGGTGTTTTTCAATGTTGAGGTTGTTGTTGAATTTGTTGGTGTTTTTCAATGTTGAGGTTGTTGTTGTTTTTCAATGTTGAGGTTGTTGTTGAATTTATTGGTGTTTTTCAATGTTGAGGATGTTGTTGAATTTGTTGGTGTTTTTCAATGTTGAGGTTGTTGTTGTTTTTCAATGTTGAGGTTATTGTTGAATTTGTTGGTGTTTTTCAATGTTGAGTTTGTTGTTGTTTTTCAATGTTGAGGTTGTTGAAGAATTTGTTGGTGTTTTTCAATGTTGAGTTTGTTGTTTTTCAATGTTGAGGTTGTTGTTGAATTTGTTGGTGTTTTTCAATGTTGAGGTTGTTGTTGTTTTTCAATGTTGAGGTTGTTGTTGAATTTGTTGGTGTTTTTCAATGTTGAGGTTGTTGTTGTTTTTCATTGTTGAGGTTGTTGTTGAATTTGTTGGTGTTTTTCAATTTTGAGGTTGTTGTTGAAATTGTTGGTGTTTTTCAATGTTGAGGTTGTTGCTGAATTTGTTGGTGTTTTTCAATGTTGAGGTTGTTGTTGTTTTTCAATGTTGAGGTTGTTGTTGAATTTGTTGGTGTTTTTCAATGTTTAGGTTGTTGCTGTTTTTCAATGTTGAGGTTGTTGTTGAATTTGTTGGTGTTTTTCAATGTTGAGGTTGTTGTTGTTTTTCAATGTTGAGGTTTTTGTTGAATTTGTTGGTGTTTTTCAATGTTGAGGTTGTTGTTGTTTTTCAATGTTGAGGTTGTTGTTGAATTTATTGGTGTTTTTCAATGTTGAGGATGTTGTTGAATTTGTTGGTGGTTTTCAATGTTGAGGTTGTTGTTGTTTTTCAATGTTGAGGTTATTGTTGAATTTGTTGGTGTTTTTCAATGTTGAGTTTGTTGTTGTTTTTCAATGTTGAGGTTGTTGTTGAATTTGTTGGTGTTTTTCAATGTTGAGTTTGTTGTTTTTCAATGTTGAGGTTGTTGTTGAATTTGTTGGTGTTTGTCAATGTTGAGGTTGTTGTTGTTTTTCAATGTTGAGGTTGTTGTTGAATTTTTTGGTGTTTTTTAATGTTGAGGTTGTTGTTGTTTTTCATTGTTGAGGTTGTTGTTGAATTTGTTGTTGTTTTTCAATGTTGAGCTTGTTGTTGAATTTGTTGGTGTTTTTCAATGTTGAGATTGTTGTTGTTTTTCAATGTTGAGGTTGTTGTTGAATTTGTTGGTGTTTTTAAATGTTGAGGTTGTTGTGGAATTTGCTGGTGTTTTGCAATGTTGAGGTTGTTGTTGTTTTTCAATGTTGAGGTTGTTGTTGAATTTGTTGGTGTTTTTCAATGTTGAGGTTGTTGTTGTTTTTCAATGTTGAGGTTGTTGTTGTATTTGTTGGTGTTTTTCAATTTCGAGGTTGTTGTTGAATTTGTTGGTGTTTTTCAATGTTGAAGTTGTTGTTGAATTTGTTGGTGTTTTTCAATGTTGAGGTTGTTGTTGTTTTTCAATGTTGAGGTTGTTGTTGAATTTGTTGGTGTTTTTCAATGTTGAGGTTGTTGTTGTTTTTCAATGCTGAGGTTGTTGTTGAATTTGGTGGTGTTTTTCAATGTTGAGGTTGTTGCTGTTTTTCAATGTTGAGGTTGTTGTTGAATTTGTTGGCGTTTTTCAATGTTGAGTTTGTTGTTGTTTTTCAATGTTGAGGTTGTTGTTGAATTTGTTGGTGTTTTCCAATGTTGAGGTTGTTGTTGTTTTTCAATGTTGAGGTTGTTGTTGAATTTGTTGGTGTTTTTCAATGTTGTGGTTGTTGTTGTTTTTCAATTTTGAGGTTGTTGTTGAATTTGTTGGTGCTTTTCAATGTTGAGGTTGTTGTTGAATTTGTTGGTGTTTTTCAATGTTGAGGTTGTTGTTGTTTTTCAATGATGAGGTTGTTGTTGAATTTGTTGGTGTTTTTCAATGTTGACTTTGTTGTTGAATTTGTTGGTGTTTTTCAATTTTGAGGTTGTTGTTGAATTTGTTGGTGTTTTTCAATGTAGAGGTTGTTGTTGAATTTGTTGGTGTTTTTCAATTTCGAGGTTGTTGTTGAATTTGTTGGTGGTTTTCAATGTTGAATTTGTTGCTAAATTTTTTGGTGTTTTTCAATGTTGAGGTTGCTGTTGTTTTTCAATGTTGAGGTTGTTGTTGAATTTGTTGGTGTTTTTCAATGTTGAGGTTGTTGTTGTTTTTCAATGCTGAGGTTGTTGTTGAATTTGTTGGTGTTTTTCAATGTTGAGGTTGTTGTTGTTTTTCAATGCTGAGGTTGTTGCTGAATTTGTTGGTGTTTTTCAATGTTGAGGTTGTTGTTGAATTTGTTGGTGTTTTTCAATGTTGAGGTTGTTGTTGTTTTTCAATGTTGAGGTTGTTGTTGAATTTGTTGGTGTTTTTCAATGTCGAGGTTGTTGTTGTTTTTCAATGTTGAGGTTGTTGTTGAATTTATTGGTGTTTTTCAATGTTGAGGTTGTTGTTGTTTTTCAATGTTGAGGTTGTTGTTGAATTTGTTGGTGTTTTTCAATTTCGAGGTTGTTGTTGAACTTGTTGGTGTTTTTCAATGTTGAAGTTGTTGTTGAATTTGTTGGTGCTTTTCAATGTTGAGGTTGTTGTTGTTTTTCAAAGTTGAGGTTGTTGTTGAATTTGTTGGTGTTTTTCAATGTTGAGGTTGTTGTTGTTTTTCAATGCTGAGGTTGTTGCTGAATTTGTTGGTGTTTTTCAATGTTGAGGTTGTTGTTGAATTTGTTGGTGTTTTTCAATGTTGAGGTTGTTGTTGTTTTTCAATGTTGAGGTTGTTGTTGAATTTGTTGGTGTTTTTCAATGTTGAGGTTGTTGTTGTTTTTCAATGTTGAGGTTGTTGTTGAATTTATTGGTGTTTTTCAATGTTGAGGATGTTGTAGAATTTGTTGGTGTTTTTCAATGTTGAGGTTGTTGTTGAATTTGTTGGTGTTTTTCAATTTCGAGGTTGTTGTTGAATTTGTTGGTGTTTTTCAATGTTGAAGTTGTTGTTGAATTTGTTGGTGTTTTTCAATGTTGAGGTTGTTGTTGTTTTTCAAAGTTGAGGTTGTTGTTGAATTTGTTGGTGTTTTTCAATGTTGAGGTTGTTGTTGTTTTTCAATGCTGAGGTTGTTGCTGAATTTGTTGGTGTTTTTCAATGTTGAGGTTGTTGTTGAATTTGTTGGTGTTTTTCAATGTTGAGGTTGTTGTTGTTTTTCAATGTTGAGGTTGTTGTTGAATTTGTTGGTGTTTTTCAATGTTGAGGTTGTTGTTGTTTTTCAATGTTGAGGTTGTTGTTGAATTTATTGGTGTTTTTCAATGTTGAGGATGTTGTTGAATTTGTTGGTGTTTTTCAATGTTGAGGTTGTTGTTGTTTTTCAATGTTGAGGTTATTGTTGAATTTGTTGGTGTTTTTCAATGTTGAGTTTGTTGTTGTTTTTCAATGTTGAGGTTGTTGTAGAATTTGTTGGTGTTTTTCAATGTTGAGTTTGTTGTTTTTCAATGTTGAGGTTGTTGTTGAATTTGTTGGTGTTTTTCAATGTTGAGGTTGTTGTTGTTTTTCAATGTTGAGGTTGTTGTTGAATTTGTTGGTGTTTTTCAATGTTGAGGTTGTTGTTGTTTTTCATTGTTGAGGTTGTTGTTGAATTTGTTGGTGTTTTTCAATTTTGAGTTTGTTGTTGAAATTGTAGGTGTTTTTCAATGTTGAGGTTGTTGTTGAATTTGTTGGTGTTTTTCAATGTTGAGGTTGTTGTTGTTTTTCAATGTTGAGGTTGTTGTTGAATTTGTTGGTGTTTTTCAATGTTTAGGTTGTTGTTGTTTATCAATGTTGAGGTTGTTGTTGAATTTGTTGGTGTTTTTCAATGTTGAGGTTGTTGTTGAATTTGTTGGTGTTTTTCAATGTTGAGCTTGTTGTTTTTCAATGTTGAGGTTGTTGCTGTTTTTCAATGTTGAGGTTGTTGTTGAATTTGTTGGTGTTTTTTCAATTTTGAGGTTGTTGGTGTTTTTCAATGTTGAGGTTGTTGTTGAATTTGAGGGTGTTTTTCAATGTCGAAGTTGTTGTTGAATTTGTTGGTGTTTTTCAATGTTGAAGTTGTTGTTGAATTTGCTGGTGTTTTTCAATGTTGAGGTTGTTGTTGTTTTTCAATGTTGAGGTTGTTGTTGAATTTGTTGGTGTTTTTCAATGTTGAGATTGTTGTTGTTTTTCAATGTTGAGGTTGTTGTTGAATTTGTTGGTGTTTTTAAATGTTGAGGTTGTTGTGGAATTTGCTGGTGTTTTGCAATGTTGAGGTTGTTGTTGTTTTTCAATGTTGAGGTTGTTGTTGAAAATGTTGGTGTTTTTCAATGTTGAGGTTGTTGTTGTTTTTCAATGTTGAGGTTGTTGTTGTATTTGTTGGTGTTTTTCAATTTCGTGGTTGTTGTTGAATTTGTTGGTGTTTTTCAATGTTGAAGTTGTTGTTGAATTTGTTGGTGTTTTTCAATGTTGAGGTTGTTGTTGTTTTTCAATGTTGAGGTTGTTGTTGAATTTGTTGGTGTTTTTCAATTTCGATGTTGTTGTTGAATTTGTTGGTGGTTTTCAATGTTGAATTTGTTGTTGAATTTGTTGGTGTTTTTCAATGTTGAGGTTGTTGTTGTTTTTCAATGTTGAGGTATTTGTTGAATTTGTTGGTGTTTTTCAATGTTGCGGTTGTTGTTGTTTTTCAATGCTGAGGTTGTTGTTGAATTTGTTGGTGTTTTTCAATGTTGAGGTTGTTGTTGTTTTTCAATGCTGAGGTTGTTGCTGAATTTGTTGGTCTTTTTCAATGTTGAGGTTGTTGTTGAATTTGTTGGTGTTTTTCAATGTTGAGGTTGTTGTTGTTTTTCAAAGTTGAGGTTGTTGTTGAATTTGTTCGTGTTTTTCAATGTTGAGGTTGTTGTTGTTTTTCAATGCTGAGGTTGTTGCTGAATTTGTTGGTGTTTTTCAATGTTGAGGTTGTTGTTGAATTTGTTGGTGTTTTTCAATGTTGAGGTTGTTGTTGTTTTTCAATGTTGAGGTTGTTGTTGAATTTATTGGTGTTTTTCAATGTTGAGGATGTTGTTGAATTTGTTGGTGTTTTTCAATGTTGAGGTTGTTGTTGTTTTTCAATGTTGAGGTTATTGTTGAATTTGTTGGTGTTTTTCAATGTTGAGTTTGTTGTTGTTTTTCAATGTTGAGGTTGTTGTAGAATTTGTTGGTGTTTTTCAATGTTGAGTTTGTTGTTTTTCAATGTTGAGGTTGTTGTTGAATTTGTTGGTGTTTTTCAATGTTGAGGTTGTTGTTGTTTTTCAATGTTGAGGTTGTTGTTGAATTTGTTGGTGTTTTTCAATGTTGAGGTTGTTGTTGTTTTTCATTGTTGAGGTTGTTGTTGAATTTGTTGGTGTTTTTCAATTTTGAGGTTGTTGTTGAAATTGTTGGTGTTTTTCAATGTTGAGGTTGTTGCTGAATTTGTTGGTGTTTTTCAATGTTGAGGTTGTTGTTGTTTTTCAATGTTGAGGTTGTTGTTGAAATTGTTGGTGTTTTTCAATGTTGAGGTTGTTGCTGAATTTGTTGGTGTTTTTCAATGTTGAGGTTGTTGTTGTTTTTCAATGTTGAGGTTATTGTTGAATTTGTTGGTGTTTTTCAATGTTGAGTTTGTTGTTGTTTTTCAATGTTGAGGTTGTTGTAGAATTTGTTGGTGTTTTTCAATGTTGAGTTTGTTGTTTTTCAATGTTGAGGTTGTTGTTGAATTTGTTGGTGTTTTTCAATGTTGAGGTTGTTGTTGTTTTTCAATGTTGAGGTTGTTGTTGAATTTGTTGGTGTTTTTCAATGTTGAGGTTGTTGTTGTTTTTCATTGTTGAGGTTGTTGTTGAATTTGTTGGTGTTTTTCAATTTTGAGTTTGTTGTTGAAATTGTAGGTGTTTTTCAATGTTGAGGTTGTTGTTGAATTTGTTGGTGTTTTTCAATGTTGAGGTTGTTGTTGTTTTTCAATGTTGAGGTTGTTGTTGAATTTGTTGGTGTTTTTCAATGTTTAGGTTGTTGTTGTTTATCAATGTTGAGGTTGTTGTTGAATTTGTTGGTGTTTTTCAATGTTGAGGTTGTTGTTGAATTTGTTGGTGTTTTTCAATGTTGAGCTTGTTGTTTTTCAATGTTGAGGTTGTTGCTGTTTTTCAATGTTGAGGTTGTTGTTGAATTTGTTGGTGTTTTTTCAATTTTGAGGTTGTTGGTGTTTTTCAATGTTGAGGTTGATGTTGAATTTGAGGGTGTTTTTCAATGTCGAAGTTGTTGTTGAATTTGTTGGTGTTTTTCAATGTTGAAGTTGTTGTTGAATTTGCTGGTGTTTTTCAATGTTGAGGTTGTTGTTGTTTTTCAATGTTGAGGTTGTTGTTGAATTTGTTGGTGTTTTTCAATGTTGAGATTGTTGTTGTTTTTCAATGTTGAGGTTGTTGTTGAATTTGTTGGTGTTTTTAAATGTTGAGGTTGTTGTGGAATTTGCTGGTGTTTTGCAATGTTGAGGTTGTTGTTGTTTTTCAATGTTGAGGTTGTTGTTGAAAATGTTGGTGTTTTTCAATGTTGAGGTTGTTGTTGTTTTTCAATGTTGAGGTTGTTGTTGTATTTGTTGGTGTTTTTCAATTTCGAGGTTGTTGTTGAATTTGTTGGTGTTTTTCAATGTTGAAGTTGTTGTTGAATTTGTTGGTGTTTTTCAATGTTGAGGTTGTTGTTGTTTTTCAATGTTGAGGTTGTTGTTGAATTTGTTGGTGTTTTTCAATGTTGAGGTTGTTGTTGTTTTTCAATGTTGAGGTTGTTGTTGAATTTGTTGGTGTTTTTCAATGTTGAGGTTGTTGTTGTTTTTCAATGTTGAGGTTGTTGTTGAATTTGTTGGTGTTTTTCAATTTCGAGGTTGTTGTTGAATTTGTTGGTGGTTTTCAATGTTGAATTTGTTGTTGAATTTGTTGGTGTTTTTCAATGTTGAGGTTGTTGTTGTTTTTCAATGTTGAGGTATTTGTTGAATTTGTTGGTGTTTTTCAATGTTGCGGTTGTTGTTGTTTTTCAATGCTGAGGTTGTTGTTGAATTTGTTGGTGTTTTTCAATGTTGAGGTTGTTGTTGTTTTTCAATGCTGAGGTTGTTGCTGAATTTGTTGGTCTTTTTCAATGTTGAGGTTGTTGTTGAATTTGTTGGTGTTTTTCAATGTTGAGGTTGTTGTTGTTTTTCAAAGTTGAGGTTGTTGTTGAATTTGTTCGTGTTTTTCAATGTTGAGGTTGTTGTTGTTTTTCAATGCTGAGGTTGTTGCTGAATTTGTTGGTGTTTTTCAATGTTGAGGTTGTTGTTGAATTTGTTGGTGTTTTTCAATGTTGAGGTTGTTGTTGTTTTTCAATGTTGAGGTTGTTGTTGAATTTATTGGTGTTTTTCAATGTTGAGGATGTTGTTGAATTTGTTGGTGTTTTTCAATGTTGAGGTTGTTGTTGTTTTTCAATGTTGAGGTTATTGTTGAATTTGTTGGTGTTTTTCAATGTTGAGTTTGTTGTTGTTTTTCAATGTTGAGGTTGTTGTAGAATTTGTTGGTGTTTTTCAATGTTGAGTTTGTTGTTTTTCAATGTTGAGGTTGTTGTTGAATTTGTTGGTGTTTTTCAATGTTGAGGTTGTTGTTGTTTTTCAATGTTGAGGTTGTTGTTGAATTTGTTGGTGTTTTTCAATGTTGAGGTTGTTGTTGTTTTTCATTGTTGAGGTTGTTGTTGAATTTGTTGGTGTTTTTCAATTTTGAGGTTGTTGTTGAAATTGTTGGTGTTTTTCAATGTTGAGGTTGTTGCTGAATTTGTTGGTGTTTTTCAATGTTGAGGTTGTTGTTGTTTTTCAATGTTGAGGTTGTTGTTGAATTTGTTGGTGTTTTTCAATGTTTAGGTTGTTGTTGTTTATCAATGTTGAGGTTGTTGTTGAATTTGTTGGTGTTTTTCAATGTTGAGGTTGTTGTTGAATTTGTTGGTGTTTTTCAATGTTGAGCTTGTTGTTTTTCAATGTTGAGGTTGTTGCTGTTTTTCAATGTTGAGGTTGTTGTTGAATTTGTTGGTGTTTTTTCAATTTTGAGGTTGTTTGTGTTTTTCAATGTTGAGGTTGATGTTGAATTTGAGGGTGTTTTTCAATGTCGAAGTTGTTGTTGAATTTGTTGGTGTTTTTCAATGTTGAAGTTGTTGTTGAATTTGCTGGTGTTTTTCAATGTTGAGGTTGTTGTTGTTTTTCAATGTTGAGGTTGTTGTTGAATTTGTTGGTGTTTTTCAATGTTGAGATTGTTGTTGTTTTTCAATGTTGAGGTTGTTGTTGAATTTGTTGGTGTTTTTAAATGTTGAGGTTGTTGTGGAATTTGCTGTTGTTTTGCAATGTTGAGGTTGTTGTTGTTTTTCAATGTTGAGGTTGTTGTTGAATTTGTTGGTGTTTTTCAATGTTGAGGTTGTTGTTGTTTTTCAATGTTGAGGTTGTTGTTGTATTTGTTGGTGTTTTTCAATTTCGAGGTTGTTGTTGAATTTGTTGGTGTTTTTCAAAGTTGAAGTTGTTGTTGAATTTGTTGGTGTTTTTCAATGTTGAGGTTGTTGTTGTTTTTCAATGTTGAGGTTGTTGTTGAATTTGTTGGTGTTTTTCAATGTTGAGGTTGTTGTTGTTTTTCAATGTTGAGGTTGTTGTTGAATTTGTTGGTGTTTTTCAATGTTGAGGTTGTTGTCGTTTTTCAATGTTGAGGTTGTTGTTGAATTTGTTGGTGTTTTTCAATTTCGAGGTTGTTGTTGAATTTGTTGGTGGTTTTCAATGTTGAATTTGTTGTTGAATTTGTTGGTGTTTTTCAATGTTGAGGTTGTTGTTGTTTTTCAATGTTGAGGTATTTGTTGAATTTGTTGGTGTTTTTCAATGTTGAGGTTGTTGTTGTTTTTCAATGCTGAGGTTGTTGTTGAATTTGTTGGTGTTTTTCAATGTTGAGGTTGTTGTTGTTTTTCAATGCTGAGGTTGTTGCTGAATTTGTTGGTCTTTTTCAATGTTGAGGTTGTTGTTGAATTTGTTGGTGTTTTTCAATGTTGAGGTTGTTGTTGTTTTTCAAAGTTGAGGTTGTTGTTGAATTTGTTGGTGTTTTTCAATGTTGAGGTTGTTGTTGTTTTTCAATGCTGAGGTTGTTGCTGAATTTGTTGGTGTTTTTCAATGTTGAGGTTGTTGTTGAATTTGTTGGTGTTTTTCAATGTTGAGGTTGTTGTTGTTTTTCAATGTTGAGGTTGTTGTTGAATTTATTGGTGTTTTTCAATGTTGAGGATGTTGTTGAATTTGTTGGTGTTTTTCAAAGTTGAAGTTGTTGTTGAATTTGTTGGTGTTTTTCAATGTTGAGGTTGTTGTTGTTTTTCAAAGTTGAGGTTGTTGTTGAATTTGTTGGTGTTTTTCAATGTTGAGGTTGTTGTTGTTTTTCAATGCTGAGGTTGTTGCTGAATTTGTTGGTGTTTTTCAATGTTGAGGTTGTTGTTGAATTTGTTGGTGTTTTTCAATGTTGAGGTTGTTGTTGTTTTTCAATGTTGAGGTTTTTGTTGAATTTGTTGGTGTTTTTCAATGTTGAGGTTGTTGTTGTTTTTCAATGTTGAGGTTGTTGTTGAATTTATTGGTGTTTTTCAATGTTGAGGATGTTGTTGAATTTGTTGGTGGTTTTCAATGTTGAGGTTGTTGTTGTTTTTCAATGTTGAGGTTATTGTTGAATTTGTTGGTGTTTTTCAATGTTGAGTTTGTTGTTCTTTTTCAATGTTGAGGTTGTTGTTGAATTTGTTGGTGTTTTTCAATGTTCAGTTTGTTGTTTTTCAATGTTGAGGTTGTTGTTGAATTTGTTGGTGTTTTTCAATGTTGAGGTTGTTGTTGTTTTTCAATGTTGAGGTTGTTGTTGAATTTGTTGGTGTTTTTCAATGTTGAGGTTGTTGTTGTTTTTCATTGTTGAGGTTGTTGTTGAATTTGTTGGTGTTTTTCAATTTTGAGGTTGTTGTTGAATTTGTTGGTGTTTTTCAATGTTGAGGTTGTTGTTGAATTTGTTGGTGTTTTTCAATGTTGAGGTTGTTGTTGTTTTTCAATGTTGAGGTTGCTGTTGAATTTGTTGGTGTTTTTCAATGTTTAGGTTGTTGTTGTTTATCAATGTTGAGGTTGTTGTTGAATTTGTTGGTGTTTTTCAATGTTGAGGTTGTTGTTGAATTTGTTGGTGTTTTTCAATGTTGAGGTTGTTGTTTTTCAATGTTGAGGTTGTTGCTGTTTTTGAATGTTGAGGTTGTTGTTGAATTTCTTGGTGTTTTTTCAATTTTGAGGTTGTTGGTGTTTTTCAATGTTGAGGTTGATGTTGAATTTGAGGGTGTTTTTCAATGTCGAAGTTGTTGTTGAATTTGTTGGTGTTTTTCAATGTTGAAGTTGTTCTGAATTTGCTGGTGTTTTTCAATGTTGAGGTTGTTGTTGTTTTTCAATGTCGAGGTTGTTGTTGAATTTGTTGGTGTTTTTCAATGTTGAGATTGTTGTTGTTTTTCAATGTTGAGGTTGTTGTTGAATTTGTTGGTGTTTTTAAATGTTGAGGTTGTTGTGGAATTTGCTGGTGTTTTGCAATGTTGAGGTTGTTGTTGTTTTTCAATGTTGAGGTTGTTGTTGAATTTGTTGGTGTTTTTCAATGTTGAGGTTGTTGTTGTTTTTCAATGTTGAGGTTGTTGTTGTATTTGTTGGTGTTTTTCAATTTCGAGGTTGTTGTTGAATTTGTTGGTGTATTTCAATGTTGAAGTTGTTGTTGAATTTGTTGGTGTTTTTCAATGTTGAGGTTGTTGTTGTTTTTCAATGTTGAGGTTGTTGTTGAATTTGTTGGTGTTTTTCAATGTTGAGGTTGTTGTTGTTTTTCAATGCTGAGGTTGTTGTTGAATTTGGTGGTGTTTTTCAATGTTGAGGTTGTTGCTGTTTTTCAATGTTGAGGTTGTTGTTGAATTTGTTGGTGTTTTTCAATGTTGAGTTTGTTGTTGTTTTTCAATGTTGAGGTTGTTGTTGAATTTGTTGGTGTTTTCCAATGTTGAGGTTGTTGTTGTTTTTCAATGTTGAGGTTGTTGTTGAATTTGTTGGTGTTTTTCAATGTTGTGGTTGTTGTTGTTTTTCAATTTTGAGGTTGTTGTTGAATTTTTTGGTGCTTTTCAATGTTGAGGTTGTTGTTGAATTTGTTGGTGTTTTTCAATGTTGAGGTTGTTGTTGTTTTTCAATGATGAGGTTGTTGTTGAATTTGTTGGTGTTTTTCAATGTTGACTTTGTTGTTGAATTTGTTGGTGTTTTTCAATTTTGAGGTTGTTGTTGAATTTGTTGGTGTTTTTCAATGTTGAGGTTGTTGTTGAATTTGTTGGTGTTTTTCAATTTCGAGGTTGTTGTTGAATTTGTTGGTGGTTTTCAATGTTGAATTTGTTGCTAAATTTTTTGGTGTTTTTCAATGTTGAGGTTGCTGTTGTTTTTCAATGTTGAGGTTGTTGTTGAATTTGTTGGTGTTTTTCAATGTTGAGGTTGTTGTTGTTTTTCAATGCTGAGGTTGTTGTTGAATTTGTTGGTGTTTTTCAATGTTGAGGTTGTTGTTGTTTTTCAATGCTGAGGTTGTTGCTGAATTTGTTGGTGTTTTTCAATGTTGAGGTTGTTGTTGAATTTGTTGGTGTTTTTCAATGTTGAGGTTGTTGTTGTTTTTCAATGTTGAGGTTGTTGTTGAATTTGTTGGTGTTTTTCAATGTCGAGGTTGTTGTTGTTTTTCAATGTTGAGGTTGTTGTTGAATTTATTGGTGTTTTTCAATGTTGAGGTTGTTGTTGTTTTTCAATGTTGAGGTTGTTGTTGAATTTGTTGGTGTTTTTCAATTTCGAGGTTGTTGTTGAATTTGTTGGTGTTTTTCAATGTTGAAGTTGTTGTTGAATTTGTTGGTGTTTTTCAATGTTGAGGTTGTTGTTGTTTTTCAAAGTTGAGGTTGTTGTTGAATTTGTTGGTGTTTTTCAATGTTGAGGTTGTTGTTGTTTTTCAATGCTGAGGTTGTTGCTGAATTTGTTGGTGTTTTTCAATGTTGAGGTTGTTGTTGAATTTGTTGGTATTTTTCAATGTTGAGGTTGTTGTTGTTTTTCAATGTTGAGGTTGTTGTTGAATTTGTTGGTGTTTTTCAATGTTGAGGTTGTTGTTGTTTTTCAATGTTGAGGTTCTTGTTGAATTTATTGGTGTTTTTCAATGTTGAGGATGTTGTTGAATTTGTTGGTGTTTTTCAATGTTGAGGTTGTTGTTGAATTTGTTGGTGTTTTTCAATTTCGAGGTTGTTGTTGAATTTGTTGGTGTTTTTCAATGTTGAAGTTGTTGTTGAATTTGTTGGTGTTTTTCAATGTTGAGGTTGTTGTTGTTTTTCAAAGTTGAGGTTGTTGTTGAATTTGTTGGTGTTTTTCAATGTTGAGGTTTTTGCGGTTTTTCAATGCTGAGGTTGTTGCTTAATTTGTTGCTGTTTTTCAATGTTGAGGTTGTTGTTGAATTTGTTGGTGTTTTCAATGTTGAGGTTGTTGTTGTTTTTCAATGTTGAGGTTGTTGTTGAATTTGTTGGTGTTTTTCAATGTTGAGGTTGTTGTTGTTTTTCAATGTTGAGGTTGTTGTTGAATTTATTGGTGTTTTTCAATGTTGAGGATGTTGTTGAATTTGTTGGTGTTTTTCAATGTTGAGGTTGTTGTTGTTTTTCAATGTTGAGGTTATTGTTGAATTTGTTGGTGTTTTTCAATGTTGAGTTTGTTGTTGTTTTTCAATGTTGAGGTTGTTGTAGAATTTGTTGGTGTTTTTCAATGTTGAGTTTGTTGTTTTTCAATGTTGAGGTTGTTGTTGAATTTGTTGGTGTTTTTCAATGTTGAGGTTGTTGTTGTTTTTCAATGTTGAGGTTGTTGTTGAATTTGTTGGTGTTTTTCAATGTTGAGGTTGTTGTTGTTTTTCATTGTTGAGGTTGTTGTTGAATTTGTTGGTGTTTTTCAATTTTGAGGTTGTTGTTGAAATTGTAGGTGTTTTTCAATGTTGAGGTTGTTGTTGAATTTGTTGGTGTTTTTCAATGTTGAGGTTGTTGTTGTTTTTCAATGTTGAGGTTGTTGTTGAATTTGTTGGTGTTTTTCAATGTTTAGGTTGTTGTTGTTTATCAATGTTGAGGTTGTTGTTGAATTTGTTGGTGTTTTTCAATGTTGAGGTTGTTGTTGAATTTGTTGGTGTTTTTCAATGTTGAGCTTGTTGTTTTTCAATGTTGAGGTTGTTGCTGTTTTTCAATGTTGAGGTTGTTGTTGAATTTGTTGGTGTTTTTTCAATTTTGAGGTTGTTGGTGTTTTTCAATGTTGAGGTTGATGTTGAATTTGAGGGTGTTTTTCAATGTCGAAGTTGTTGTTGAATTTGTTGGTGTTTTTCAATGTTGAAGTTGTTGTTGAATTTGCTGGTGTTTTTCAATGTTGAGGTTGTTGTTGTTTTTCAATGTTGAGGTTGTTGTTGAATTTGTTGGTGTTTTTCAATGTTGAGATTGTTGTTGTTTTTCAATGTTGAGGTTGTTGTTGAATTTGTTGGTGTTTTTAAATGTTGAGGTTGTTGTGGAATTTGCTGGTGTTTTGCAATGTTGAGGTTGTTGTTGTTTTTCAATGTTGAGGTTGTTGTTGAAAATGTTGGTGTTTTTCAATGTTGAGGTTGTTGTTGTTTTTCAATGTTGAGGTTGTTGTTGTATTTGTTGGTGTTTTTCAATTTCGAGGTTGTTGTTGAATTTGTTGGTGTTTTTCAATGTTGAAGTTGTTGTTGAATTTGTTGGTGTTTTTCAATGTTGAGGTTGTTGTTGTTTTTCAATGTTGAGGTTGTTGTTGAATTTGTTGGTGTTTTTCAATGTTGAGGTTGTTGTTGTTTTTCAATGTTGAGGTTGTTGTTGAATTTGTTGGTGTTTTTCAATGTTGAGGTTGTTGTTGTTTTTCAATGTTGAGGTTGTTGTTGAATTTGTTGGTGTTTTTCAATTTCGAGGTTGTTGTTGAATTTGTTGGTGGTTTTCAATGTTGAATTTGTTGTTGAATTTGTTGGTGTTTTTCAATGTTGAGGTTGTTGTTGTTTTTCAATGTTGAGGTATTTGTTGAATTTGTTGGTGTTTTTCAATGTTGAGGTTGTTGTTGTTTTTCAATGCTGAGGTTGTTGTTGAATTTGTTGGTGTTTTTCAATGTTGAGGTTGTTGTTGTTTTTCAATGCTGAGGTTGTTGCTGAATTTGTTGGTCTTTTTCAATGTTGAGGTTGTTGTTGAATTTGTTGGTGTTTTTCAATGTTGAGGTTGTTGTTGTTTTTCAAAGTTGAGGTTGTTGTTGAATTTGTTCGTGTTTTTCAATGTTGAGGTTGTTGTTGTTTTTCAATGCTGAGGTTGTTGCTGAATTTGTTGGTGTTTTTCAATGTTGAGGTTGTTGTTGAATTTGTTGGTGTTTTTCAATGTTGAGGTTGTTGTTGTTTTTCAATGTTGAGGTTGTTGTTGAATTTATTGGTGTTTTTCAATGTTGAGGATGTTGTTGAATTTGTAGGTGTTTTTCAATGTTGAGGTTGTTGTTGTTTTTCAATGTTGAGGTTATTGTTGAATTTGTTGGTGTTTTTCAATGTTGAGTTGTTGTTGTTTTTCAATGTTGAGGTTGTTGTAGAATTTGTTGGTGTTTTTCAATGTTGAGTTTGTTGTTTTTCAATGTTGAGGTTGTTGTTGAATTTGTTGGTGTTTTTCAATGTTGAGGTTGTTGTTGTTTTTCAATGTTGAGGTTGTTGTTGAATTTGTTGGTGTTTTTCAATGTTGAGGTTGTTGTTGTTTTTCATTGTTGAGGTTGTTGTTGAATTTGTTGGTGTTTTTCAATTTTGAGGTTGTTGTTGAAATTGTTGGTGTTTTTCAATGTTGAGGTTGTTGCTGAATTTGTTGGTGTTTTTCAATGTTGAGGTTGTTGTTGTTTTTCAATGTTGAGGTTGTTGTTGAATTTGTTGGTGTTTTTCAATGTTTAGGTTGTTGTTGTTTATCAATGTTGAGGTTGTTGTTGAATTTGTTGGTGTTTTTCAATGTTGAGGTTGTTGTTGAATTTGTTGGTGTTTTTCAATGTTGAGCTTGTTGTTTTTCAATGTTGAGGTTGTTGCTGTTTTTCAATGTTGAGGTTGTTGTTGAATTTGTTGGTGTTTTTTCAATTTTGAGGTTGTTTGTGTTTTTCAATGTTGAGGTTGATGTTGAATTTGAGGGTGTTTTTCAATGTCGAAGTTGTTGTTGAATTTGTTGGTGTTTTTCAATGTTGAAGTTGTTGTTGAATTTGCTGGTGTTTTTCAATGTTGAGGTTGTTGTTGTTTTTCAATGTTGAGGTTGTTGTTGAATTTGTTGGTGTTTTTCAATGTTGAGATTGTTGTTGTTCTTCAATGTTGAGGTTGTTGTTGAATTTGTTGGTGTTTTTAAATGTTGAGGTTGTTGTGGAATTTGCTGGTGTTTTGCAATGTTGAGGTTGTTGTTGTTTTTCAATGTTGAGGTTGTTGTTGAATTTGTTGGTGTTTTTCAATGTTGAGGTTGTTGTTGTTTTTCAATGTTGAGGTTGTTGTTGTATTTGTTGGTGTTTTTCAATTTCGAGGTTGTTGTTGAATTTGTTGGTGTTTTTCAGTGTTGAAGTTGTTGTTGAATTTGTTGGTGTTTTTCAATGTTGAGGTTGTTGTTGTTTTTCAATGTTGAGGTTGTTGTTGAATTTGTTGGTGTTTTTCAATGTTGAGGTTGTTGTTGTTTTTCAATGTTGAGGTTGTTGTTGAATTTGTTGGTGTTTTTCAATGTTGAGGTTGTTGTTGTTTTTCAATGTTGAGGTTGTTGTTGAATTTGTTGGTGTTTTTCAATTTCGAGGTTGTTGTTGAATTTGTTGTTGGTTTTCAATGTTGAATTTGTTGTTGAATTTGTTGGTGTTTTTCAATGTTGAGGTTGTTGTTGTTTTTCAATGTTGAGGTATTTGTTGAATTTGTTGGTGTTTTTCAATGTTGAGGTTGTTGTTGTGTTTCAATGCTGAGGTTGTTGTTGAATTTGTTGGTGTTTTTCAATGTTGAGGTTGTTGTTGTTTTTCAATGCTGAGGTTGTTGCTGAATTTGTTGGTCTTTTTCAATGTTGAGGTTGTTGTTGAATTTGTTGGTGTTTTTCAATGTTGAGGTTGTTGTTGTTTTTCAAAGTTGAGGTTGTTGTTGAATTTGTTGGTGTTTTTCAATGTTGAGGTTGTTGTTGTTTTTCAATGCTGAGGTTGTTGCTGAATTTGTTGGTGTTTTTCAATGTTGAGGTTGTTGTTGAATTTGTTGGTGTTTTTCAATGTTGAGGTTATTGTTGTTTTTCAATGTTGAGGTTGTTGTTGAATTTATTGGTGTTTTTCAATGTTGAGGATGTTGTTGAATTTGTTGGTGTTTTTCAATGTTGAGGTTGTTGTTGTTTTTCAATGTTGAGGTTATTGTTGAATTTGTTGGTGTTTTTCAATGTTGAGTTTGTTGTTGTTTTTCAATGTTGAGGTTGTTGTAGAATTTGTTGGTGTTTTTCAATGTTGAGGTTGTTGTTGAATTTGTTGGTGTTTTTCAATGTTGAGGTTGTTGTTGTTTTTCAATGTTGAGGTTGATGTTGAATTTGTTGGTGTTTTTCAATGTTGAGGTTGTTGTTGTTTTTCATTGTTGAGGTTGTTGTTGTTTTTCAATGTTGAGGTTATTGTTGAATTTGTTGGTGTTTTTCAATGTTGAGTTTGTTGTTGTTTTTCAATGTTGAGGTTGTTGTAGAATTTGTTGGTGTTTTTCAATGTTGAGGTTGTTGTTGAATTTGTTGGTGTTTTTCAATGTTGAGGTTGTTGTTGTTTTTCAATGTTGAGGTTGATGTTGAATTTGTTGGTGTTTTTCAATGTTGAGGTTGTTGTTGTTTTTCATTGTTGAGGTTGTTGTTGAATTTGTTGGTGTTTTTCAATTTTGAGGTTATTGTTGAAATTGTTGGTGTTTTTCAATGTTGAGGTTGTTGCTGAATTTGTTGGTGTTTTTCAATGTTGAGGTTGTTGTTGTTTTTCAATGTTGAGGTTGTTGTTGAATTTGTTGGTGTTTTTCAATGTTTAGGTTGTTGTTGTTTATCAATGTTGAGGTTGTTGTTGAATTTGTTGGTGTTTTTCAATGTTGAGCTTGTTGTTTTTCAAGGTTGAGGTTGTTGTTGTTTTTCAATGTTGAGGTTGTTGTTGAATTTTTTGGTGTTTTTTCAATTTTGAGGTTGTTTGTGTTTTTCAATGTTGAGGTTGATGTTGAATTTGAGGGTGTTTTTCAATGTCGAAGTTGTTGTTGAATTTGTTGGTGTTTTTCAATGTTGAAGTTGTTGTTGAATTTGCTGGTGTTTTTCAATGTTGAGGTTGTTGTTGTTTTTCAATGTTGAGGTTGTTGTTGAATTTGTTGGTGTTTTTCAATGTTGAGATTGTTGTTGTTTTTCAATGTTGAGGTTGTTGTTGAATTTGTTGGTGTTTTTAAATGTTGAGGTTGTTGTGGAATTTGCTGGTGTTTTGCAATGTTGAGGTTGTTGTTGTTTTTCAATGTTGAGGTTGTTGTTGAATTTGTTGGTGTTTTTCAATGTTGAGGTTGTTGTTGTATTTGTTGGTGTTTTTCAATGTTGAGGTTGTTGTTGAATTTGTTGGTGTTTTTCAATGTTGAAGTTGTTGTTGAATTTGTTGGTGTTTTTCAATGTTGAGGTTGTTGTTGTTTTTCAATGTTGAGGTTGTTGTTGAATTTGTTGGTGTTTTTCAATTGCGAGGTTGTTGTTGAATTTGTTGGTGGTTTTCAATGTTGAATTTGTTGTTGAATTTGTTGGTGTTTTTCAATGTTGAGGTTGTTGTTGTTTTTCAATGTTCAGGTATTTGCTGAATTTGTTGGTGTTTTTCAATGTTGAGGTTGTTGTTGTTTTTCAATGCTGAGGTTGTTGAATTTGTTGGTGTTTTTCAATGTTGAGGTTGTTGTTGTTTTTCAATGCTGAGGTTGTTGCTGAATTTGTTGGTCTTTTTCAATGTTGAGGTTGTTGTTGAATTTGTTGGTGTTTTTCAATGTTGAGGTTGTGGTTGTTTTTCAATGTTGAGGTTGCTGTTGAATTTGTTGGTGTTTTTCAATGTCGTGGTTGTTGTTGTTTTTCAATGTTGAGGTTGTTGTTGAATTTATTGGTGTTTTTCAATGTTGAGGTTGTTGTTGTTTTTCAATGTTGAGGTTGTTGTTGAATTTGTTGGTGTTTTTCAATTTCGAGGTTGTTGTTGAATTTGTTGGTGTTTTTCAATGTTGAAGTTATTGTTGAATTTGTTGGTGTTTTTCAATGTTGAGGTTGTTGTTGTTTTTCAAAGTTGAGGTTGTTGTTGAATTTGTTGTTGTTTTTCAATGTTGAGGTTGTTGTTGTTTTTCAATGCTGAGGTTGTTGCTGATTTTGTTGGTGTTTTTCAATTTCGAGGCTGTTGTTGAATTTGTTGGTGTTTTTCAATGTTGAAGTTGTTGTTGAATTTGATGGTGTTTTTCAATGTTGAGGTTGTTGTTGTTTTTCAATGTTGAGGTTGTTGTTGAATTTGTTGGTGTTTTTCAATGTTGAGGTTGTTGTTGTTTTTCAATGTTGAGGTTGTTGTTGAATTTGTTGGTGTTTTTCAATGTTGAGGTTGTTGTTGTTTTTCAATGTTGAGGTTGTTGTTGAATTTGTTGTTGTTTTTCAATGTTGAGGTTGTTGTTGTTTTTCAATGTTGAGGTTGTTGTTGAGTTTGTTGGTGTTTTTCAATGTTGAGGTTGTTGTTGTTTTTCAATGTTGAGGTTGTTGTTGAATTTGTTGGTGTTTTTCAATTTCGAGGTTGTTGTTGAATTTGTTGGTGGTTTTCAATGTTGAATTTGTTGTTGAATTTGTTGGTGTTTTTCAATGTTGAGGTTGTTGTTGTTTTTCAATGCTGAGGTTCTTGTTGAATTTGTTGGTGTTTTTCAATGTTGAGGTTGTTGTTGTTTTTCAATGCTGAGGTTGTTGCTGAATTTGTTGGTCTTTTTCAATGTTGAGGTTGTTGTTGAATTTGTTGGTGTTTTTCAATGTTGAGGTTGTGGTTGTTTTTCAATGTTGAGGTTGTTGTTGAATTTGTTGGTGTTTTTCAATGTCGAGGTTGTTGTTGTTTTTCAATGTTGAGGTTGTTGTTGAATTTATTGGTGTTTTTCAATGATGAGGTTGTTGTTGTTTTTCAATTTCGAGGTTGTTGTTGAATTTGTTGGTGTTTTTCAATGTTGAAGTTGTTGTTGAATTTGTTGGTGTTTTTCAATGTTGAGGTTGTTGTTGTTTTTCAAAGTTGAGGTTGTTGTTGAATTTGTTGGTGTTTTTCAATGTTGAGGTTGTTGTTGTTTTTCAATGCTGAGGTTGTTGCTGAATTTGTTGGTGTTTTTCAATGTTGAGGTTGTTGTTGAATTTGTTGGTGTTTTTCAATGTTGAGGTTGTTGTTGTTTTTCAATGTTGAGGTTGTTGTTGAATTTGTTGGTGTTTTTCAATGTTGAGGTTGTTGTTGTTTTTCAATGTTGAGGTTGTTGTTGAATTTATTGGTGTTTTTCAATGTTGAGGATGTCGTTGAATTTGTTGGTGTTTTTCAATGTTGAGGTTGTTGTTGTTTTTCAATGTTGAGGTTATTGTTGAATTTGTTGGTGTTTTTCAATGTTGAGGTTGTTGTTGTTTTTCAATGTTGAGGTTGTTGTTGAATTTGTTGGTGTTTTTCAATGTTGAGGTTGTTGTTGTTTTTCATTGTTGAGGTTGTTGTTGAATTTGTTGGTGTTTTTCAATTTTGAGGTTGTTGTTGTTTTTCATTGTTGAGGTTATTGTTGAATTTGATGGTGTTTTTCAATGTTGAGTTTGTTGTTGTTTTTCAATGTTGAGGTTGTTGTAGAATTTGTTGGTGTTTTTCAATGTTGAGTTTGTTGTTTTTCAATGTTGAGGTTGTTGTTGAATTTGTTGGTGTTTTTCAATGTTGAGGTTGTTGTTGTTTTTCAATGTTGAGGTTGTTGTTGAATTTGTTGGTGTTTTTCAATGTTGAGGTTGTTGTTGTTTTTCAATGTTGAGGTTGTTGTTGAATTTGTTGGTGTTTTTCAATGTTGAGGTTGTTGTTGTTTTTCAATGCTGAGGTTGTTGAATTTGTTGGTGTTTTTCAATGTTGAGGTTGTTGTTGTTTTTCAATGCTGAGGTTGTTGCTGAATTTGTTGGTCTTTTTCAATGTTGAGGTTGTTGTTGAATTTGTTGGTGTTTTTCAATGTTGAGGTTGTGGTTGTTTTTCAATGTTGAGGTTGCTGTTGAATTTGTTGGTGTTTTTCAATGTCGAGGTTGTTGTTGTTTTTCAATGTTGAGGTTGTTGTTGAATTTATTGGTGTTTTTCAATGTTGAGGTTGTTGTTGTTTTTCAATGTTGAGGTTGTTGTTGAATTTGTTGGTGTTTTTCAATTTCGAGGTTGTTGTTGAATTTGTTGGTGTTTTTCAATGTTGAAGTTATTGTTGAATTTGTTGGTGTTTTTCAATGTTGAGGTTGTTGTTGTTTTTCAAAGTTGAGGTTGTTGTTGAATTTGTTGTTGTTTTTCAATGTTGAGGTTGTTGTTGTTTTTCAATGCTGAGGTTGTTGCTGAATTTGTTGGTGTTTTTCAATTTCGAGGCTGTTGTTGAATTTGTTGGTGTTTTTCAATGTTGAAGTTGTTGTTGAATTTGATGGTGTTTTTCAATGTTGAGGTTGTTGTTGTTTTTCAATGTTGAGGTTGTTGTTGAATTTGTTGGTGTTTTTCAATGTTGAGGTTGTTGTTGTTTTTCAATGTTGAGGTTGTTGTTGAATTTGTTGGTGTTTTTCAATGTTGAGGTTGTTGTTGTTTTTCAATGTTGAGGTTGTTGTTGAATTTGTTGTTGTTTTTCAATGTTGAGGTTGTTGTTGTTTTTCAATGTTGAGGTTGTTGTTGAATTTGTTGGTGTTTTTCAATGTTGAGGTTGTTGTTGTTTTTCAATGTTGAGGTTGTTGTTGAATTTGTTGGTGTTTTTCAATTTCGAGGTTGTTGTTGAATTTGTTGGTGGTTTTCAATGTTGAATTTGTTGTTGAATTTGTTGGTGTTTTTCAATGTTGAGGTTGTTGTTGTTTTTCAATGTTGAGGTATTTGTGAATTTGTTGGTGTTTTTCAATGTTGAGGTTGTTGTTGTTTTTCAATGCTGAGGTTCTTGTTGAATTTGTTGGTGTTTTTCAATGTTGAGGTTGTTGTTGTTTTTCAATGCTGAGGTTGTTGCTGAATTTGTTGGTCTTTTTCAATGTTGAGGTTGTTGTTGAATTTGTTGGTGTTTTTCAATGTTGAGGTTGTGGTTGTTTTTCAATGTTGAGGTTGTTGTTGAATTTGTTGGTGTTTTTCAATGTCGAGGTTGTTGTTGTTTTTCAATGTTGAGGTTGTTGTTGAATTTATTGGTGTTTTTCAATGTTGAGGTTGTTGTTGTTTTTCAATGTTGAGGTTGTTGTTGAATTTGTTGGTGTTTTTCAATTTCGAGGTTGTTGTTGAATTTGTTGGTGTTTTTCAATGTTGAAGTTGTTGTTGAATTTGTTGGTGTTTTTCAATGTTGAGGTTGTTGTTGTTTTTCAAAGTTGAGGTTGTTGTTGAATTTGTTGGTGTTTTTCAATGTTGAGGTTGTTGTTGTTTTTCAATGCTGAGGTTGTTGCTGAATTTGTTGGTGTTTTTCAATGTTACGTTTGTTGTTGTTTTTCAATGTTGAGGTTGTTGTAGAATTTGTTGGTGTTTTTCAATGTTGAGGTTGTTGTTTTTCAATGTTGAGGTTGTTGTTGAATTTGTTGGTGTTTTTCAATGTTGAGGTTGTTGTTGTTTTTCAATGTTGAGGTTGATGTTGAATTTGTTGGTGTTTTTCAATGTTGAGGTTGTTGTTGTTTTTCATTGTTGAGGTTGTTGTTGAATTTGTTGGTGTTTTTCAATTTTGAGGTTATTGTTGAAATTGTTGGTGTTTTTCAATGTTGAGGTTGTTGCTGAATTTGTTGGTGTTTTTCAATGTTGAGGTTGTTGTTGTTTTTCAATGTTGAGGTTGTTGTTGAATTTGTTGGTGTTTTTCAATGTTGAGCTTGTTGTTTTTCAAGGTTGAGGTTGTTGTTGTTTTTCAATGTTGAGGTTGTTGTTGAATTTTTTGGTGTTTTTTCAATTTTGAGGTTGTTTGTGTTTTTCAATGTTGAGGTTGATGTTGAATTTGAGGGTGTTTTTCAATGTCGAAGTTGTTGTTGAATTTGTTGGTGTTTTTCAATGTTGAAGTTGTTGTTGAATTTGCTGGTGTTTTTCAATGTTGAGGTTGTTGTTGTTTTTCAATGTTGAGGTTGTTGTTGAATTTGTTGGTGTTTTTCAATGTTGAGATTGTTGTTGTTTTTCAATGTTGAGGTTGTTGTTGAATTTGTTGGTGTTTTTAAATGTTGAGGTTGTTGTGGAATTTGCTGGTGTTTTGCAATGTTGAGGTTGTTGTTGTTTTTCAATGTTGAGGTTGTTGTTGAATTTGTTGGTGTTTTTCAATGTTGAGGTTGTTGTTGTATTTGTTGGTGTTTTTCAATGTTGAGGTTGTTGTTGAATTTGTTGGTGTTTTTCAATGTTGAAGTTGTTGTTGAATTTGTTGGTGTTTTTCAATGTTGAGGTTGTTGTTGTTTTTCAATGTTGAGGTTGTTGTTGAATTTGTTGGTGTTTTTCAATTTCGAGGTTGTTGTTGAATTTGTTGGTGGTTTTCAATGTTGAATTTGTTGTTGAATTTGTTGGTGTTTTTCAATGTTGAGGTTGTTGTTGTTTTTCAATGTTGAGGTATTTGTTGAATTTGTTGGTGTTTTTCAATGTTGAGGTTGTTGTTGTTTTTCAATGCTGAGGTTGTTGAATTTGTTGGTGTTTTTCAATGTTGAGGTTGTTGTTGTTTTTCAATGCTGAGGTTGTTGCTGAATTTGTTGGTCTTTTTCAATGTTGAGGTTGTTGTTGAATTTGTTGGTGTTTTTCAATGTTGAGGTTGTGGTTGTTTTTCAATGTTGAGGTTGCTGTTGAATTTGTTGGTGTTTTTCAATGTCGTGGTTGTTGTTGTTTTTCAATGTTGAGGTTGTTGTTGAATTTATTGGTGTTTTTCAATGTTGAGGTTGTTGTTGTTTTTCAATGTTGAGGTTGTTGTTGAATTTGTTGGTGTTTTTCAATTTCGAGGTTGTTGTTGAATTTGTTGGTGTTTTTCAATGTTGAAGTTATTGTTGAATTTGTTGGTGTTTTTCAATGTTGAGGTTGTTGTTGTTTTTCAAAGTTGAGGTTGTTGTTGAATTTGTTGTTGTTTTTCAATGTTGAGGTTGTTGTTGTTTTTCAATGCTGAGGTTGTTGCTGAATTTGTTGGTGTTTTTCAATTTCGAGGCTGTTGTTGAATTTGTTGGTGTTTTTCAATGTTGAAGTTGTTGTTGAATTTGATGGTGTTTTTCAATGTTGAGGTTGTTGTTGTTTTTCAATGTTGAGGTTGTTGTTGAATTTGTTGGTGTTTTTCAATGTTGAGGTTGTTGTTGTTTTTCAATGCTGAGGTTGTTGCTGAATTTGTTGGTCTTTTTCAATGTTGAGGTTGTTGTTGAATTTGTTGGTGTTTTTCAATGTTGAGGTTGTGGTTGTTTTTCAATGTTGAGGTTGCTGTTGAATTTGTTGGTGTTTTTCAATGTCGTGGTTGTTGTTGTTTTTCAATGTTGAGGTTGTTGTTGAATTTATTGGTGTTTTTCAATGTTGAGGTTGTTGTTGTTTTTCAATGTTGAGGTTGTTGTTGAATTTGTTGGTGTTTTTCAATTTCGAGGTTGTTGTTGAATTTGTTGGTGTTTTTCAATGTTGAAGTTATTGTTGAATTTGTTGGTGTTTTTCAATGTTGAGGTTGTTGTTGTTTTTCAAAGTTGAGGTTGTTGTTGAATTTGTTGTTGTTTTTCAATGTTGAGGTTGTTGTTGTTTTTCAATGCTGAGGTTGTTGCTGAATTTGTTGGTGTTTTTCAATTTCGAGGCTGTTGTTGAATTTGTTGGTGTTTTTCAATGTTGAAGTTGTTGTTGAATTTGATGGTGTTTTTCAATGTTGAGGTTGTTGTTGTTTTTCAATGTTGAGGTTGTTGTTGAATTTGTTGGTGTTTTTCAATGTTGAGGTTGTTGTTGTTTTTCAATGTTGAGGTTGTTGTTGAATTTGTTGGTGTTTTTCAATGTTGAGGTTGTTGTTGTTTTTCAATGTTGAGGTTGTTGTTGAATTTGTTGTTGTTTTTCAATGTTGAGGTTGTTGTTGTTTTTCAATGTTGAGGTTGTTGTTGAATTTGTTGGTGTTTTTCAATGTTGAGGTTGTTGTTGTTTTTCAATGTTGAGGTTGTTGTTGAATTTGTTGGTGTTTTTCAATTTCGAGGTTGTTGTTGAATTTGTTGGTGGTTTTCAATGTTGAATTTGTTGTTGAATTTGTTGGTGTTTTTCAATGTTGAGGTTGTTGTTGTTTTTCAATGCTGAGGTTCTTGTTGAATTTGTTGGTGTTTTTCAATGTTGAGGTTGTTGTTGTTTTTCAATGCTGAGGTTGTTGCTGAATTTGTTGGTCTTTTTCAATGTTGAGGTTGTTGTTGAATTTGTTGGTGTTTTTCAATGTTGAGGTTGTGGTTGTTTTTCAATGTTGAGGTTGTTGTTGAATTTGTTGGTGTTTTTCAATGTCGAGGTTGTTGTTGTTTTTCAATGTTGAGGTTGTTGTTGAATTTATTGGTGTTTTTCAATGTTGAGGTTGTTGTTGTTTTTCAATTTCGAGGTTGTTGTTGAATTTGTTGGTGTTTTTCAATGTTGAAGTTGTTGTTGAATTTGTTGGTGTTTTTCAATGTTGAGGTTGTTGTTGTTTTTCAAAGTTGAGGTTGTTGTTGAATTTGTTGGTGTTTTTCAATGTTGAGGTTGTTGTTGTTTTTCAATGCTGAGGTTGTTGCTGAATTTGTTGGTGTTTTTCAATGTTGAGGTTGTTGTTGAATTTGTTGGTGTTTTTCAATGTTGAGGTTGTTGTTGTTTTTCAATGTTGAGGTTGTTGTTGAATTTGTTGGTGTTTTTCAATGTTGAGGTTGTTGTTGTTTTTCAATGTTGAGGTTGTTGTTGAATTTATTGGTGTTTTTCAATGTTGAGGATGTTGTTGAATTTGTTGGTGTTTTTCAATGTTGAGGTTGTTGTTGTTTTTCAATGTTGAGGTTATTGTTGAATTTGTTGGTGTTTTTCAATGTTGAGGTTGTTGTTGTTTTTCAATGTTGAGGTTGTTGTTGAATTTGTTGGTGTTTTTCAATGTTGAGGTTGTTGTTGTTTTTCATTGTAGAGGTTGTTGTTGAATTTGTTGGTGTTTTTCAATTTTGAGGTTGTTGTTGTTTTTCATTGTTGAGGTTATTGTTGAATTTGATGGTGTTTTTCAATGTTGAGTTTGTTGTTGTTTTTCAATGTTGAGGTTGTTGTAGAATTTGTTGGTGTTTTTCAATGTTGAGTTTGTTGTTTTTCAATGTTGAGGTTGTTGTTGAATTTGTTGGTGTTTTTCAATGTTGAGGTTGTTGTTGTTTTTCAATGTTGAGGTTGTTGTTGAATTTGTTGGTGTTTTTCAATGTTGAGGTTGTTGTTGTTTTTCAATGTTGAGGTTGTTGTTGAATTTGTTGGTGTTTTTCAATGTTGAGGTTGTTGTTGTTTTTCAATGCTGAGGTTGTTGAATTTGTTGGTGTTTTTCAATGTTGAGGTTGTTGTTGTTTTTCAATGCTGAGGTTGTTGCTGAATTTGTTGGTCTTTTTCAATGTTGAGGTTGTTGTTGAATTTGTTGGTGTTTTTCAATGTTGAGGTTGTGGTTGTTTTTCAATGTTGAGGTTGCTGTTGAATTTGTTGGTGTTTTTCAATGTCGAGGTTGTTGTTGTTTTTCAATGTTGAGGTTGTTGTTGAATTTATTGGTGTTTTTCAATGTTGAGGTTGTTGTTGTTTTTCAATGTTGAGGTTGTTGTTGAATTTGTTGGTGTTTTTCAATTTCGAGGTTGTTGTTGAATTTGTTGGTGTTTTTCAATGTTGAAGTTATTGTTGAATTTGTTGGTGTTTTTCAATGTTGAGGTTGTTGTTGTTTTTCAAAGTTGAGGTTGTTGTTGAATTTGTTGTTGTTTTTCAATGTTGAGGTTGTTGTTGTTTTTCAATGCTGAGGTTGTTGCTGAATTTGTTGGTGTTTTTCAATTTCGAGGCTGTTGTTGAATTTGTTGGTGTTTTTCAATGTTGAAGTTGTTGTTGAATTTGATGGTGTTTTTCAATGTTGAGGTTGTTGTTGTTTTTCAATGTTGAGGTTGTTGTTGAATTTGTTGGTGTTTTTCAATGTTGAGGTTGTTGTTGTTTTTCAATGTTGAGGTTGTTGTTGAATTTGTTGGTGTTTTTCAATGTTGAGGTTGTTGTTGTTTTTCAATGTTGAGGTTGTTGTTGAATTTGTTGTTGTTTTTCAATGTTGAGGTTGTTGTTGTTTTTCAATGTTGAGGTTGTTGTTGAATTTGTTGGTGTTTTTCAATGTTGAGGTTGTTGTTTTTCAATGTTGAGGTTGTTGTTGAATTTGTTGGTGTTTTTCAATTTCGAGGTTGTTGTTGAATTTGTTGGTGGTTTTCAATGTTGAATTTGTTGTTGAATTTGTTGGTGTTTTTCAATGTTGAGGTTGTTGTTGTTTTTCAATGTTGAGGTATTTGTGAATTTGTTGGTGTTTTTCAATGTTGAGGTTGTTGTTGTTTTTCAATGCTGAGGTTCTTGTTGAATTTGTTGGTGTTTTTCAATGTTGAGGTTGTTGTTGTTTTTCAATGCTGAGGTTGTTGCTGAATTTGTTGGTCTTTTTCAATGTTGAGGTTGTTGTTGAATTTGTTGGTGTTTTTCAATGTTGAGGTTGTGGTTGTTTTTCAATGTTGAGGTTGTTGTTGAATTTGTTGGTGTTTTTCAATGTCGAGGTTGTTGTTGTTTTTCAATGTTGAGGTTGTTGTTGAATTTATTGGTGTTTTTCAATGTTGAGGTTGTTGTTGTTTTTCAATTTCGAGGTTGTTGTTGAATTTGTTGGTCTTTTTCAATGTTGAGGTTGTTGTTGAATTTGTTGGTGTTTTTCAATGTTGAGGTTGTTGTTGTTTTTCAATGCTGAGGTTGTTGCTGAATTTGTTGGTGTTTTTCAATGTTGAGGTTGTTGTTGAATTTGTTGGTGTTTTTCAATGTTGAGGTTGTTGTTGTTTTTCAATGTTGAGGTTGTTGTTGAATTTGTTGGTGTTTTTCAATGTTGAGGTTGTTGTTGTTTTTCAATGTTGAGGTTGTTGTTGAATTTATTGGTGTTTTTCAATGTTGAGGATGTTGTTGAATTTGTTGGTGTTTTTCAATGTTGAGGTTGTTGTTGTTTTTCAATGTTGAGGTTATTGTTGAATTTGTTGGTGTTTTTCAATGTTGAGGTTGTTGTTGTTTTTCAATGTTGAGGTTGTTGTTGAATTTGTTGGTGTTTTTCAATGTTGAGGTTGTTGTTGTTTTTCATTGTTGAGGTTGTTGTTGAATTTGTTGGTGTTTTTCAATTTTGAGGTTGTTGTTGTTTTTCATTGTTGAGGTTATTGTTGAATTTGTTGGTGTTTTTCAATGTTGAGTTTGTTGTTGTTTTTCAATGTTGAGGTTGTTGTAGAATTTGTTGGTGTTTTTCAATGTTGAGTTTGTTGTTTTTCAATGTTGAGGTTGTTGTTGTTTTTCAATGCTGAGGTTGTTGCTGAATTTGTTGGTGTTTTTCAATTTCGAGGCTGTTGTTGAATTTGTTGGTGTTTTTCAATGTTGAAGTTGTTGTTGAATTTGATGGTGTTTTTCAATGTTGAGGTTGTTGTTGTTTTTCAATGTTGAGGTTGTTGTTGAATTTGTTGGTGTTTTTCAATGTTGAGGTTGTTGTTGTTTTTCAATGTTGAGGTTGTTGTTGAATTTGTTGGTGTTTTTCAATGTTGAGGTTGTTGTTGTTTTTCAATGTTGAGGTTGTTGTTGAATTTGTTGTTGTTTTTCAATGTTGAGGTTGTTGTTGTTTTTCAATGTTGAGGTTGTTGTTGAATTTGTTGGTGTTTTTCAATGTTGAGGTTGTTGTTGTTTTTCAATGTTGAGGTTGTTGTTGAATTTGTTGGTGTTTTTCAATTTCGAGGTTGTTGTTGAATTTGTTGGTGGTTTTCAATGTTGAATTTGTTGTTGAATTTGTTGGTGTTTTTCAATGTTGAGGTTGTTGTTGTTTTTCAATGTTGAGGTATTTGTGAATTTGTTGGTGTTTTTCAATGTTGAGGTTGTTGTTGTTTTTCAATGCTGAGGTTCTTGTTGAATTTGTTGGTGTTTTTCAATGTTGAGGTTGTTGTTGTTTTTCAATGCTGAGGTTGTTGCTGAATTTGTTGGTCTTTTTCAATGTTGAGGTTGTTGTTGAATTTGTTGGTGTTTTTCAATGTTGAGGTTGTGGTTGTTTTTCAATGTTGAGGTTGTTGTTGAATTTGTTGGTGTTTTTCAATGTCGAGGTTGTTGTTGTTTTTCAATGTTGAGGTTGTTGTTGAATTTATTGGTGTTTTTCAATGTTGAGGTTGTTGTTGTTTTTCAATTTCGAGGTTGTTGTTGAATTTGTTGGTCTTTTTCAATGTTGAGGTTGTTGTTGAATTTGTTGGTGTTTTTCAATGTTGAGGTTGTTGTTGTTTTTCAATGCTGAGGTTGTTGCTGAATTTGTTGGTGTTTTTCAATGTTGAGGTTGTTGTTGAATTTGTTGGTGTTTTTCAATGTTGAGGTTGTTGTTGTTTTTCAATGTTGAGGTTGTTGTTGAATTTGTTGGTGTTTTTCAATGTTGAGGTTGTTGTTGTTTTTCAATGTTGAGGTTGTTGTTGAATTTCTTGGTGTTTTTCAATGTTTAGGTTGTTGTTGTTTATCAATGTTGAGGTTGTTGTTGAATTTGTTGGTGTTTTTCAATGTTGAGGTTGTTGTTGAATTTGTTGGTGTTTTTCAATGTTGAGCTTGTTGTTTTTCAATGTTGAGGTTGTTGCTGTTTTTCAATGTTGAGGTTGTTGTTGAATTTGTTGGTGTTTTTTCAATTTTGAGGTTGTTTGTGTTTTTCAATGTTGAGGTTGATGTTGAATTTGAGGGTGTTTTTCAATGTCGAAGTTGTTGTTGAATTTGTTGGTGTTTTTCAATGTTGAAGTTGTTGTTGAATTTGCTGGTGTTTTTCAATGTTGAGGTTGTTGTTGTTTTTCAATGTTGAGGTTGTTGTTGAATTTGTTGGTGTTTTTCAATGTTGAGATTGTTGTTGTTTTTCAATGTTGAGGTTGTTGTTGAATTTGTTGGTGTTTTTAAATGTTGAGGTTGTTGTGGAATTTGCTGGTGTTTTGCAATGTTGAGGTTGTTGTTGTTTTTCAATGTTGAGGTTGTTGTTGAATTTGTTGGTGTTTTTCAATGTTGAGGTTGTTGTTGTTTTTCAATGTTGAGGTTGATGTTGTATTTGTTGGTGTTTTTCAATGTTGAGGTTGTTGTTGAATTTGTTGGTGTTTTTCAATGTTGAAGTTGTTGTTGAATTTGTTGGTGTTTTTCAATGTTGAGGTTGTTGTTGTTTTTCAATGTTGAGGTTGTTGTTGAATTTGTTGGTGTTTTTCAATGTTGAGGTTGTTGTTGTTTTTCAATGTTGAGGTTGTTGTTGAATTTGTTGGGGTTTTTCAATGTTGAGGTTGTTGTTGTTTTTCAATGTTGAGGTTGTTGTTGAATTTGTTGGTGTTTTTCAATTTCGAGGTTGTTGTTGAATTTGTTGGTGGTTTTCAATGTTGAATTTGTTGTTGAATTTGTTGGTGTTTTTTCAATTTTGAGGTTGTTTGTGTTTTTCAATGTTGAGGTTGATGTTGAATTTGAGGGTGTTTTTCAATGTCGAAGTTGTTGTTGAATTTGTTGGTGTTTTTCAATGTTGAAGTTGTTGTTGAATTTGCTGGTGTTTTTCAATGTTGAGGTTGTTGTTGTTTTTCAATGTTGAGGTTGTTGTTGAATTTGTTGGTGTTTTTCAATGTTGAGATTGTTGTTGTTTTTCAATGTTGAGGTTGTTGTTGAATTTGTTGGTGTTTTTAAATGTTGAGGTTGTTGTGGAATTTGCTGGTGTTTTGCAATGTTGAGGTTGTTGTTGTTTTTCAATGTTGAGGTTGTTGTTGAATTTGTTGGTGTTTTTCAATGTTGAGGTTGTTGTTGTTTTTCAATGTTGAGGTTGATGTTGTATTTGTTGGTGTTTTTCAATGTTGAGGTTGTTGTTGAATTTGTTGGTGTTTTTCAATGTTGAGGTTGTTGTTGTTTTTCAATGTTGAGGTTGTTGTTGAATTTGTTGGTGTTTTTCAATGTTGAGGTTGTTGTTGTTTTTCATTGTTGAGGTTGTTGTTGAATTTGTTGGTGTTTTTCAATTTTGAGGTTGTTGTTGAAATTGTTGGTGTTTTTCAATGTTGAGGTTGTTGCTGAATTTGTTGGTGTTTTTCAATGTTGAGGTTGTTGTTGTTTTTCAATGTTGAGGTTGTTGTTGAATTTGTTGGTGTTTTTCAATGTTTAGGTTGTTGTTGTTTATCAATGTTGAGGTTGTTGTTGAATTTGTTGGTGTTTTTCAATGTTGAGGTTGTTGTTGAATTTGTTGGTGTTTTTCAATGTTGAGCTTGTTGTTTTTCAATGTTGAGGTTGTTGCTGTTTTTCAATGTTGAGGTTGTTGTTGAATTTGTTGGTGTTTTTTCAATTTTGAGGTTGTTTGTGTTTTTCAATGTTGAGGTTGATGTTGAATTTGAGGGTGTTTTTCAATGTCGAAGTTGTTGTTGAATTTGTTGGTGTTTTTCAATGTTGAAGTTGTTGTTGAATTTGCTGGTGTTTTTCAATGTTGAGGTTGTTGTTGTTTTTCAATGTTGAGGTTGTTGTTGAATTTGTTGGTGTTTTTCAATGTTGAGATTGTTGTTGTTTTTCAATGTTGAGGTTGTTGTTGAATTTGTTGGTGTTTTTAAATGTTGAGGTTGTTGTGGAATTTGCTGGTGTTTTGCAATGTTGAGGTTGTTGTTGTTTTTCAATGTTGAGGTTGTTGTTGAATTTGTTGGTGTTTTTCAATGTTGAGGTTGTTGTTGTTTTTCAATGTTGAGGTTGATGTTGTATTTGTTGGTGTTTTTCAATGTTGAGGTTGTTGTTGAATTTGTTGGTGTTTTTCAATGTTGAAGTTGTTGTTGAATTTGTTGGTGTTTTTCAATGTTGAGGTTGTTGTTGTTTTTCAATGTTGAGGTTGTTGTTGAATTTGTTGGTGTTTTTCAATGTTGAGGTTGTTGTTGTTTTTCAATGTTGAGGTTGTTGTTGAATTTGTTGGGGTTTTTCAATGTTGAGGTTGTTGTTGTTTTTCAATGTTGAGGTTGTTGTTGAATTTGTTGGTGTTTTTCAATTTCGAGGTTGTTGTTGAATTTGTTGGTGGTTTTCAATGTTGAATTTGTTGTTGAATTTGTTGGTGTTTTTCAATGTTGAGGTTGTTGTTGTTTTTCAATGTTGAGGTATTTGTTGAATTTGTTGGTGTTTTTCAATGTTGAGGTTGTTGTTGTGTTTCAATGCTGAGGTTGTTGTTGAATTTGTTGGTGTTTTTCAATGTTGAGGTTGTTGTTGTTTTTCAATGGTGAGGTTGTTGCTGAATTTGTTGGTCTTTTTCAATGTTGAGGTTGTTGTTGAATTTGTTGGTGTTTTTCAATGTTGAGGTTGTTGTTGTTTTTCAAAGTTGAGGTTGTTGTTGAATTTGTTGGTGTTTTTCAATGTTGAGGTTGTTGTTGTTTTTCAATGCTGAGGTTGTTGCTGAATTTGTTGGTGTTTTTCAATGTTGAGGTTGTTGTTGTTTTTCAATGTTGAGGTTGTTGTTGAATTTATTGGTGTTTTTCAATGTTGAGGATGTTGTTGAATTTGTTGGTGTTTTTCAATGTTGAGGTTGTTGTTGTTTTTCAATGTTGAGGTTATTGTTGAATTTGTTGGTGTTTTTCAATGTTGAGTTTGTTGTTGTTTTTCAATGTTGAGGTTGTTGTAGAATTTGTTGGTGTTTTTCAATGTTGAGTTTGTTGTTTTTCAATGTTGAGGTTGTTGTTGAATTTGTTGGTGTTTTTCAATGTTGAGGTTGTTGTTGTTTTTCAATGTTGAGGTTGTTGTTGAATTTGTTGGTGTTTTTCAATGTTGAGGTTGTTGTTGTTTTTCATTGTTGAGGTTGTTGTTGAATTTGTTGGTGTTTTTCAATTTTGAGGTTGTTGTTGAAATTGTTGGTGTTTTTCAATGTTGAGGTTGTTGCTGAATTTGTTGGTGTTTTTCAATGTTGAGGTTGTTGTTGTTTTTCAATGTTGAGGTTGTTGTTGAATTTGTTGGTGTTTTTCAATGTTTAGGTTGTTGTTGTTTATCAATGTTGAGGTTGTTGTTGAATTTGTTGGTGTTTTTCAATGTTGAGGTTGTTGTTGAATTTGTTGGTGTTTTTCAATGTTGAGCTTGTTGTTTTTCAATGTTGAGGTTGTTGCTGTTTTTCAATGTTGAGGTTGTTGTTGAATTTTTTGGTGTTTTTTCAATTTTGAGGTTGTTGGTGTTTTTCAATGTTGAGGTTGATGTTGAATTTGAGGGTGTTTTTCAATGTCGAAGTTGTTGTTGAATTTGTTGGTGTTTTTCAATGTTGAAGTTGTTGTTGAATTTGCTGGTGTTTTTCAATGTTGAGGTTGATGTTGAATTTGAGGGTGTTTTTCAATGTCGAAGTTGTTGTTGAATTTGTTGGTGTTTTTCAATGTTGAAGTTGTTGTTGAATTTGCTGGTGTTTTTCAATGTTGAGGTTGTTGTTGTTTTTCAATGTTGAGGTTGTTGTTGAATTTGTTGGTGTTTTTCAATGTTGAGATTGTTGTTGTTTTTCAATGTTGAGGTTGTTGTTGAATTTGTTGGTGTTTTTAAATGTTGAGGTTGTTGTGGAATTTGCTGGTGTTTTGCAATGTTGAGGTTGTTGTTGTTTTTCAATGTTGAGGTTGTTGTTGAATTTGTTGGTGTTTTTCAATGTTGAGGTTGTTGTTGTTTTTCAATGTTGAGGTTGTTGTTGTATTTGTTGGTGTTTTTCAATTTCGAGGTTGTTGTTGAATTTGTTGGTGTTTTTCAATGTTGAAGTTGTTGTTGAATTTGTTGGTGTTTTTCAATGTTGAGGTTGTTGTTGTTTTTCAATGTTGAGGTTGTTGTTGAATTTGTTGGTGTTTTTCAATGTTGAGGTTGTTGTTGTTTTTCAATGTTGAGGTTGTTGTTGAATTTGTTGGTGTTTTTCAATGTTGAGGTTGTTGTTGTTTTTCAATGTTGAGGTTGTTGTTGAATTTGTTGGTGTTTTTCAATTTCGAGGTTGTTGTTGAATTTGTTGGTGGTTTTCAATGTTGAATTTGTTGTTGAATTTGTTGGTGTTTTTCAATGTTGAGGTTGTTGTTGTTTTTCAATGTTGAGGTATTTGTTGAATTTGTTGGTGTTTTTCAATGTTGAGGTTGTTGTTGTTTTTCAATGCTGAGGTTGTTGAATTTGTTGGTGTTTTTCAATGTTGAGGTTGTTGTTGTTTTTCAATGCTGAGGTTGTTGCTGAATTTGTTGGTCTTTTTCAATGTTGAGGTTGTTGTTGAATTTGTTGGTGTTTTTCAATGTTGAGGTTGTGGTTGTTTTTCAATGTTGAGGTTGCTGTTGAATTTGTTGGTGTTTTTCAATGTCGAGGTTGTTGTTGTTTTTCAATGTTGAGGTTGTTGTTGAATTTATTGGTGTTTTTCAATGTTGAGGTTGTTGTTGAATTTGTTGGTGTTTTTCAATGTTGAAGTTATTGTTGAATTTGTTGTTGTTTTTCAATGTTGAGGTTGTTGTTGTTTTTCAATGCTGAGGTTGTTGCTGAATTTGTTGGTGTTTTTCAATTTCGAGGCTGTTGTTGAATTTGTTGGTGTTTTTCAATGTTGAAGTTGTTGTTGAATTTGATGGTGTTTTTCAATGTTGAGGTTGTTGTTGTTTTTCAATGTTGAGGTTGTTGTTGAATTTGTTGGTGTTTTTCAATGTTGAGGTTGTTGTTGTTTTTCAATGTTGAGGTTGTTGTTGAATTTGTTGGTGTTTTTCAATGTTGAGGTTGTTGTTGTTTTTCAATGTTGAGGTTGTTGTTGAATTTGTTGTTGTTTTTCAATGTTGAGGTTGTTGTTGTTTTTCAATGTTGAGGTTGTTGTTGAATTTGTTGGTGTTTTTCAATGTTGAGGTTGTTGTTGTTTTTCAATGATGAGGTTGTTGTTGAATTTGTTGGTGTTTTTCAATTTCGAGGTTGTTGTTGAATTTGTTGGTGGTTTTCAATGTTGAATTTGTTGTTGAATTTGTTGGTGTTTTTCAATGTTGAGGTTGTTGTTGTTTTTCAATGTTGAGGTATTTGTGAATTTGTTGGTGTTTTTCAATGTTGAGGTTGTTGTTGTTTTTCAATGCTGAGGTTCTTGTTGAATTTGTTGGTGTTTTTCAATGTTGAGGTTGTTGTTGTTTTTCAATGCTGAGGTTGTTGCTGAATTTGTTGGTCTTTTTCAATGTTGAGGTTGTTGTTGAATTTGTTGGTGTTTTTCAATGTTGAGGTTGTGGTTGTTTTTCAATGTTGAGGTTGTTGTTGAATTTGTTGGTGTTTTTCAATGTCGAGGTTGTTGTTGTTTTTCAATGTTGAGGTTGTTGTTGAATTTATTGGTGTTTTTCAATGTTGAGGTTGTTGTTGTTTTTCAATTTCGAGGTTGTTGTTGAATTTGTTGGTGTTTTTCAATGTTGAAGTTGTTGTTGAATTTGTTGGTGTTTTTCAATGTTGAGGTTGTTGTTGTTTTTCAAAGTTGAGGTTGTTGTTGAATTTGTTGGTGTTTTTCAATGTTGAGGTTGTTATTGTTTTTCAATGCTGAGGTTGTTGCTGAATTTGTTGGTGTTTTTCAATGTTGAGGTTGTTGTTGAATTTGTTGGTGTTTTTCAATGTTGAGGTTGTTGTTGTTTTTCAATGTTGAGGTTGTTGTTGAATTTGTTGGTGTTTTTCAATGTTGAGGTTGTTGTTGTTTTTCAATGTTGAGGTTGTTGTTGAATTTATTGGTGTTTTTCAATGTTGAGGATGTTGTTGAATTTGTTGGTGTTTTTCAATGTTGAGGTTGTTGTTGTTTTTCAATGTTGAGGTTATTGTTGAATTTGTTGGTGTTTTTCAATGTTGAGGTTGTTGTTGTTTTTCAATGTTGAGGTTGTTGTTGAATTTGTTGGTGTTTTTCAATGTTGAGGTTGTTGTTGTTTTTCATTGTTGAGGTTGTTGTTGAATTTGTTGGTGTTTTTCAATTTTGAGGTTGTTGTTGAATTTGTTGGTGTTTTTCAATGTTGAGGTTGTTGTTGAACTTGTTGGTGTTTTTCAATGTTGAGGTTGTTGTTGTTTTTCAATGTTGAGGTTGTTGTTGAATTTGTTGGTGTTTTTCAATGTTTAGGTTGTTGTTGTTTATCAATGTTGAGGTTGTTGTTGAATTTGTTGGTGTTTTTCAATGTTGAGGTTGTTGTTGAATTTGTTGGTGTTTTTCAATGTTGAGGTTGTTGTTTTTCAATGTTGAGGTTGTTGCTGTTTTTCAATGTTGAAGTTGTTGTTGAATTTGTTGGTGTTTTTTCAATTTTGAGGTTGTTGGTGTTTTTCAATGTTGAGGTTGATGTTGAATTTGAGGGTGTTTTTCAATGTCGAAGTTGTTGTTGAATTTGTTGGTGTTTTTCAATGTTGAAGTTGTTCTGAATTTGCTGGTGTTTTTCAATGTTGAGGTTGTTGTTGTTTTTCAATGTTGAGGTTGTTGTTGAATTTGTTGGTGTTTTTCAATGTTGAGATTGTTGTTGTTTTTCAATGTTGAGGTTGTTGTTGAATTTGTTGGTGTTTTTAAATGTTGAGGTTGTTGTGGAATTTGCTGGTGTTTTGCAATGTTGAGGTTGTTGTTGTTTTTCAATGTTGAGGTTGTTGTTGAATTTGTTGGTGTTTTTCAATGTTGAGGTTGTTGTTGTTTTTCAATGTTGAGGTTGTTGTTGTATTTGTTGGTGTTTTTCAATTTCGAGGTTGTTGTTGAATTTGTTGGTGTTTTTCAATGTTGAAGTTGTTGTTGAATTTGTTGGTGTTTTTCAATGTTGAGGTTGTTGTTGTTTTTCAATGTTGAGGTTGTTGTTGAATTTGTTGGTGTTTTTCAATGTTGAGGTTGTTGTTGTTTTTCAATGCTGAGGTTGTTGTTGAATTTGGTGGTGTTTTTCAATGTTGAGGTTGTTGTTGTTTTTCAATGTTGAGGTTGTTGTTGAATTTGTTGGTGTTTTTCAATGTTGAGTTTGTTGTTGTTTTTCAATGTTGAGGTTGTTGTTGAATTTGTTGGTGTTTTCCAATGTTGAGGTTGTTGTTGTTTTTCAATGTTGAGGTTGTTGTTGAATTTGTTGGTGTTTTTCAATGTTGTGGTTGTTGTTGTTTTTCAATTTTGAGGTTGTTGTTGAATTTGTTGGTGCTTTTCAAAGTTGAGGTTGTTGTTGAATTTGTTGGTGTTTTTCAATGTTGAGGTTGTTGTTGTTTTACAATGATGAGGTTGTTGTTGAATTTGTTGGTGTTTTTCAATGTTGACTTTGTTGTTGAATTTGTTGGTGTTTTCCAATTTTGAGGTTGTTGTTGAATTTGTTGGTGTTTTTCAATGTTGAGGTTGTTGTTGAATTTGTTGGTGTTTTTCAATTTCGAGGTTGTTGTTGAATTTGTTGGTGGTTTTCAATGTTGAATTTGTTGTTGAATTTTTTGGTGTTTTTCAATGTTGAGGTTGTTGTTGTTTTTCAATGTTGAGGTTGTTGTTGTTTTTCATTGTTGAGGTTGTTGTTGAATTTGTTGGTGTTTTTCAATTTTGAGGTTGTTGTTGAATTTGTTGGTGTTTTTCAATGTTGAGGTTGTTGTTGAACTTGTTGGTGTTTTTCAATGTTGAGGTTGTTGTTGTTTTTCAATGTTGAGGTTGTTGTTGAATTTGTTGGTGTTTTTCAATGTTTAGGTTGTTGTTGTTTATCAATGTTGAGGTTGTTGTTGAATTTGTTGGTGTTTTTCAATGTTGAGGTTGTTGTTGAATTTGTTGGTGTTTTTCAATGTTGAGGTTGTTGTTTTTCAATGTTGAGGTTGTTGCTGTTTTTCAATGTTGAAGTTGTTGTTGAATTTGTTGGTGTTTTTTCAATTTTGAGGTTGTTGGTGTTTTTCAATGTTGAGGTTGATGTTGAATTTGAGGGTGTTTTTCAATGTCGAAGTTGTTGTTGAATTTGTTGGTGTTTTTCAATGTTGAAGTTGTTCTGAATTTGCTGGTGTTTTTCAATGTTGAGGTTGTTGTTGTTTTTCAATGTTGAGGTTGTTGTTGAATTTGTTGGTGTTTTTCAATGTTGAGATTGTTGTTGTTTTTCAATGTTGAGGTTGTTGTTGAATTTGTTGGTGTTTTTAAATGTTGAGGTTGTTGTGGAATTTGCTGGTGTTTTGCAATGTTGAGGTTGTTGTTGTTTTTCAATGTTGAGGTTGTTGTTGAATTTGTTGGTGTTTTTCAATGTTGAGGTTGTTGTTGTTTTTCAATGTTGAGGTTGTTGTTGTATTTGTTGGTGTTTTTCAATTTCGAGGTTGTTGTTGAATTTGTTGGTGTTTTTCAATGTTGAAGTTGTTGTTGAATTTGTTGGTGTTTTTCAATGTTGAGGTTGTTGTTGTTTTTCAATGTTGAGGTTGTTGTTGAATTTGTTGGTGTTTTTCAATGTTGAGGTTGTTGTTGTTTTTCAATGCTGAGGTTGTTGTTGAATTTGGTGGTGTTTTTCAATGTTGAGGTTGTTGTTGTTTTTCAATGTTGAGGTTGTTGTTGAATTTGTTGGTGTTTTTCAATGTTGAGTTTGTTGTTGTTTTTCAATGTTGAGGTTGTTGTTGAATTTGTTGGTGTTTTCCAATGTTGAGGTTGTTGTTGTTTTTCAATGTTGAGGTTGTTGTTGAATTTGTTGGTGTTTTTCAATGTTGTGGTTGTTGTTGTTTTTCAATTTTGAGGTTGTTGTTGAATTTGTTGGTGCTTTTCAAAGTTGAGGTTGTTGTTGAATTTGTTGGTGTTTTTCAATGTTGAGGTTGTTGTTGTTTTACAATGATGAGGTTGTTGTTGAATTTGTTGGTGTTTTTCAATGTTGACTTTGTTGTTGAATTTGTTGGTGTTTTCCAATTTTGAGGTTGTTGTTGAATTTGTTGGTGTTTTTCAATGTTGAGGTTGTTGTTGAATTTGTTGGTGTTTTTCAATTTCGAGGTTGTTGTTGAATTTGTTGGTGGTTTTCAATGTTGAATTTGTTGTTGAATTTTTTGGTGTTTTTCAATGTTGAGGTTGTTGTTGTTTTTCAATGTTGAGGTTGTTGTTGAATTTGTTGGTGTTTTTCAATGTTGAGGTTGTTGTTGTTTTTCAATGCTGAGGTTGTTGTTGAATTTGTTGGTGTTTTTCAATGTTGAGGTTGTTGTTGTTTTTCAATGCTGAGGTTGTTGCTGAATTTGTTGGTGTTTTTCAATGTTGAGGTTGTTGTTGAATTTGTTGGTGTTTTTCAATGTTGAGGTTGCTGTTGTTTTTCAATGTTGAGGTTGTTGTTGAATTTGTTGGTGTTTTTCAATGTCGAGGTTGTTGTTGTTTTTCAATGTTGAGGTTGTTGTTGAATTTATTGGTGTTGTTCAATGTTGAGGTTGTTGTTGTTTTTCAATGTTGAGGTTGTTGTTGAATTTGTTGGTGTTTTTCAATTTCGAGGTTGTTGTTGAATTTGTTGGTGTTTTTCAATGTTGAAGTTGTTGTTGAATTTGTTGGTGTTTTTCAATGTTGAGGTTGTTGTTGTTTTTCAAAGTTGAGGTTGTTGTTGAATTTGTTGGTGTTTTTCAATGTTGAGGTTGTTGTTGTTTTTCAATGCTGAGGTTGTTGCTGAATTTGTTGGTGTTTTTCAATGTTGAGGTTGTTGTTGAATTTGTTGGTGTTTTTCAATGTTGAGGTTGTTGTTGTTTTTCAATGTTGAGGTGGTTGTTGAATTTGTTGGTGTTTTTCAATGTTGAGGTTGTTGTTGTTTTTCAATGTTGAGGTTGTTGTTGAATTTATTGGTGTTTTTCAATGTTGAGGATGTTGTTGAATTTGTTGGTGTTTTTCAATGTTGAGGTTGTTGTTGAATTTGTTGGTGTTTTTCAATTTCGAGGTTGTTGTTGAATTTGTTGGTGTTTTTCAATGTTGAAGTTGTTGTTGAATTTGTTGGTGTTTTTCAATGTTGAGGTTGTTGTTGTTTTTCAAAGTTGAGGTTGTTGTTGAATTTGTTGGTGTTTTTCAATGTTGAGGTTGTTGTTGTTTTTCAATGCTGAGGTTGTTGCTGAATTTGTTGGTGTGTTTCAATGTTGAGGTTGTTGTTGAATTTGTTGGTGTTTTTCAATGTTGAGGTTGTTGTTGTTTTTCAATGTTGAGGTTGTTGTTGAATTTGTTGGTGTTTTTCAATGTTGAGGTTGTTGTTGTTTTTCAATGTTGAGGTTGTTGTTGAATTTATTGGTGTTTTTCAATGTTGAGGATGTTGTTGAATTTGTTGGTGTTTTTCAATGTTGAGGTTGTTGTTGTTTTTCAATGTTGAGGTTATTGTTGAATTTGTTGGTGTTTTTCAATGTTGAGGTTGTTGTTGTTTTTCAATGTTGAGGTTGTTGTTGAATTTGTTGGTGTTTTTCAATGTTGAGGTTGTTGTTGTTTTTCATTGTTGAGGTTGTTGTTGAATTTGTTGGTGTTTTTCAATGTTGAGGTTGTTGTTGAATTTGTTGGTGTTTTTCAATGTTGAGGTTGTTGTTGAACTTGTTGGTGTTTTTCAATGTTGAGGTTGTTGTTGTTTTTCAATGTTGAGGTTGTTGTTGAATTTGTTGGTGTTTTTCAATGTTTAGGTTGTTGTTGTTTATCAATGTTGAGGTTGTTGTTGAATTTGTTGGTGTTTTTCAATGTTGAGGTTGTTGTTGAATTTGTTGGTGTTTTTCAATGTTGAGGTTGTTGTTTTTCAATGTTGAGGTTGTTGCTGTTTTTCAATGTTGAGGTTGTTGTTGAATTTGTTGGTGTTTTTTCAATTTTGAGGTTGTTGGTGTTTTTCAATGTTGAGGTTGATGTTGAATTTGAGGGTGTTTTTCAATGTCGAAGTTGTTGTTGAATTTGTTGGTGTTTTTCAATGTTGAAGTTGTTCTGAATTTGCTGGTGTTTTTCAATGTTGAGGTTGTTGTTGTTTTTCAATGTTGAGGTTGTTGTTGAATTTGTTGGTGTTTTTCAATGTTGAGATTGTTGTTGTTTTTCAATGTTGAGGTTGTTGTTGAATTTGTTGGTGTTTTTAAATGTTGAGGTTGTTGTGGAATTTGCTGGTGTTTTGCAATGTTGAGGTTGTTGTTGTTTTTCAATGTTGAGGTTGTTGTTGAATTTGTTGGTGTTTTTCAATGTTGAGGTTGTTGTTGTTTTTCAATGTTGAGGTTGTTGTTGTATTTGTTGGTGTTTTTCAATTTCGAGGTTGTTGTTGAATTTGTTGGTGTTTTTCAATGTTGAAGTTGTTGTTGAATTTGTTGGTGTTTTTCAATGTTGAGGTTGTTGTTGTTTTTCAATGTTGAGGTTGTTGTTGAATTTGTTGGTGTTTTTCAATGTTGAGGTTGTTGTTGTTTTTCAATGCTGAGGTTGTTGTTGAATTTGGTGGTGTTTTTCAATGTTGAGGTTGTTGTTGTTTTTCAATGTTGAGGTTGTTGTTGAATTTGTTGGTGTTTTTCAATGTTGAGTTTGTTGTTGTTTTTCAATGTTGAGGTTGTTGTTGAATTTGTTGGTGTTTTTCAATGTTGTGGTTGTTGTTGTTTTTCAATTTTGAGGTTGTTGTTGAATTTGTTGGTGTTTTCCAATGTTGAGGTTGTTGTTGTTTTTCAATTTTGAGGTTGTTGTTGAATTTGTTGGTGTTTTCCAATGTTGAGGTTGTTGTTGTTTTTCAATGTTGAGGTTGTTGTTGAATTTGTTGGTGTTTTTCAATGTTGTGGTTGTTGTTGTTTTTCAATTTTGAGGTTGTTGTTGAATTTGTTGGTGCTTTTCAAAGTTGAGGTTGTTGTTGAATTTGTTGGTGTTTTTCAATGTTGAGGTTGTTGTTGTTTTACAATGATGAGGTTGTTGTTGAATTTGTTGGTGTTTTTCAATGTTGACATTGTTGTTGAATTTGTTGGTGTTTTTCAATTTTGAGGTTGTTGTTGAATTTGTTGGTGTTTTTCAATGTTGAGGTTGTTGTTGAATTTGTTGATGTTTTTCAATTTCGAGGTTGTTGTTGAATTTGTTGGTGGTTTTCAATGTTGAATTTGTTGTTGAATTTTTTGGTGTTTTTCAATGTTGAGGTTGTTGTTGTTTTTCAATGTTGAGGTTGTTGTTGAATTTGTTGGTGTTTTTCAATGTTGAGGTTGTTGTTGTTTTTCAATGCTGAGGTTGTTGTTGAATTTGTTGGTGTTTTTCAATGTTGAGGTTGTTGTTGTTTTTCAATGCTGAGGTTGTTGCTGAATTTGTTGGTGTTTTTCAATGTTGAGGTTGTTGTTGAATTTGTTGGTGTTTTTCAATGTTGAGGTTGTTGTTGTTTTTCAATGTTGAGGTTGTTGTTGAATTTGTTGGTGTTTTTCAATGTCGAGGTTGTTGTTGTTTTTCAATGTTGAGGTTGTTGTTGAATTTATTGGTGTTGTTCAATGTTGAGGTTGTTGTTGTTTTTCAACGTTGAGGTTGTTGTTGAATTTGTTGGTGTTTTTCAATTTCGAGGTTGTTGTTGAATTTGTTGGTGTTTTTCAATGTTGAAGTTGTTGTTGAATTTGTTGGTGTTTTTCAATGTTGAGGTTGTTGTTGTTTTTCAAAGTTGAGGTTGTTGTTGAATTTGTTGGTGTTTTTCAATGTTGAGGTTGTTGTTGTTTTTCAATGCTGAGGTTGTTGCTGAATTTGTTGGTGTTTTTCAATGTTGAGGTTGTTGTTGAATTTGTTGGTGTTTTTCAATGTTGAGGTTGTTGTTGTTTTTCAATGTTGAGGTGGTTGTTGAATTTGTTGGTGTTTTTCAATGTTGAGGTTGTTGTTGTTTTTCAATGTTGAGGTTGTTGTTGAATTTATTGGTGTTTTTCAATGTTGAGGATGTTGTTGAATTTGTTGGTGTTTTTCAATGTTGAGGTTGTTGTTGAATTTGTTGGTGTTTTTCAATTTCGAGGTTGTTGTTGAATTTGTTGGTGTTTTTCAATGTTGAAGTTGTTGTTGAATTTGTTGGTGTTTTTCAATGTTGAGGTTGTTGTTGTTTTTCAAAGTTGAGGTTGTTGTTGAATTTGTTGGTGTTTTTCAATGTTGAGGTTGTTGTTGTTTTTCAATGCTGAGGTTGTTGCTGAATTTGTTGGTGTTTTTCAATGTTGAGGTTGTTGTTGAATTTGTTGGTGTTTTTCAATGTTGAGGTTGTTGTTGTTTTTCAATGTTGAGGTTGTTGTTGAATTTGTTGGTGTTTTTCAATGTTGAGGTTGTTGTTGTTTTTCAAAGTTGAGGTTGTTGTTGAATTTATTGGTGTTTTTCAATGTTGAGGATGTTGTTGAATTTGTTGGTGTTTTTCAATGTTGAGGTTGTTGTTGTTTTTCAATGTTGAGGTTATTGTTGAATTTGTTGGTGTTTTTCAATGTTGAGTTTGTTGTTGTTTTTCAATGTTGAGGTTGTTGTAGAATTTGTTGGTGTTTTTCAATGTTGAGTTTGTTGTTTTTCAATGTTGAGGTTGTTGTTGAATTTGTTGGTGTTTTTCAATGTTGAGGTTGTTGTTGTTTTTCAATGTTGAGGTTGTTGTTGAATTTGTTGGTGTTTTTCAATGTTGAGGTTGTTGTTGTTTTTCATTGATGAGGTTGTTGTTGAATTTGTTGGTGTTTTTCAATTTTGAGGTTGGCTGTTGAAATTGTAGGTGTTTTTCAATGTTGAGGTTGTTGTTGAATTTGTTGGTGTTTTTCAATGTTGAGGTTGTTGTTGTTTTTCAATGTTGAGGTTGTTGTTGAATTTATTGGTGTTTTTCAATGTTTAGGTTGTTGTTGTTTATCAATGTTGAGGTTGTTGTTGAATTTGTTGGTGTTTTTCAATGTTGAGGTTGTTGTTGAATTTGTTGGTGTTTTTCAATGTTGAGCTTGTTGTTTTTCAATGTTGAGGTTGTTGCTGTTTTTCAATGTTGAGGTTGTTGTTGAATTTGTTGGTGTTTTTTCAATTTTGAGGTTGTTGGTGTTTTTCAATGTTGAGGTTGATGTTGAATTTGAGGGTGTTTTTCAATGTCGAAGTTGTTGTTGAATTTGTTGGTGTTTTTCAATGTTGAAGTTGTTGTTGAATTTGCTGGTGTTTTTCAATGTTGAGGTTGTTGTTGTTTTTCAATGTTGAGGTTGTTGTTGAATTTGTTGGTGTTTTTCAATGTTGAGATTGTTGTTGTTTTTCAATGTTGAGGTTGTTGTTGAATTTGTTGGTGTTTTTAAATGTTGAGGTTGTTGTGGAATTTGCTGGTGTTTTTAAATGTTGAGGTTGTTGTGGAATTTGCTGGTGTTTTGCAATGTTGAGGTTGTTGTTGTTTTTCAATGTTGAGGTTGTTGTTGAAAATGTTGGTGTTTTTCAATGTTGAGGTTGTTGTTGTTTTTCAATGTTGAGGTTGTTGTTGTATTTGTTGGTGTTTTTCAATTTCGAGGTTGTTGTTGAATTTGTTGGTGTTTTTCAATGTTGAAGTTGTTGTTGAATTTGTTGGTGTTTTTCAATGTTGAGGTTGTTGTTGTTTTTCAATGTTGAGGTTGTTGTTGAATTTGTTGGTGTTTTTCAATGTTGAGGTTGTTGTTGTTTTTCAATGTTGAGGTTGTTGTTGAATTTGTTGGTGTTTTTCAATGTTGAGGTTGTTGTTGTTTTTCAATGTTGAGGTTGTTGTTGAATTTGTTGGTGTTTTTCAATTTCGAGGTTGTTGTTGAATTTGTTGGTGGTTTTCAATGTTGAATTTGTTGTTGAATTTGTTGGTGTTTTTCAATGTTGAGGTTGTTGTTGTTTTTCAATGTTGAGGTATTTGTTGAATTTGTTGGTGTTTTTCAATGTTGAGGTTGTTGTTGTTTTTCAATGCTGAGGTTGTTGTTGAATTTGCTGGTGTTTTTCAATGTTGAGGTTGTTGTTGTTTTTCAATGCTGAGGTTGTTGCTGAATTTGTTGGTCTTTTTCAATGTTGAGGTTGTTGTTGAATTTGTTGGTGTTTTTCAATGTTGAGGTTGTTGTTGTTTTTCAAAGTTGAGGTTGTTGTTGAATTTGTTGGTGTTTTTCAATGTTGAGGTTGTTGTTGTTTTTCAATGCTGAGGTTGTTGCTGAATTTGTTGGTGTTTTTCAATGTTGAGGTTGTTGTTGAATTTGTTGGTGTTTTTCAAAGTTGAGGTTGTTGTTGTTTTTCAATGTTGAGGTTGTTCTTGAATTTGTTGGTGTTTTTCAATGTTGAGGTTGTTGTTGTTTTTCAATGTTGAGGTTGTTGTTGAATTTATTGGTGTTTTTCAATGTTGAGGATGTTGTTGAATTTGTTGGTGTTTTTCAATGTTGAGGTTGTTGTTGTTTTTCAATGTTGAGGTTATTGTTGAATTTGTTGGTGTTTTTCAATGTTGAGTTTGTTGTTGTTTTTCAATGTTGAGGTTGTTGTAGAATTTGTTGGTGTTTTTCAATGTTGAGTTTGTTGTTTTTCAATGTTGAGGTTGTTGTTGAATTTGTTGGTGTTTTTCAATGTTGAGGTTGTTGTTGTTTTTCAATGTTGAGGTTGTTGTTGAATTTGTTGGTGTTTTTCAATGTTGAGGTTGTTGTTGTTTTTCATTGTTGAGGTTGTTGTTGAATTTGTTGGTGTTTTTCAATTTTGAGGTTGTTGTTGAAATTGTTGGTGTTTTTCAATGTTGAGGTTGTTGCTGAATTTGTTGGTGTTTTTCAATGTTGAGGTTGTTGTTGTTTTTCAATGTTGAGGTTGTTGTTGAATTTGTTGGTGTTTTTCAATGTTTAGGTTGTTGTTGTTTATCAATGTTGAGGTTGTTGTTGAATTTATTGGTGTTTTTCAATGTTGAGGATGTTGTTGAATTTATTGGTGTTTTTCAATGTTGAGGATGTTGTTGAATTTGTTGGTGTTTTTCAATGTTGAGGTTGTTGTTGTTTTTCAATGTTGAGGTTATTGTTGAATTTGTTGGTGTTTTTCAATGTTGAGTTTGTTGTTGTTTTTCAATGTTGAGGTTGTTGTAGAATTTGTTGGTGTTTTTCAATGTTGAGTTTGTTGTTTTTCAATGTTGAGGTTGTTGTTGAATTTGTTGGTGTTTTTCAATGTTGAGGTTGTTGTTGTTTTTCAATGTTGAGGTTGTTGTTGAATTTGTTGGTGTTTTTCAATGTTGAGGTTGTTGTTGTTTTTCATTGTTGAGGTTGTTGTTGAATTTGTTGGTGTTTTTCAATTTTGAGGTTGTTGTTGAAATTGTTGGTGTTTTTCAATGTTGAGGTTGTTGCTGAATTTGTTGGTGTTTTTCAATGTTGAGGTTGTTGTTGTTTTTCAATGTTGAGGTTGTTGTTGAATTTGTTGGTGTTTTTCAATGTTGAGCTTGTTGTTTTTCAATGTTGAGGTTGTTGCTGTTTTTCAATGTTGAGGTTGTTGTTGAATTTGTTGGTATTTTTTCAATTTTGAGGTTGTTGGTGTTTTTCAATGTTGAGGTTGATGTTGAATTTGAGGGTGTTTTTCAAAGTCGAAGTTGTTGTTGAATTTGTTGGTGTTTTTCAATGTTGAAGTTGTTGTTGAATTTGCTGGTGTTTTTCAATGTTGAGGTTGTTGTTGTTTTTCAATGTTGAGGTTGTTGTTGAATTTGTTGGTGTTTTTCAATGTTGAGATTGTTGTTGTTTTTCAATGTTGAGGTTGTTGTTGAATTTGTTGGTGTTTTTAAATGTTGAGGTTGTTGTGGAATTTGCTGGTGTTTTGCAATGTTGAGGTTGTTGTTGTTTTTCAATGTTGAGGTTGTTGTTGAATTTGTTGGTGTTTTTCAATGTTGAGGTTGTTGTTGTTTTTCAATGTTGAGGTTGTTGTTGTATTTGTTGGTGTTTTCCAATTTCGAGGTTGTTGTTGAATTTGTTGGTGTTTTTCAATGTTGAAGTTGTTGTTGAATTTGTTGGTGTTTTTCAATGTTGAGGTTGTTGTTGTTTTTCAATGTTGAGGTTGTTGTTGAATTTGTTGGTGTTTTTCAATGTTGAGGTTGTTGTTGTTTTTCAATGTTGAGGTTGTTGTTGAATTTGTTGGTGTTTTTCAATGCTGAGGTTGTTGTTGTTTTTCAATGTTGAGGTTGTTGTTGAATTTGTTGGTGTTTTTCAATTTCGAGTTTGTTGTTGAATTTGTTGGTGGTTTTCAATTTTGAATTTGTTGTTGAATTTGTTGGTGTTTTTCAATGTTGAGGTTGTTGTTGTTTTTCAATGTTGAGGTATTTGTTGAATTTGTTGGTGTTTTTCAATGTTGAGGTTGTTGTTGTTTTTCAATGCTGAGGTTGTTGAATTTGTTGGTGTTTTTCAATGTTGAGGTTGTTGTTGTTTTTCAATGCTGAGGTTGTTGCTGAATTTGTTGGTCTTTTTCAATGTTGAGGTTGTTGTTGAATTTGTTGGTGTTTTTCAATGTTGAGGTTGTGGTTGTTTTTCAATGTTGAGGTTGCTGTTGAATTTGTTGGTGTTTTTCAATGTCGAGGTTGTTGTTGTTTTTCAATGTTGAGGTTGTTGTTGAATTTATTGGTGTTTTTCAATGTTGAGGTTGTTGTTGTTTTTCAATGTTGAGGTTGTTGTTGAATTTGTTGGTGTTTTTCAATGTTGAGGTTGTTGTTGTTTTTCAATGCTGAGGTTGTTGCTGAATTTGTTGGTGTTTTTCAATTTCGAGGCTGTTGTTGAATTTGTTGGTGTTTTTCAATGTTGAAGTTATTGTTGAATTTGTTGGTGTTTTTCAATGTTGAGGTTGTTGTTGTTCTTCAAAGTTGAGGTTGTTGTTGAATTTGTTGGTGTTTTTCAATGTTGAGGTTGTTGTTGTTTTTCAATGCTGAGGTTGTTGCTGAATTTGTTGGTGTTTTTCAATTTCGAGGCTGTTGTTGAATTTGTTGGTGTTTTTCAATGTTGAAGTTGTTGTTGAATTTGATGGTGTTTTTCAATGTTGAGGTTGTTGTTGTTTTTCAATGTTGAGGTTGTTGTTGAATTTGTTGGTGTTTTTCAATGTTGAGGTTGTTGTTGTTTTTCAATGTTGAGGTTGTTGTTGAATTTGTTGGTGTTTTTCAATGTTGAGGTTGTTGTTGTTTTTCAATGTTGAGGTTGTTGTTGAATTTGTTGTTGTTTTTCAATGTTGAGGTTGTTGTTGTTTTTCAATGTTGAGGTTGTTGTTGAATTTGTTGGTGTTTTTCAATGTTGAGGTTGTTGTTGTTTTTCAATGTTGAGGTTGTTGTTGAATTTGTTGGTGTTTTTCAATTTCGAGGTTGTTGTTGAATTTGTTGGTGGTTTTCAATGTTGAATTTGTTGTTGAATTTGTTGGTGTTTTTCAATGTTGAGGTTGTTGTTGTTTTTCAATGCTGAGGTTCTTGTTGAATTTGTTGGTGTTTTTCAATGTTGAGGTTGTTGTTGTTTTTCAATGCTGAGGTTGTTGCTGAATTTGTTGGTCTTTTTCAATGTTGAGGTTGTTGTTGAATTTGTTGGTGTTTTTCAATGTTGAGGTTGTGGTTGTTTTTCAATGTTGAGGTTGTTGTTGAATTTGTTGGTGTTTTTCAATGTCGAGGTTGTTGTTGTTTTTCAATGTTGAGGTTGTTGTTGAATTTATTGGTGTTTTTCAATGTTGAGGTTGTTGTTGTTTTTCAATGTTGAGGTTGTTGTTGAATTTGTTGGTGTTTTTCAATTTCGAGGTTGTTGTTGAATTTGTTGGTGTTTTTCAATGTTGAAGTTGTTGTTGAATTTGTTGGTGTTTTTCAATGTTGAGGTTGTTGTTGTTTTTCAAAGTTGAGGTTGTTGTTGAATTTGTTGGTGTTTTTCAATGTTGAGGTTGTTGTTGTTTTTCAATGCTGAGGTTGTTGCTGAATTTGTTGGTGTTTTTCAATGTTGAGGTTGTTGTTGAATTTGTTGGTGTTTTTCAATGTTGAGGTTGTTGTTGTTTTTCAATGTTGAGGTTGTTGTTGAATTTGTTGGTGTTTTTCAATGTTGAGGTTGTTGTTGTTTTTCAATGTTGAGGTTGTTGTTGAATTTATTGGTGTTTTTCAATGTTGAGGATGTTGTTGAATTTGTTGGTGTTTTTCAATGTTGAGGTTGTTGTTGTTTTTCAATGTTGAGGTTATTGTTGAATTTGTTGGTGTTTTTCAATGTTGAGTTTGTTGTTGTTTTTCAATGTTGAGGTTGTTGTTGAATTTGTTGGTGTTTTTCAATGTTGAGTTTGTTGTTTTTCAATGTTGAGGTTGTTGTTGAATTTGTTGGTGTTTTTCAATGTTGAGGTTGTTGTTGTTTTTCAATGTTGAGGTTGTTGTTGAATTTGTTGGTGTTTTTCAATGTTGAGGTTGTTGTTGTTTTTCATTGTTGAGGTTGTTGTTGAATTTGATGGTGATTTTCAATTTTGAGGTTGTTGTTGAATTTGTTGGTGTTTTTCAATGTTGAGGTTGTTGTTGAATTTGTTGGTGTTTTTCAATGTTGAGGTTGTTGTTGTTTTTCAATGTTGAGGTTGTTGTTGAATTTGTTGGTGTTTTTCAATGTTTAGCTTGTTGTTGTTTATCAATGTTGAGGTTGTTGTTGAATTTGTTGGTGTTTTTCAATGTTGAGGTTGTTGTTGAATTTGTTGGTGTTTTTCAATGTTGAGCTTGTTGTTTTTCAATGTTGAGGTTGTTGCTGTTTTTCAATGTTGAGGTTGTTGTTGAATTTGTTGGTGTTTTTTCAATTTTGAGGTTGTTGGTGTTTTTCAATGTTGAGGTTGATGTTGAATTTGAGGGTGTTTTTCAATGTCGAAGTTGTTGTTGAATTTGTTGGTGTTTTTCAATGTTGAAGTTGTTCTGAATTTGCTGGTGTTTTTCAATGTTGAGGTTGTTGTTGTTTTTCAATGTTGAGGTTGTTGTTGAATTTGTTGGTGTTTTTCAATGTTGAGATTGTTGTTGTTTTTCAATGTTGAGGTTGTTGTTGAATTTGTTGGTGTTTTTAAATGTTGAGGTTGTTGTGGAATTTGCTGGTGTTTTGCAATGTTGAGGTTGTTGTTGTTTTTCAATGTTGAGGTTGTTGTTGAATTTGTTGGTGTTTTTCAATGTTGAGGTTGTTGTTGTTTTTCAATGTTGAGGTTGTTGTTGTATTTGTTGGTGTTTTTCAATTTCGAGGTTGTTGTTGAATTTGTTGGTGTTTTTCAATGTTGAAGTTGTTGTTGAATTTGTTGGTGTTTTTCAATGTTGAGGTTGTTGTTGTTTTTCAATGTTGAGGTTGTTGTTGAATTTGTTGGTGTTTTTCAATGTTGAGGTTGTTGTTGTTTTTCAATGCTGAGGTTGTTTTTGAATTTGGTGGTGTTTTTCAATGTTGAGGTTGTTGTTGTTTTTCAATGTTGAGGTTGTTGTTGAATTTGTTGGTGTTTTTCAATGTTGAGTTTGTTGTTGTTTTTCAATGTTGAGGTTGTTGTTGAATTTGTTGGTGTTTTCCAATGTTGAGGTTGTTGTTGTTTTTCAATGTTGAGGTTGTTGTTGAATTTGTTGGTGTTTTTCAATGTTGTGGTTGTTGTTGTTTTTCAATTTTGAGGTTGTTGTTGAATTTGTTGGTGCTTTTCAAAGTTGAGGGTGTTGTTGAATTTGTTGGTGTTTTTCAATGTTGAGGTTGTTGTTGTTTTACAATGATGAGGTTGTTGTTGAATTTGTTGGTGTTTTTCAATGTTGACTTTGTTGTTGAATTTGTTGGTGTTTTTCAATTTTGAGGTTGTTGTTGAATTTGTTGGTGTTTTTCAATGTTGAGGTTGTTGTTGAATTTGTTGGTGTTTTTCAATTTCGAGGTTGTTGTTGAATTTGTTGGTGGTTTTCAATGTTGAATTTGTTGTTGAATTTTTTGGTGTTTTTCAATGTTGAGGTTGTTGTTGTTTTTCAATGTTGAGGTTGTTGTTGAATTTGTTGGTGTTTTTCAATGTTGAGGTTGTTGTTGTTTTTCAATGCTGAGGTTGTTGTTGAATTTGTTGGTGTTTTTCAATGTTGAGGTTGTTGTTGTTTTTCAATGCTGAGGTTGTTGCTGAATTTGTTTGTGTTTTTCAATGTTGAGGTTGTTGTTGAATTTGTTGGTGTTTTTCAATGTTGAGGTTGTTGTTGTTTTTCAATGTTGAGGTTGTTGTTGAATTTGTTGGTGTTTTTCAATGTCGAGGTTGTTGTTGTTTTTCAATGTTGAGGTTGTTGTTGAATTTATTGGTGTTGTTCAATGTTGAGGTTGTTGTTGTTTTTCAATGTTGAGGTTGTTGTTGAATTTGTTGGTGTTTTTCAATTTCGAGGTTGTTGTTGAATTTGTTGGTGTTTTTCAATGTTGAAGTTGTTGTTGAATTTGTTGGTGTTTTTCAATGTTGAGGTTGTTGTTGTTTTTCAAAGTTGAGGTTGTTGTTGAATTTGTTGGTGTTTTTCAATGTTGAGGTTGTTGTTGTTTTTCAATGCTGAGGTTGTTGCTGAATTTGTTGGTGTTTTTCAATGTTGAGGTTGTTGTTGAATTTGTTGGTGTTTTTCAATGTTGAGGTTGTTGTTGTTTTTCAATGTTGAGGTGGTTGTTGAATTTGTTGGTGTTTTTCAATGTTGAGGTTGTTGTTGTTTTTCAATGTTGAGGTTGTTGTTGAATTTATTGGTGTTTTTCAATGTTGAGGATGTTGTTGAATTTGTTGGTGTTTTTCAATGTTGAGGTTGTTGTTGAATTTGTTGGTGTTTTTCAATTTCGAGGTTGTTGTTGAATTTGTTGGTGTTTTTCAATGTTGAAGTTGTTGTTGAATTTGTTGGTGTTTTTCAATGTTGAGGTTGTTGTTGTTTTTCAAAGTTGAGGTTGTTGTTGAATTTGTTGGTGTTTTTCAATGTTGAGGTTGTTGTTGTTTTTCAATGCTGAGGTTGTTGCTGAATTTGTTGGTGTTTTTCAATGTTGAGGTTGTTGTTGAATTTGTTGGTGTTTTTCAATGTTGAGGTTGTTGTTGTTTTTCAATGTTGAGGTTGTTGTTGAATTTGTTGGTGTTTTTCAATGTTGAGGTTGTTGTTGTTATTCAATGTTGAGGTTGTTGTTGAATTTATTGGTGTTTTTCAATGTTGAGGATGTTGTTGAATTTGTTGGTGTTTTTCAATGTTGAGGTTGTTGTTGTTTTTCAATGTTGAGGTTATTGTTGAATTTGTTGGTGTTTTTCAATGTTGAGTTTGTTGTTGTTTTTCAATGTTGAGGTTGTTGTAGAATTTGTTGGTGTTTTTCAATGTTGAGTTTGTTGTTTTTCAATGTTGAGGTTGTTGTTGAATTTGTTGGTGTTTTTCAATGTTGAGGTTGTTGTTGTTTTTCAATGTTGAGGTTGTTGTTGAATTTGTTGGTGTTTTTCAATGTTGAGGTTGTTGTTGTTTTTCATTGATGAGGTTGTTGTTGAATTTGTTGGTGTTTTTCAATTTCGAGGTTGTTGTTGAATTTGTTGGTGTTTTTCAATGTTGAAGTTGTTGTTGAATTTGTTGGTGTTTTTCAATGTTGAGGTTGTTGTTGTTTTTCAAAGTTGAGGTTGTTGTTGAATTTGTTGGTGTTTTTCAATGTTGAGGTTGTTGTTGTTTTTCAATGCTGAGGTTGTTGCTGAATTTGTTGGTGTTTTTCAATGTTGAGGTTGTTGTTGAATTTGTTGGTGTTTTTCAATGTTGAGGTTGTTGTTGTTTTTCAATGTTGAGGTTGTTGTTGAATTTGTTGGTGTTTTTCAATGTTGAGGTTGTTGTTGTTTTTCAATGTTGAGGTTGTTGTTGAATTTATTGGTGTTTTTCAATGTTGAGGATGTTGTTGAATTTGTTGGTGTTTTTCAATGTTGAGGTTGTTGTTGTTTTTCAATGTTGAGGTTATTGTTGAATTTGTTGGTGTTTTTCAATGTTGAGTTTGTTGTTGTTTTTCAATGTTGAGGTTGTTGTTGAATTTGTTGGTGTTTTTCAATGTTGAGTTTGTTGTTTTTCAATGTTGAGGTTGTTGTTGAATTTGTTGGTGTTTTTCAATGTTGAGGTTGTTGTTGTTTTTCAATGTTGAGGTTGTTGTTGAATTTGTTGGTGTTTTTCAATGTTGAGGTTGTTGTTGTTTTTCATTGTTGAGGTTGTTGTTGAATTTGATGGTGATTTTCAATTTTGAGGTTGTTGTTGAATTTGTTGGTGTTTTTCAATGTTGAGGTTGTTGTTGAATTTGTTGGTGTTTTTCAATGTTGAGGTTGTTGTTGTTTTTCAATGTTGAGGTTGTTGTTGAATTTGTTGGTGTTTTTCAATGTTTAGCTTGTTGTTGTTTATCAATGTTGAGGTTGTTGTTGAATTTGTTGGTGTTTTTCAATGTTGAGGTTGTTGTTGAATTTGTTGGTGTTTTTCAATGTTGAGCTTGTTGTTTTTCAATGTTGAGGTTGTTGCTGTTTTTCAATGTTGAGGTTGTTGTTGAATTTGTTGGTGTTTTTTCAATTTTGAGGTTGTTGGTGTTTTTCAATGTTGAGGTTGATGTTGAATTTGAGGGTGTTTTTCAATGTCGAAGTTGTTGTTGAATTTGTTGGTGTTTTTCAATGTTGAAGTTGTTCTGAATTTGCTGGTGTTTTTCAATGTTGAGGTTGTTGTTGTTTTTCAATGTTGAGGTTGTTGTTGAATTTGTTGGTGTTTTTCAATGTTGAGATTGTTGTTGTTTTTCAATGTTGAGGTTGTTGTTGAATTTGTTGGTGTTTTTAAATGTTGAGGTTGTTGTGGAATTTGCTGGTGTTTTGCAATGTTGAGGTTGTTGTTGTTTTTCAATGTTGAGGTTGTTGTTGAATTTGTTGGTGTTTTTCAATGTTGAGGTTGTTGTTGTTTTTCAATGTTGAGGTTGTTGTTGTATTTGTTGGTGTTTTTCAATTTCGAGGTTGTTGTTGAATTTGTTGGTGTTTTTCAATGTTGAAGTTGTTGTTGAATTTGTTGGTGTTTTTCAATGTTGAGGTTGTTGTTGTTTTTCAATGTTGAGGTTGTTGTTGAATTTGTTGGTGTTTTTCAATGTTGAGGTTGTTGTTGTTTTTCAATGCTGAGGTTGTTGTTGAATTTGGTGGTGTTTTTCAATGTTGAGGTTGTTGTTGTTTTTCAATGTTGAGGTTGTTGTTGAATTTGTTGGTGTTTTTCAATGTTGAGTTTGTTGTTGTTTTTCAATGTTGAGGTTGTTGTTGAATTTGTTGGTGTTTTCCAATGTTGAGGTTGTTGTTGTTTTTCAATGTTGAGGTTGTTGTTGAATTTGTTGGTGTTTTTCAATGTTGTGGTTGTTGTTGTTTTTCAATTTTGAGGTTGTTGTTGAATTTGTTGGTGCTTTTCAAAGTTGAGGTTGTTGTTGAATTTGTTGGTGTTTTTCAATGTTGAGGTTGTTGTTGTTTTACAATGATGAGGTTGTTGTTGAATTTGTTGGTGTTTTTCAATGTTGACTTTGTTGTTGAATTTGTTGGTGTTTTTCAATTTTGAGGTTGTTGTTGAATTTGTTGGTGTTTTTCAATGTTGAGGTTGTTGTTGAATTTGTTGGTGTTTTTCAATTTCGAGGTTGTTGTTGAATTTGTTGGTGGTTTTCAATGTTGAATTTGTTGTTGAATTTTTTGGTGTTTTTCAATGTTGAGGTTGTTGTTGTTTTTCAATGTTGAGGTTGTTGTTGAATTTGTTGGTGTTTTTCAATGTTGAGGTTGTTGTTGTTTTTCAATGCTGAGGTTGTTGTTGAATTTGTTGGTGTTTTTCAATGTTGAGGTTGTTGTTGTTTTTCAATGCTGAGGTTGTTGCTGAATTTGTTTGTGTTTTTCAATGTTGAGGTTGTTGTTGAATTTGTTGGTGTTTTTCAATGTTGAGGTTGTTGTTGTTTTTCAATGTTGAGGTTGTTGTTGAATTTGTTGGTGTTTTTCAATGTCGAGGTTGTTGTTGTTTTTCAATGTTGAGGTTGTTGTTGAATTTATTGGTGTTGTTCAATGTTGAGGTTGTTCTTGTTTTTCAATGTTGAGGTTGTTGTTGAATTTGTTGGTGTTTTTCAATTTCGAGGTTGTTGTTGAATTTGTTGGTGTTTTTCAATGTTGAAGTTGTTGTTGAATTTGTTGGTGTTTTTCAATGTTGAGGTTGTTGTTGTTTTTCAAAGTTGAGGTTGTTGTTGAATTTGTTGGTGTTTTTCAATGTTGAGGTTGTTGTTGAATTTGTTGGTGTTTTTCAATTTCGAGGTTGTTGTTGAATTTGTTGGTGGTTTTCAATGTTGAATTTGTTGTTGAATTTTTTGGTGTTTTTCAATGTTGAGGTTGTTGTTGTTTTTCAATGTTGAGGTTGTTGTTGAATTTGTTGGTGTTTTTCAATGTTGAGGTTGTTGTTGTTTTTCAATGCTGAGGTTGTTGTTGAATTTGTTGGTGTTTTTCAATGTTGAGGTTGTTGTTGTTTTTCAATGCTGAGGTTGTTGCTGAATTTGTTTGTGTTTTTCAATGTTGAGGTTGTTGTTGAATTTGTTGGTGTTTTTCAATGTTGAGGTTGTTGTTGTTTTTCAATGTTGAGGTTGTTGTTGAATTTGTTGGTGTTTTTCAATGTCGAGGTTGTTGTTGTTTTTCAATGTTGAGGTTGTTGTTGAATTTATTGGTGTTGTTCAATGTTGAGGTTGTTGTTGTTTTTCAATGTTGAGGTTGTTGTTGAATTTGTTGGTGTTTTTCAATTTCGAGGTTGTTGTTGAATTTGTTGGTGTTTTTCAATGTTGAAGTTGTTGTTGAATTTGTTGGTGTTTTTCAATGTTGAGGTTGTTGTTGTTTTTCAAAGTTGAGGTTGTTGTTGAATTTGTTGGTGTTTTTCAATGTTGAGGTTGTTGTTGTTTTTCAATGCTGAGGTTGTTGCTGAATTTGTTGGTGTTTTTCAATGTTGAGGTTGTTGTTGAATTTGTTGGTGTTTTTCAATGTTGAGGTTGTTGTTGTTTTTCAATGTTGAGGTGGTTGTTGAATTTGTTGGTGTTTTTCAATGTTGAGGTTGTTGTTGTTTTTCAATGTTGAGGTTGTTGTTGAATTTATTGGTGTTTTTCAATGTTGAGGATGTTGTTGAATTTGTTGGTGTTTTTCAATGTTGAGGTTGTTGTTGAATTTGTTGGTGTTTTTCAATTTCGAGGTTGTTGTTGAATTTGTTGGTGTTTTTCAATGTTGAAGTTGTTGTTGAATTTGTTGGTGTTTTTCAATGTTGAGGTTGTTGTTGTTTTTCAAAGTTGAGGTTGTTGTTGAATTTGTTGGTGTTTTTCAATGTTGAGGTTGTTGTTGTTTTTCAATGCTGAGGTTGTTGCTGAATTTGTTGGTGTTTTTCAATGTTGAGGTTGTTGTTGAATTTGTTGGTGTTTTTCAATGTTGAGGTTGTTGTTGTTTTTCAATGTTGAGGTTGTTGTTGAATTTGTTGGTGTTTTTCAATGTTGAGGTTGTTGTTGTTATTCAATGTTGAGGTTGTTGTTGAATTTATTGGTGTTTTTCAATGTTGAGGATGTTGTTGAATTTGTTGGTGTTTTTCAATGTTGAGGTTGTTGTTGTTTTTCAATGTTGAGGTTATTGTTGAATTTGTTGGTGTTTTTCAATGTTGAGTTTGTTGTTGTTTTTCAATGTTGAGGTTGTTGTAGAATTTGTTGGTGTTTTTCAATGTTGAGTTTGTTGTTTTTCAATGTTGAGGTTGTTGTTGAATTTGTTGGTGTTTTTCAATGTTGAGGTTGTTGTTGTTTTTCAATGTTGAGGTTGTTGTTGAATTTGTTGGTGTTTTTCAATGTTGAGGTTGTTGTTGTTTTTCATTGATGAGGTTGTTGTTGAATTTGTTGGTGTTTTTCAATTTTGAGGTTGTTGTTGAAATTGTAGGTGTTTTTCAATGTTGAGGTTGTTGTTGAATTTGTTGGTGTTTTTCAATGTTGAGGTTGTTGTTGTTTTTCAATGTTGAGGTTGTTGTTGAATTTGTTGGTGTTTTTCAATGTTTAGGTTGTTGTTGTTTATCAATGTTGAGGTTGTTGTTGAATTTGTTGGTGTTTTTCAATGTTGAGGTTGTTGTTGAATTTGTTGGTGTTTTTCAATGTTGAGCTTGTTGTTTTTCAATGTTGAGGTTGTTGCTGTTTTTCAATGTTGAGGTTGTTGTTGAATTTGTTGGTGTTTTTTCAATTTTGAGGTTGTTGGTGTTTTTCAATGTTGAGGTTGATGTTGAATTTGAGGGTGTTTTTCAATGTCGAAGTTGTTGTTGAATTTGTTGGTGTTTTTCAATGTTGAAGTTGTTGTTGAATTTGCTGGTGTTTTTCAATGTTGAGGTTGTTGTTGTTTTTCAATGTTGAGGTTGTTGTTGAATTTGTTGGTGTTTTTCAATGTTGAGATTGTTGTTGTTTTTCAATGTTGAGGTTGTTGTTGAATTTGTTGGTGTTTTTAAATGTTGAGGTTGTTGTGGAATTTGCTGGTGTTTTGCAATGTTGAGGTTGTTGTTGTTTTTCAATGTTGAGGTTGTTGTTGAAAATGTTGGTGTTTTTCAATGTTGAGGTTGTTGTTGTTTTTCAATGTTGAGGTTGTTGTTGTATTTGTTGGTGTTTTTCAATTTCGAGGTTGTTGTTGAATTTGTTGGTGTTTTTCAATGTTGAAGTTGTTGTTGAATTTGTTGGTGTTTTTCAATGTTGAGGTTGTTGTTGTTTTTCAATGTTGAGGTTGTTGTTGAATTTGTTGGTGTTTTTCAATGTTGAGGTTGTTGTTGTTTTTCAATGTTGAGGTTGTTGTTGAATTTGTTGGTGTTTTTCAATGTTGAGGTTGTTGTTGTTTTTCAATGTTGAGGTTGTTGTTGAATTTGTTGGTGTTTTTCAATTTCGAGGTTGTTGTTGAATTTGTTGGTGGTTTTCAATGTTGAATTTGTTGTTGAATTTGTTGGTGTTTTTCAATGTTGAGGTTGTTGTTGTTTTTCAATGTTGAGGTATTTGTTGAATTTGTTGGTGTTTTTCAATGTTGAGGTTGTTGTTGTTTTTCAATGCTGAGGTTGTTGTTGAATTTGCTGGTGTTTTTCAATGTTGAGGTTGTTGTTGTTTTTCAATGCTGAGGTTGTTGCTGAATTTGTTGGTCTTTTTCAATGTTGAGGTTGTTGTTGAATTTGTTGGTGTTTTTCAATGTTGAGGTTGTTGTTGTTTTTCAAAGTTGAGGTTGTTGTTGAATTTGTTGGTGTTTTTCAATGTTGAGGTTGTTGTTGTTTTTCAATGCTGAGGTTGTTGCTGAATTTGTTGGTGTTTTTCAATGTTGAGGTTGTTGTTGAATTTGTTGGTGTTTTTCAAAGTTGAGGTTGTTGTTGTTTTTCAATGTTGAGGTTGTTCTTGAATTTGTTGGTGTTTTTCAATGTTGAGGTTGTTGTTGTTTTTCAATGTTGAGGTTGTTGTTGAATTTATTGGTGTTTTTCAATGTTGAGGATGTTGTTGAATTTGTTGGTGTTTTTCAATGTTGAGGTTGTTGTTGTTTTTCAATGTTGAGGTTATTGTTGAATTTGTTGGTGTTTTTCAATGTTGAGTTTGTTGTTGTTTTTCAATGTTGAGGTTGTTGTAGAATTTGTTGGTGTTTTTCAATGTTGAGTTTGTTGTTTTTCAATGTTGAGGTTGTTGTTGAATTTGTTGGTGTTTTTCAATGTTGAGGTTGTTGTTGTTTTTCAATGTTGAGGTTGTTGTTGAATTTGTTGGTGTTTTTCAATGTTGAGGTTGTTGTTGTTTTTCATTGTTGAGGTTGTTGTTGAATTTGTTGGTGTTTTTCAATTTTGAGGTTGTTGTTGAAATTGTTGGTGTTTTTCAATGTTGAGGTTGTTGCTGAATTTGTTGGTGTTTTTCAATGTTGAGGTTGTTGTTCTTTTTCAATGTTGAGGTTGTTGTTGAATTTGTTGGTGTTTTTCAATGTTTAGGTTGTTGTTGTTTATCAATGTCGAGGTTGTTGTTGAATTTGTTGGTGTTTTTCAATGTTGAGGTTGTTGTTGAATTTGTTGGTGTTTTTCAATGTTGAGCTTGTTGTTTTTCAATGTTGAGGTTGTTGCTGTTTTTCAATGTTGAGGTTGTTGTTGAATTTGTTGGTATTTTTTCAATTTTGAGGTTGTTGGTGTTTTTCAATGTTGAGGTTGATGTTGAATTTGAGGGTGTTTTTCAATGTCGAAGTTGTTGTTGAATTTGTTGGTGTTTTTCAATGTTGAAGTTGTTGTTGAATTTGCTGGTGTTTTTCAATGTTGAGGTTGTTGTTGTTTTTCAATGTTGAGGTTGTTGTTGAATTTGTTGGTGTTTTTCAATGTTGAGATTGTTGTTGTTTTTCAATGTTGAGGTTGTTGTTGAATTTGTTGGTGTTTTTAAATGTTGAGGTTGTTGTGGAATTTGCTGGTGTTTTGCAATGTTGAGGTTGTTGTTGTTTTTCAATGTTGAGGTTGTTGTTGAATTTGTTGGTGTTTTTCAATGTTGAGGTTGTTGTTGTTTTTCAATGTTGAGGTTGTTGTTGTATTTGTTGGTGTTTTTCAATTTCGAGGTTGTTGTTGAATTTGTTGGTGTTTTTCAATGTTGAAGTTGTTGTTGAATTTGTTGGTGTTTTTCAATTTCGAGTTTGTTGTTGAATTTGTTGGTCGTTTTCAATTTTGAATTTGTTGTTGAATTTGTTGGTGTTTTTCAATGTTGAGGTTGTTGTTGTTTTTCAATGTTGAGGTATTTGTTGAATTTGTTGGTGTTTTTCAATGTTGAGGTTGTTGTTGTTTTTCAATGCTGAGGTTGTTGAATTTGTTGGTGTTTTTCAATGTTGAGGTTGTTGTTGTTTTTCAATGCTGAGGTTGTTGCTGAATTTGTTGGTCTTTTTCAATGTTGAGGTTGTTGTTGAATTTGTTGGTGTTTTTCAATGTTGAGGTTGTGGTTGTTTTTCAATGTTGAGGTTGCTGTTGAATTTGTTGGTGTTTTTCAATGTCGAGGTTGTTGTTGTTTTTCAATGTTGAGGTTGTTGTTGAATTTATTGGTGTTTTTCAATGTTGAGGTTGTTGTTGTTTTTCAATGTTGAGGTTGTTGTTGAATTTGTTGGTGTTTTTCAATTTCGAGGTTGTTGTTGAATTTGTTGGTGTTTTTCAATGTTGAAGTTATTGTTGAATTTGTTGGTGTTTTTCAATGTTGAGGTTGTTGTTGTTTTTCAAAGTTGAGGTTGTTGTTGAATTTGTTGGTGTTTTTCAATGTTGAGGTTGTTGTTGTTTTTCAATGCTGAGGTTGTTGCTGAATTTGTTGGTGTTTTTCAATTTCGAGGCTGTTGTTGAATTTGTTGGTGTTTTTCAATGTTGAAGTTGTTGTTGAATTTGATGGTGTTTTTCATTGTTGAGGTTGTTGTTGTTTTTCAATGTTGAGGTTGTTGTTGAATTTGTTGGTGTTTTTCAATGTTGAGGTTGTTGTTGTTTTTCAATGTTGAGGTTGTTGTTGAATTTGTTGGTGTTTTTCAATGTTGAGGTTGTTGTTGTTTTTCAATGTTGAGGTTGTTGTTGAATTTGTTGTTGTTTTTCAATGTTGAGGTTGTTGTTGTTTTTCAATGTTGAGGTTGTTGTTGAATTTGTTGGTGTTTTTCAATGTTTAGGTTGTTGTTGTTTTTCAATGTTGAGGTTGTTGTTGAATTTGTTGGTGTTTTTCAATTTCGAGGTTGTTGTTGAATTTGTTGGTGGTTTTCAATGTTGAATTTGTTGTTGAATTTGTTGGTGTTTTTCAATGTTGAGGTTGTTGTTGTTTTTCAATGCTGAGGTTCTTGTTGAATTTGTTGGTGTTTTTCAATGTTGAGGTTGTTGTTGTTTTTCAATGCTGAGGTTGTTGTTGAATTTGTTGGTCTTTTTCAATGTTGAGGTTGTTGTTGAATTTGTTGGTGTTTTTCAATGTTGAGGTTGTGGTTGTTTTTCAATGTTGAGGTTGTTGTTGAATTTGTTGGTGTTTTTCAATGTCGAGGTTGTTGTTGTTTTTCAATGTTGAGGTTGTTGTTGAATTTATTGGTGTTTTTCAATGTTGAGGTTGTTGTTGTTTTTCAATGTTGAGGTTGTTGTTGAATTTGTTGGTGTTTTTCAATTTCGAGGTTGTTGTTGAATTTGTTGGTGTTTTTCAATGTTGAAGTTGTTGTTGAATTTGTTGGTGTTTTTCAATGTTGAGGTTGTTGTTGTTTTTCAAAGTTGAGGTTGTTGTTGAATTTGTTGGTGTTTTTCAATGTTGAGGTTGTTGTTGTTTTTCAATGCTGAGGTTGTTGCTGAATTTGTTGGTGTTTTTCAATGTTGAGGTTGTTGTTGAATTTGTTGGTGTTTTTCAATGTTGAGGTTGTTGTTGTTTTTCAATGTTGAGGTTGTTGTTGAATTTGTTGGTGTTTTTCAATGTTGAGGTTGTTGTTGTTTTTCAATGTTGAGGTTGTTGTTGAATTTATTGGTGTTTTTCAATGTTGAGGATGTTGTTGAATTTGTTGGTGTTTTTCAATGTTGAGGTTGTTGTTGTTTTTCAATGTTGAGGTTATTGTTGAATTTGTTGGTGTTTTTCAATGTTGAGTTTGTTGTTGTTTTTCAATGTTGAGGTTGTTGTTGAATTTGTTGGTGTTTTTCAATGTTGAGTTTGTTGTTTTTCAATGTTGAGGTTGTTGTTGAATTTGTTGGTGTTTTTCAATGTTGAGGTTGTTGTTGTTTTTCAATGTTGAGGTTGTTGTTGAATTTGTTGGTGTTTTTCAATGTTGAGGTTGTTGTTGTTTTTCATTGTTGAGGTTGTTGTTGAATTTGTTGGTGATTTTCAATTTTGAGGTTGTTGTTGAATTTGTTGGTGTTTTTCAATGTTGAGGTTGTTATTGAATTTGTTGGTGTTTTTCAATGTTGAGGTTGTTGTTGTTTTTCAATGTTGAGGTTGTTGTTGAATTTGTTGGTGTTTTTCAATGTTTAGGTTGTTGTTGTTTATCAATGTTGAGGTTGTTGTTGAATTTGTTGGTGTTTTTCAATGTTGAGGTTGTTGTTGAATTTGTTGGTGTTTTTCAATGTTGAGCTTGTTGTTTTTCAATGTTGAGGTTGTTGCTGTTTTTCAATGTTGAGGTTGTTGTTGAATTTGTTGGTGTTTTTTCAATTTTGAGGTTGTTGGTGTTTTTCAATGTTGAGGTTGATGTTGAATTTGAGGGTGTTTTTCAATGTCGAAGTTGTTGTTGAATTTGTTGGTGTTTTTCAATGTTGAAGTTGTTGTTGAATTTGCTGGTGTTTTTCAATGTTGAGGTTGTTGTTGTTTTTCAATGTTGAGGTTGTTGTTGAATTTGTTGGTGTTTTTCAATGTTGAGATTGTTGTTGTTTTTCAATGTTGAGGTTGTTGTTGAATTTGTTGGTGTTTTTAAATGTTGAGGTTGTTGTGGAATTTGCTGGTGTTTTGCAATGTTGAGGTTGTTGTTGTTTTTCAATGTTGAGGTTGTTGTTGAATTTGTTGGAGTTTTTCAATGTTGAGGTTGTTGTTGTTTTTCAATGTTGAGGTTGTTGTTGTATTTGTTGGTGTTTTTCAATTTCGAGGTTGTTGTTGAATTTGTTGGTGTTTTTCAATGTTGAAGTTGTTGCTGAATTTGTTGGTGTTTTTCAATGTTGAGGTTGTTGTTGTTTTTCAATGTTGAGGTTGTTGTTGAATTTGTTGGTGTTTTTCAATGTTGAGGTTGTTGTTGTTTTTCAATGCTGAGGTTGTTGTTGAATTTGGTGGTGTTTTTCAATGTTGAGGTTGTTGTTGTTTTTCAATGTTGAGGTTGTTGTTGAATTTGTTGGTGTTTTTCAATGTTGAGTTTGTTGTTGTTTTTCAATGTTGAGGTTGTTGTTGAATTTGTTGGTGTTTTCCAATGTTGAGGTTGTTGTTGTTTTTCAATGTTGAGGTTGTTGTTGAATTTGTTGGTGTTTTTCAATGTTGTGGTTGTTGTTGTTTTTCAATTTTGAGGTTGTTGTTGAAATTGTTGGTGCTTTTCAATGTTGAGGTTGTTGTTGAAATTGTTGGTGTTTTTCAATGTTGAGGTTGTTGTTGAATTTGTTGGTGTTTTTCAATGTTGAGGTTGTTGTTGTTTTTCAATGTTGAGGTTGTTTTTGAATTTGTTGGTGTTTTTCAATGTTTAGGTTGTTGTTGTTTATCAATGTTGAGGTTGTTGTTGAATTTGTTGGTGTTTTTCAATGTTGAGCTTGTTGTTTTTCAATGTTGAGGTTGTTGCTGTTTTTCAATGTTGCGGTTGTTGTTGAATTTGTTGGTGTTTTTTCAATTTTGAGGTTGTTGGTGTTTTTCAATGTTGAGGTTGATGTTGAATTTGAGGGTGTTTTTCAATGTCGAAGTTGTTGTTGAATTTGTTGGTGTTTTTCAATGTTGAAGTTGTTGAATTTGCTGGTGTTTTTCAATGTTGAGGTTGTTGTTGTTTTTCAATGTTGAGGTTGTTGTTGAATTTGTTGGTGTTTTTCAATGTTGAGATTGTTGTTGTTTTTCAATGTTGAGGTTGTTGTTGAATTTGTTGGTGTTTTTAAATGTTGAGGTTGTTGTGGAATTTGCTGGTGTTTTGCAATGTTGAGGTTGTTGTTGTTTTTCAATGTTGAGGTTGCTGTTGAATTTGTTGGTGTTTTTCAATGTTGAGGTTGTTGTTGTTTTTCAATGTTGAGGTTGTTGTTGTATTTGTTGGTGTTTTTCAATTTCGAGGTTGTTGTTGAATTTGTTGGTGTTTTTCAATGTTGAAGTTGTTGTTGAATTTGTTGGTGTTTTTCAATGTTGAGGTTGTTGTTGTTTTTCAATGTTGAGGTTGTTGTTGAATTTGTTGGTGTTTTTCAATGTTGAGGTTGTTGTTGTTTTTCAATGTTGAAGTTGTTGTTGAATTTGTTGGTGTTTTTCAATGTTGAGGTTGTTGTTGTTTTTCAATGTTGAGGTTGTTGTTGAATTTGTTGGTGTTTTTCAATTTCGAGGTTGTTGTTGAATTTGTTGGTGGTTTTCAATGTTGAATTTGTTGTTGAATTTGTTGGTGTTTTTCAATATTGAGGTTGTTGTTGTTTTTCAATGTTGAGGTATTTGTTGAATTTGTTGGTGTTTTTCAATGTTGAGGTTGTTGTTGTTTTTCAATGCTGAGGTTGTTGTTGAATTTGTTGGTGTTTTTCAATGTTGAGGTTGTTGTTGTTTTTCATGCTGAGGTTGTTGCTGAATTTGTTGGTCTTTTTCAATGTTGAGGTTGTTGTTGAATTTGTTGGTGTTTTTCAATGTTGAGGTTGTTGTTGTTTTTCAAAGTTGAGGTTGTTGTTGAATTTGTTGGTGTTTTTCAATGTTGAGGTTGTTGTTGTTTTTCAATGCTGAGGTTGTTGCTGAATTTGTTGGTGTTTTTCAATGTTGAGGTTGTTGTTGAATTTGTTGGTGTTTTTCAATGTTGAGGTTGTTGTTGTTTTTCAATGTTGAGGTTGTTGTTGAATTTGTTGGTGTTTTTCAATGTTGAGGTTGTTGTTGTTTTTCAATGTTGAGGTTGTTGTTGAATTTATTGGTGTTTTTCAATGTTGAGGATGTTGTTGAATTTGTTGGTGTTTTTCAATGTTGAGGTTGTTGTTGTTTTTCAATGTTGAGGTTATTGTTGAATTTGTTGGTGTTTTTCAATGTTGAGTTTGTTGTTGTTTTTCAATGTTGAGGTTGTTGTAGAATTTGTTGGTGTTTTCCAATGTTGAGATTGTTGTTGTTTTTCAATGTTGAGGTTGTTGTTGAATTTGTTGGTGTTTTTAAATGTTGAGGTTGTTGTGGAATTTGCTGGTGTTTTGCAATGTTGAGGTTGTTGTTGTTTTTCAATGTTGAGGTTGTTGTTGAATTTGTTGGTGTTTTTCAATGCTGAGGTTGTTGTTGTTTTTCAATGTTGAGGTTGTTGTTGTATTTGTTGGTGTTTTTCAATTTCGAGGTTGTTGTTGAATTTGCTGGTGTTTTTCAATGTAGAAGTTGTTGTTGATTTTGTTGGTGTTTTTCAATGTTGAGGTTGTTGTTGTTTTTCAATGTTGTGGTTGTTGTTGAATTTGTTGGTGTTTTTCAATGTTGAGGTTGTTGTTGTTTTTCAATGTTGAGGTTGTTGTTGAATTTGTTGGTGTTTTTCAATGTTGAGGTTGTTGTTGTTTTTCAATGTTGAGGTTGTTGTTGAATTTGTTGGTGTTTTTCAATTTCGAGGTTGTTGTTGAATTTGTTGGTGGTTTTCAATGTTGAATTTGTTGTTGAATTTGTTGGTGTTTTTCAATGTTGAGGTTGTTGTTGTTTTTCAATGTTGAGGTATTTGTTGAATTTGTTGGTGTTTTTCAATGTTGAGGTTGTTGTTGTGTTTCATTGCTGAGGTTGTTGTTGAATTTGTTGGTGTTTTTCAATGTTGAGGTTGTTGTTGTTTTTCAATGCTGAGGTTGTTGCTGAATTTGTTGGTCTATTTCAATGTTGAGGTTGTTGTTGAATTTGTTGGTGTTTTTCAATGTTGAGGTTGTTGTTGTTTTTCAAAGTTGAGGTTGTTGTTGAATTTGTTGGTGTTTTTCAATGTTGAGGTTGTTGTTGTTTTTCAATGCTGAGGTTGTTGCTGAATTTGTTGGTGTTTTTCAATGTTGAGGTTGTTGTTGAATTTGTTGGTGTTTTTCAATGTTGAGGTTGTTGTTGTTTTTCAATGTTGAGGTTTGTTGTTGAATTTGTTGGTGTTTTTCAATGTTGAGGTTGTTGTTGATTTTCAATGTTGAGGATGTTGTTGAATTTGTTGGTGTTTTTCAATGTTGAGGTTGTTGTTGTTTTTCAATGTTGAGGTTATTGTTGAATTTGTTGGTGTTTTTCAATGTTGAGTTTGTTGTTGTTTTTCAATGTTGAGGTTGTTGTAGAATTTGTTGGTGTTTTTCAATGTTGAGTTTGTTGTTTTTCAATGTTGAGGTTGTTGTTGAATTTGTTGGTGTTTTTCAATGTTGAGGTTGTTGTTGTTTTTCAATGTTGAGGTTGTTGTTGAATTTGTTGGTGTTTTTCAATGTTGAGGTTGTTGTTGTTTTTCAATGTTGAGGTTGTTGTTGAATTTGTTGGTGTTTTCCAATGTTGAGGTTGTTGTTGTTTTTCAATGTTGAGGTTGTTGTTGAATTTGTTGGTGTTTTTCAATGTTGTGGTTGTTGTTGTTTTTCAATTTTGAGGTTGTTGTTGAATTTGTTGGTGCTTTTCAATGTTGAGGTTGTTGTTGAAATTGTTGGTGTTTTTCAATGTTGAGGTTGCTGTTGTTTTTCAATGTTGAGGTTGTTTTTGAATTTGTTGGTGTTTTTCAATGTTTAGGTTGTTGTTGTTTATCAATGTTGAGGTTGTTGTTGAATTTGTTGGTGTTTTTCAATGTTGAGCTTGTTGTTTTTCAATGTTGAGGTTGTTGCTGTTTTTCAATGTTGAGGTTGTTGTTGAATTTGTTGGTGTTTTTTCAATTTTGAGGTTGTTGGTGTTTTTCAATGTTGAGGTTGATGTTGAATTTGAGGGTGTTTTTCAATGTCGAAGTTGTTGTTGAATTTGTTGGTGTTTTTCAATGTTGAAGTTGTTGTTGAATTTGCTGGTGTTTTTCAATGTTGAGGTTGTTGTTGTTTTTCAATGTTGAGGTTGTTGTTGAATTTGTTGGTGTTTTTCAATGTTGAGATTGTTGTTGTTTTTCAATGTTGAGGTTGTTGTTGAATTTGTTGGTGTTTTTAAATGTTGAGGTTGTTGTGGAATTTGCTGGTGTTCTGCAATGTTGAGGTTGTTGTTGTTTTTCAATGTTGAGGTTGTTGTTGAATTTGTTGGTGTTTTTCAATGTTGAGGTTGTTGTTGTTTTTCAATGTTGAGGTTGTTGTTGTATTTGTTGGTGTTTTTCAATTTCGAGGTTGTTGTTGAATTTGTTGGTGTTTTTCAATGTTGAAGTTGTTGTTGAATTTGTTGGTGTTTTTCAATGTTGAGGTTGTTGTTGTTTTTCAATGTTGAGGTTGTTGTTGAATTTGTTGGTGTTTTTCAATGTTGAGGTTGTTGTTGTTTTTCAATGTTGAGGTTGTTGTTGAATTTGTTGGTGTTTTTCAATGTTGAGGTTGTTGTTGTTTTTCAATGTTGAGGTTGTTGTTGAATTTGTTGGTGTTTTTCAATTTCGAGGTTGTTGTTGAATTTGTTGGTGGTTTTCAATGTTGAATTTGTTGTTGAATTTGTTGGTGTTTTTCAATGTTGAGGTTGTTGTTGTTTTTCAGTGTTGAGGTATTTGTTGAATTTGTCGGTGTTTTTCAATGTTGAGGTTGTTGTTGTTTTTCAATGCTGAGGTTGTTGTTGAATTTGTTGCTGTTTTTCAATGTTGAGGTTGTTGTTGTTTTTCAATGCTGAGGTTGTTGCTGAATTTGTTGGTCTTTTTCAATGTTGAGGTTGTTGTTGAATTTGTTGGTGTTTTTCAATGTTGAGGTTGTTGTTGTTTTTCAAAGTTGAGGTTGTTGTTGAATTTGTTGGTGTTTTTCAATGTTGAGGTTGTTGTTGTTTTTCAATGCGGAGGTTGTTGCTGAATTTGTTGGTGTTTTTCAGTGTTGAGGTTGTTGTTGAATTTGCTGGTGTTTTTCAATGTTGAGGTTGTTGTTGTTTTTCAATGTTGAGGTTGTTGTTGAATTTGTTGGTGTTTTTCAATGTTGAGGTTGTTGTTGTTTTTCAATGTTGAGGTTGTTGTTGAATTTATTGTTGTTTTTCAATGTTGAGGATGTTGTTGAATTTGTTGGTGTTTTTCAATGTTGAGGTTGTTGTTGTTTTTCAATGTTGAGGTTGTTTTTGAATTTGTTGGTGTTTTTCAATGTTTAGGTTGTTGTTGTTTATCAATGTTGAGGTTGTTGTTGAATTTGTTGGTGTTTTTCAATGTTGAGCTTGTTGTTTTTCAATGTTGAGGTTGTTGCTGTTTTTCAATGTTGAGGTTGTTGTTGAATTTGTTGGTGTTTTTTCAATTTTGAGGTTGTTGGTGTTTTTCAATGTTGAGGTTGATGTTGAATTTGAGGGTGTTTTTCAATGTCGAAGTTGTTGTTGAATTTGTTGGTGTTTTTCAATGTTGAAGTTGTTGTTGAATTTGCTGGTGTTTTTCAATGTTGAGGTTGTTGTTGTTTTTCAATGTTGAGGTTGTTGTTGAATTTGTTGGTGTTTTTCAATGTTGAGATTGTTGTTGTTTTTCAATGTTGAGGTTGTTGTTGAATTTGTTGGTGTTTTTAAATGTTGAGGTTGTTGTGGAATTTGCTGGTGTTTTGCAATGTTGAGGTTGTTGTTGTTTTTCAATGTTGAGGTTGTTGTTGAATTTGTTGGTGTTTTTCAATGTTGAGGTTGTTGTTGTTTTTCAATGTTGAGGTTGTTGTTGTATTTGTTGGTGTTTTTCAATTTCGAGGTTGTTGTTGAATTTGTTGGTGTTTTTCAATGTTGAAGTTGTTGTTGAATTTGTTGGTGTTTTTCAATGTTGAGGTTGTTGTTGTTTTTCAATGTTGAGGTTGTTGTTGAATTTGTTGGTGTTTTTCAATGTTGAGGTTGTTGTTGTTTTTCAATGTTGAGGTTGTTGTTGAATTTGTTGGTGTTTTTCAATGTTGAGGTTGTTGTTGTTTTTCAATGTTGAGGTTGTTGTTGAATTTGTTGGTGTTTTTCAATTTCGAGGTTGTTGTTGAATTTGTTGGTGGTTTTCAATGTTGAATTTGTTGTTGAATTTGTTGGTGTTTTTCAATGTTGAGGTTGTTGTTGTTTTTCAATGTTGAGGTATTTGTTGAATTTGTTGGTGTTTTTCAATGTTGAGGTTGTTGTTGTTTTTCAATGCTGAGGTTGTTGTTGAATTTGTTGGTGTTTTTCAATGTTGAGGTTGTTGTTGTTTTTCAATGCTGAGGTTGTTGCTGAATTTGTTGGTCTTTTTCAATGTTGAGGTTGTTGTTGAATTTGTTGGTGTTTTTCAATGTTGAGGTTGTTGTTGTTTTTCAAAGTTGAGGTTGTTGTTGAATTTGTTGGTGTTTTTCAATGTTGAGGTTGTTGTTGTTTTTCAATGCTGAGGTTGTTGCTGAATTTGTTGGTGTTTTTCAATGTTGAGGTTGTTGTTGAATTTGTTGGTGTTTTTCAATGTTGAGGTTGTTGTTGTTTTTCAATGTTGAGGTTGTTGTTGAATTTGTTGGTGTTTTTCAATGTTGAGGTTGTTGTTGTTTTTCAATGTTGAGGTTGTTGTTGAATTTATTGGTGTTTTTCAATGTTGAGGATGTTGTTGAATTTGTTGGTGTTTTTCAATGTTGAGGTTGTTGTTGTTTTTCAATGTTGAGGTTATTGTTGAATTTGTTGGTGTTTTTCAATGTTGAGTTTGTTGTTGTTTTTCAATGTTGAGGTTGTTGTAGAATTTGTTGGTGTTTTCCAATGTTGAGATTGTTGTTGTTTTTCAATGTTGAGGTTGTTGTTGAATTTGTTGGTGTTTTTAAATGTTGAGGTTGTTGTGGAATTTGCTGGTGTTTTGCAATGTTGAGGTTGTTGTTGTTTTTCAATGTTGAGGTTGTTGTTGAATTTGTTGGTGTTTTTCAATGTTGAGGTTGTTGTTGTTTTTCAATGTTGAGGTTGTTGTTGTATTTGTTGGTGTTTTTCAATTTCGAGGTTGTTGTTGAATTTGTTGGTGTTTTTCAATGTTGAAGTTGTTGTTGATTTTGTTGGTGTTTTTCAATGTTGAGGTTGTTGTTGTTTTTCAATGTTGAGGTTGTTGTTGAATTTGTTGGTGTTTTTCAATGTTGAGGTTGTTGTTGTTTTTCAATGTTGAGGTTGTTGTTGAATTTGTTGGTGTTTTTCAATGTTGAGGTTGTTGTTGTTTTTCAATGTTGAGGTTGTTGTTGAATTTGTTGGTGTTTTTCAATTTCGAGGTTGTTGTTGAATTTGTTGGTGGTTTTCAATGTTGAATTTGTTGTTGAATTTGTTGGTGTTTTTCAATGTTGAGGTTGTTGTTGTTTTTCAATGTTGAGGTATTTGTTGAATTTGTTGGTGTTTTTCAATGTTGAGGTTGTTGTTGTTTTTCAATGTTGAGGTTGTTGTTGAATTTATTGTTGTTTTTCAATGTTGAGGATGTTGTTGAATTTGTTGGTGTTTTTCAATGTTGAGGTTGTTGTTGTTTTTCAATGTTGAGGTTGTTTTTGAATTTGTTGGTGTTTTTCAATGTTTAGGTTGTTGTTGTTTATCAATGTTGAGGTTGTTGTTGAATTTGTTGGTGTTTTTCAATGTTGAGCTTGTTGTTTTTCAATGTTGAGGTTGTTGCTGTTTTTCAATGTTGAGGTTGTTGTTGAATTTGTTGGTGTTTTTTCAATTTTGAGGTTGTTGTTGTTTTTCAATGTTGAGGTTGTTGTTGTATTTGTTGGTGTTTTTCAATGTTGAAGTTGTTGTTGAATTTGTTGGTGTTTTTCAATGTTGAGGTTGTTGTTGTTTTTCAATGTTGAGGTTGTTGTTGAATTTGTTGGTGTTTTTCAATGTTGAGATTGTTGTTGTTTTTCAATGTTGAGGTTGTTGTTGAATTTGTTGGTGTTTTTAAATGTTGAGGTTGTTGTGGAATTTGCTGGTGTTTTGCAATGTTGAGGTTGTTGTTGTTTTTCAATGTTGAGGTTGTTGTTGAATTTGTTGGTGTTTTTCAATGTTGAGGTTGTTGTTGTTTTTCAATGTTGAGGTTGTTGTTGTATTTGTTGGTGTTTTTCAATTTCGAGGTTGTTGTTGAATTTGTTGGTGTTTTTCAATGTTGAAGTTGTTGTTGAATTTGTTGGTGTTTTTCAATGTTGAGGTTGTTGTTGTTTTTCAATGTTGAGGTTGTTGTTGAATTTGTTGGTGTTTTTCAATGTTGAGGTTGTTGTTGTTTTTCAATGTTGAGGTTGTTGTTGAATTTGTTGGTGTTTTTCAATGTTGAGGTTGTTGTTGTTTTTCAATGTTGAGGTTGTTGTTGAATTTGTTGGTGTTTTTCAATTTCGAGGTTGTTGTTGAATTTGTTGGTGGTTTTCAATGTTGAATTTGTTGTTGAATTTGTTGGTGTTTTTCAATGTTGAGGTTGTTGTTGTTTTTCAATGTTGAGGTATTTGTTGAATTTGTTGGTGTTTTTCAATGTTGAGGTTGTTGTTGTTTTTCAATGCTGAGGTTGTTGTTGAATTTGTTGGTGTTTTTCAATGTTGAGGTTGTTGTTGTTTTTCAATGCTGAGGTTGTTGCTGAATTTGTTGGTCTTTTTCAATGTTGAGGTTGTTGTTGAATTTGTTGGTGTTTTTCAATGTTGAGTTTGTTGTTGTTTTTCAAAGTTGAGGTTGTTGTTGAATTTGTTGGTGTTTTTCAATGTTGAGGTTGTTGTTGTTTTTGAATGCTGAGGTTGTTGCTGAATTTGTTGGTGTTTTTCAATGTTGAGGTTGTTGTTGAATTTGCTGGTGTTTTTCAATGTTGAGGTTGTTGTTGTTTTTCAATGTTGAGGTTGTTGTTGAATTTGTTGGTGTTTTTCAATGTTGAGGTTGTTGTTGTTTTTCAATGTTGAGGTTGTTGTTGAATTTATTGTTGTTTTTCAATGTTGAGGATGTGGTTGAATTTGTTGGTGTTTTTCAATGTTGAGGTTGTTGTTGTTTTTCAATGTTGAGGTTGTTTTTGAATTTGTTGGTGTTTTTCAATGTTTAGGTTGTTGTTGTTTATCAATGTTGAGGTTGTTGTTGAATTTGTTGGTGTTTTTCAATGTTGAGCTTGTTGTTTTTCAATGTTGAGGTTGTTGCTGTTTTTCAATGTTGAGGTTGTTGTTGAATTTGTTGGTGTTTTTTCAATTTTGAGGTTGTTGGTGTTTTTCAATGTTGAGGTTGATGTTGAATTTGAGGGTGTTTTTCAATGTCGAAGTTGTTGTTGAATTTGTTGGTGTTTTTCAATGTTGAAGTTGTTGTTGAATTTGCTGGTGTTTTTCAATGTTGAGGTTGTTGTTGTTTTTCAATGTTGAGGTTGTTGTTGAATTTGTTGGTGTTTTTCAATGTTGAGATTGTTGTTGTTTTTCAATGTTGAGGTTGTTGTTGAATTTGTTGGTGTTTTTAAATGTTGAGGTTGTTGTGGAATTTGCTGGTGTTTTGCAATGTTGAGGTTGTTGTTGTTTTTCAATGTTGAGGTTGTTGTTGAATTTGTTGGTGTTTTTCAATGTTGAGGTTGTTGTTGTTTTTCAATGTTGAGGTTGTTGTTGTATTTGTTGGTGTTTTTCAATTTCGAGGTTGTTGTTGAATTTGTTGGTGTTTTTCAATGTTGAAGTTGTTGTTGAATTTGTTGGTGTTTTTCAATGTTGAGGTTGTTGTTGTTTTTCAATGTTGAGGTTGTTGTTGAATTTGTTGGTGTTTTTCAATGTTGAGGTTGTTGTTGTTTTTCAATGTTGAGGTTGTTGTTGAATTTGTTGGTGTTTTTCAATGTTGAGGTTGTTGTTGTTTTTCAATGTTGAGGTTGTTGTTGAATTTGTTGGTGTTTTTCAATTTCGAGGTTGTTGTTGAATTTGTTGGTGGTTTTCAATGTTGAATTTGTTGTTGAATTTGTTGGTGTTTTTCAATGTTGAGGTTGTTGTTGTTTTTCAATGTTGAGGTTGTTGTTGAATTTGTTGGTGTTTTTCAATGTTGAGGTTGTTGTTGTTTTTCAATGTTGAGGTTGTTGTTGAATTTGTTGGTGTTTTTCAATGTTGAGGTTGTTGTTGTTTTTCAATGTTGAGGTTGTTGTTGAATTTGTTGGTGTTTTTCAATTTCGAGGTTGTTGTTGAATTTGTTGGTGGTTTTCAATGTTGAATTTGTTGTTGAATTTGTTGGTGTTTTTCAATGTTGAGGTTGTTGTTGTTTTTCAATGTTGAGGTATTTGTTGAATTTGTTGGTGTTTTTCAATGTTGAGGTTGTTGTTGTTTTTCAATGCTGAGGTTGTTGAATTTGTTGGTGTTTTTCAATGTTGAGGTTGTTGTTGTTTTTCAATGCTGAGGTTGTTGCTGAATTTGTTGGTCTTTTTCAATGTTGAGGTTGTTGTTGAATTTGTTGGTGTTTTTCAATGTTGAGGTTGTGGTTGTTTTTCAATGTTGAGGTTGCTGTTGAATTTGTTGGTGTTTTTCAATGTCGAGGTTGTTGTTGTTTTTCAATGTTGAGGTTGTTGTTGAATTTATTGGTGTTTTTCAATGTTGAGGTTGTTGTTGTTTTTCAATGTTGAGGTTGTTGTTGAATTTGTTGGTGTTTTTCAATTTCGAGGTTGTTGTTGAATTTGTTGGTGTTTTTCAATGTTGAAGTTGTTGTTGAATTTGTTGGTGTCTTTCAATGTTGAGGTTGTTGTTGTTTTTCAAAGTTGAGGTTGTTGTTGAATTTGTTGGTGTTTTTCAATGTTGAGGTTGTTGTTGTTTTTCAATGCTGAGGTTGTTGCTGAATTTGTTGGTGTTTTTCAATTTCGAGGCTGTTGTTGAATTTGTTGTTGTTTTTCAATGTTGAAGTTGTTGTTGAATTTGATGGTGTTTTTCAATGTTGAGGTTGTTGTTGTTTTTCAATGTTGAGGTTGTTGTTGAGTTTGTTGGTGTTTTTCAATGTTGAGGTTGTTGTTGTTTTTCAATGTTGAGGTTGTTGTTGAATTTGTTGGTGTTTTTCAATGTTGAGGTTGTTGTTGTTTTTCAATGTTGAGGTTGTTGTTGAATTTGTTGTTGTTTTTCAATGTTGAGGTTGTTGTTGTTTTTCAATGTTGAGGTTGTTGTTGAATTTGTTGGTGTTTTTCAATGTTGAGGTTGTTGTTGTTTTTCAATGTTGAGGTTGTTGTTGAATTTGTTGGTGTTTTTCAATTTCGAGGTTGTTGTTGAATTTGTTGGTGGTTTTCAATGTTGAATTTGTTGTTGAATTTGTTGGTGTTTTTCAATGTTGAGGTTGTTGTTGTTTTTCAATGTTGAGGTATTTGTGAATTTGTTGGTGCTTTTCAATGTTGAGGTTGTTGTTGTTTTTCAATGCTGAGGTTCTTGTTGAATTTGTTGGTGTTTTTGAATGTTGAGGTTGTTGTTGTTTTTAAATGCTGAGGTTGTTGCTGAATTTGTTGGTCTTTTTCAATGTTGAGGTTGTTGTTGAATTTGTTGGTGTTTTTCAATGTTGAGGTTGTGGTTGTTTTTCAATGTTGAGGTTGTTGTTGAATTTGTTGGTGTTTTTCAATGTCGAGGTTGTTGTTGTTTTTCAATGTTGAGGTTGTTGTTGAATTTATTGGTGTTTTTCAATGTTGAGGTTGTTGTTGTTTTTCAATGTTGAGGTTGTTGTTGAATTTGTTGGTGTTTTTCAATTTCGAGGTTGTTGTTGAATTTGTTGGTGTTTTTCAATGTTGAAGTTGTTGTTGAATTTGTTGGTGTTTTTCAATGTTGAGGTTGTTGTTGTTTTTCAAAGTTGAGGTTGTTGTTGAATTTGTTGGTGTTTTTCAATGTTGAGGTTGTTGTTGTTTTTCAATGCTGAGGTTGTTGCTGAATTTGTTGGTGTTTTTCAATGTTGAGGTTGTTGTTGAATTTGTTGGTGTTTTTCAATGTTGAGGTTGTTGTTGTTTTTCAATGTTGAGGTTGTTGTTGAATTTGTTGGTGTTTTTCAATGTTGAGGTTGTTGTTGTTTTTCAAAGTTGAGGTTGTTGTTGAATTTATTGGTGTTTTTCAATGTTGAGGATGTTGTTGAATTTGTTGGTGTTTTTCAATGTTGAGGTTGTTGTTGTTTTTCAATGTTGAGGTTATTGTTGAATTTGTTGGTGTTTTTCAATGTTGAGTTTGTTGTTGTTTTTCAATGTTGAGGTTGTTGTTGAATTTGTTGGTGTTTTTCAATGTTGAGTTTGTTGTTTTTCAATGTTGAGGTTGTTGTTGAATTTGTTGGTGTTTTTCAATGTTGAGGTTGTTGTTGTTTTTCAATGTTGAGGTTGTTGTTGAATTTGTTGGTGTTTTTCAATGTTGAGGTTGTTGTTGTTTTTCATTGTTGAGGTTGTTGTTGAATTTGTTGGTGTTTTTCAATTTTGAGGTTGTTGTTGAATTTGTTGGTGTTTTTCAATGTTGAGGTTGTTGTTGAATTTGTTGGTGTTTTTCAATGTTTAGGTTGTTGTTGTTTATCAATGTTGAGGTTGTTGTTGAATTTGTTGGTGTTTTTCAATGTTGAGGTTGTTGTTGAATTTGTTGGTGTTTTTCAATGTTGAGGTTTTTGTTTTTCAATGTTGAGGTTGTTGCTGTTTTTCAATGTTGAGGTTGTTGTTGAATTTGTTGGTGTTTTTTCAATTTTGAGGTTGTTGGTGTTTTTCAATGTTGAGGTTGATGTTGAATTTGAGGGTGTTTTTCAATGTCGAAGTTGTTGTTGAATTTGTTGGTGTTTTTCAATGTTGAAGTTGTTGTTGAATTTGCTGGTGTTTTTCAATGTTGAGGTTGTTGTTGTTTTTCAATGTTGAGGTTGTTGTTGAATTTGTTGGTGTTTTTCAATGTTGAGATTGTTGTTGTTTTTCAATGTTGAGGTTGTTGTTGAATTTGTTGGTGTTTTTAAATGTTGAGGTTGTTGTGGAATTTGCTGGTGTTTTGCAATGTTGAGGTTGTTGTTGTTTTTCAATGTTGAGGTTGTTGTTGAATTTGTTGGTGTTTTTCAATGTTGAGGTTGTTGTTGTTTTTCAATGTTGAGGCTGTTGTTGTATTTGTTGGTGTTTTTCAATTTCGAGGTTGTTGTTGAATTTGTTGGTGTTTTTCAATGTTGAAGTTGTTGTTGAATTTGTTGGTGTTTTTCAATGTTGAGGTTGTTGTTGTTTTTCAATGTTCAGGTTGTTGTTGAATTTGTTGGTGTTTTTCAATTTGAGGTTGTTGTTGTTTTTCAATGCTGAGGTTGTTGTTGAATTTGGTGGAGTTTTTCAATGTTGAGGTTGTTGTTGAATTTGTTGGTGTTTTTCAATGTTGAGGTTGTTGTTGTTTTTCAATGTTGAGGTTGTTGTTGAATTTGTTGGTGTTTTTCAATGTTGAGGTTGTTGTTGTTTTTCATTGTTGAGGTTGTTGTTGAATTTGTTGGTGTTTTTCAATTTTGAGGTTGTTGTTGAATTTGTTGGTGTTTTTCAATGTTGAGGTTGTTGTTGAATTTGTTGGTGTTTTTCAATGTTTAGGTTGTTGTTGTTTATCAATGTTGAGGTTGTTGTTGAATTTGTTGGTGTTTTTCAATGTTGAGGTTGTTGTTGAATTTGTTGGTGTTTTTCAATGTTGAGGTTTTTGTTTTTCAATGTTGAGGTTGTTGCTGTTTTTCAATGTTGAGGTTGTTGTTGAATTTGTTGGTGTTTTTTCAATTTTGAGGTTGTTGGTGTTGTTCAATGTTGAGGTTGTTGTTGAATTTGAGGGTGTTTTTCAATGTCGAAGTTGTTGTTGAATTTGTTGGTGTTTTTCAATGTTGAAGTTGTTGTTGAATTTGCTGGTGTTTTTCAATGTTGAGGTTGTTGTTGTTTTTCAATGTTGAGGTTGTTGTTGAATTTGTTGGTGTTTTTCAATGTTGAGATTGTTGTTGTTTTTCAATGTTGAGGTTGTTGTTGAATTTGTTGGTGTTTTTAAATGTTGAGGTTGTTGTGGAATTTGCTGGTGTTTTGCAATGTTGAGGTTGTTGTTGTTTTTCAATGTTGAGGTTGTTGTTGAATTTGTTGGTGTTTTTCAATGTTGAGGTTGTTGTTGTTTTTCAATGTTGAGGCTGTTGTTGTATTTGTTGGTGTTTTTCAATTTCGAGGTTGTTGTTGAATTTGTTGGTGTTTTTCAATGTTGAAGTTGTTGTTGAATTTGTTGGTGTTTTTCAATGTTGAGGTTGTTGTTGTTTTTCAATGTTCAGGTTGTTGTTGAATTTGTTGGTGTTTTTCAATTTGAGGTTGTTGTTGTTTTTCAATGCTGAGGTTGTTGTTGAATTTGGTGGAGTTTTTCAATGTTGAGGTTGTTGTTGTTTTTCAATGTTGAGGTTGTTGTTGAATTTGTTGGTGTTTTTCAATGTTGAGGTTGTTGTTGTTTTTCAATTTTGAGGTTGTTGTTGAATTTGTTGGTGTTTTCCAATGTTGAGGTTGTTGTTGTTTTTCAATGTTGAGGTTGTTGTTGAATTTGTTGGTGTTTTTCAATGTTGTGGTTGCTGTTGTTTTTCAATTTTGAGGTTGTTGTTGAATTTGTTGGTGCTTTTCATTGTTGAGGTTGTTGTTGAATTTGTTGGTGTTTTTCAATGTTGAGGTTGTTGTTGTTTTTCAATGTTGAGGTTGATGTTGAATTTGAGGGTGTTTTTCAATGTCGAAGTTGTTGTTGAATTTGTTGGTGTTTTTCAATGTTGAAGTTGTTGTTGAATTTGCTGGTGTTTTTCAATGTTGAGGTTGTTGTTGTTTTTCAATGTTGAGGTTGTTGTTGAATTTGTTGGTGTTTTTCAATGTTGAGATTGTTGTTGTTTTTCAATGTTGAGGTTGTTGTTGAATTTGTTGGTGTTTTTAAATGTTGAGGTTGTGGTTGTTTTTCAATGTTGAGGTTGTTGTTGAATTTGTTGGTGTTTTTCAATGTCGAGGTTGTTGTTGTTTTTCAATGTTGAGGTTGTTGTTGAATTTATTGGTGTTTTTCAATGTTGAGGTTGTTGTTGTTTTTCAATGTTGAGGTTGTTGTTGAATTTGTTGGTGTTTTTCAATTTCGAGGTTGTTGTTGAATTTGTTGGTGTTTTTCAATGTTGAAGTTGTTGTTGAATTTGTTGGTGTTTTTCAATGTTGAGGTTGTTGTTGTTTTTCAAAGTTGAGGTTGTTGTTGAATTTGTTGGTGTTTTTCAATGTTGAGGTTGTTGTTGTTTTTCAATGCTGAGGTTGTTGCTGAATTTGTTGGTGTTTTTCAATGTTGAGGTTGTTGTTGAATTTGTTGGTGTTTTTCAATGTTGAGGTTGTTGTTGTTTTTCAATGTTGAGGTTGTTGTTGAATTTGTTGGTGTTTTTCAATGTTGAGGTTGTTGTTGTTTTTCAAAGTTGAGGTTGTTGTTGAATTTATTGGTGTTTTTCAATGTTGAGGATGTTGTTGAATTTGTTGGTGTTTTTCAATGTTGAGGTTGTTGTTGTTTTTCAATGTTGAGGTTATTGTTGAATTTGTTGGTGTTTTTCAATGTTGAGTTTGTTGTTGTTTTTCAATGTTGAGGTTGTTGTTGAATTTGTTGGTGTTTTTCAATGTTGAGTTTGTTGTTTTTCAATGTTGAGGTTGTTGTTGAATTTGTTGGTGTTTTTCAATGTTGAGGTTGTTGTTGTTTTTCAATGTTGAGGTTGTTGTTGAATTTGTTGGTGTTTTTCAATGTTGAGGTTGTTGTTGTTTTTCATTGTTGAGGTTGTTGTTGAATTTGTTGGTGTTTTTCAATTTTGAGGTTGTTGTTGAATTTGTTGGTGTTTTTCAATGTTGAGGTTGTTGTTGAATTTGTTGGTGTTTTTCAATGTTGAGGTTGTTGTTGTTTTTCAATGTTGAGGTTGTTGTTGAATTTGTTGGTGTTTTTCAATGTTTAGGTTGTTGTTGTTTATCAATGTTGAGGTTGTTGTTGAATTTGTTGGTGTTTTTCAATGTTGAGGTTGTTGTTGAATTTGTTGGTGTTTTTCAATGTTGAGGTTTTTGTTTTTCAATGTTGAGGTTGTTGCTGTTTTTCAATGTTGAGGTTGTTGTTGAATTTGTTGGTGTTTTTTCAATTTTGAGGTTGTTGGTGTTTTTCAATGTTGAGGTTGATGTTGAATTTGAGGGTGTTTTTCAATGTCGAAGTTGTTGTTGAATTTGTTGGTGTTTTTCAATGTTGAAGTTGTTGTTGAATTTGCTGGTGTTTTTCAATGTTGAGGTTGTTGTTGTTTTTCAATGTTGAGGTTGTTGTTGAATTTGTTGGTGTTTTTCAATGTTGAGATTGTTGTTGTTTTTCAATGTTGAGGTTGTTGTTGAATTTGTTGGTGTTTTTAAATGTTGAGGTTGTTGTGGAATTTGCTGGTGTTTTGCAATGTTGAGGTTGTTGTTGTTTTTCAATGTTGAGGTTGTTGTTGAATTTGTTGGTGTTTTTCAATGTTGAGGTTGTTGTTGTTTTTCAATGTTGAGGCTGTTGTTGTATTTGTTGGTGTTTTTCAATTTCGAGGTTGTTGTTGAATTTGTTGGTGTTTTTCAATGTTGAAGTTGTTGTTGAATTTGTTGGTGTTTTTCAATGTTGAGGTTGTTGTTGTTTTTCAATGTTCAGGTTGTTGTTGAATTTGTTGGTGTTTTTCAATGTTGAGGTTGTTGTTGTTTTTCAATGCTGAGGTTGTTGTTGAATTTGGTGGTGTTTTTCAATGTTGAGGTTGTTGTTGTTTTTCAATGTTGAGGTTGTTGTTGAATTTGTTGGTGTTTTTCAATGTTGAGGTTGTTGTTGTTTTTCAATTTTGAGGTTGTTGTTGAATTTGTTGGTGTTTTCCAATGTTGAGGTTGTTGTTGTTTTTCAATGTTGAGGTTGTTGTTGAATTTGTTGGTGTTTTTCAATGTTGTGGTTGTTGTTGTTTTTCAATTTTGAGGTTGTTGTTGAATTTGTTGGTGCATTTCATTGTTGAGGTTGTTGTTGAATTTGTTGGTGTTTTTCAATGTTGAGGTTGTTGTTGTTTTTCAATGTTGAGGTTGATGTTGAATTTGAGGGTGTTTTTCAATGTCGAAGTTGTTGTTGAATTTGTTGGTGTTTTTCAATGTTGAAGTTGTTGTTGAATTTGCTGGTGTTTTTCAATGTTGAGGTTGTTGTTGTTTTTCAATGTTGAGGTTGTTGTTGAATTTGTTGGTGTTTTTCAATGTTGAGATTGTTGTTGTTTTTCAATGTTGAGGTTGTTGTTGAATTTGTTGGTGTTTTTAAATGTTGAGGTTGTTGTGGAATTTGCTGGTGTTTTGCAATGTTGAGGTTGTTGTTGTTTTTCAATGTTGAGGTTGTTGTTGAATTTGTTGGTGTTTTTCAATGTTGAGGTTGTTGTTGTTTTTCAATGTTGAGGTTGTTGTTGTATTTGTTGGTGTTTTTCAATTTCGAGGTTGTTGTTGAATTTGTTGGTGTTTTTCAATGTTGAAGTTGTTGTTGAATTTGTTGGTGTTTTTCAATGTTGAGGTTGTTGTTGTTTTTCAATGTTGAGGTTGTTGTTGAATTTGTTGGTGTTTTTCAATGTTGAGGTTGTTGTTGTTTTTCAATGTTGAGGTTGTTGTTGAATTTGTTGGTGTTTTTCAATGTTGAGGTTGTTGTTGTTTTTCAATGTTGAGGTTGTTGTTGAATTTGTTGGTGTTTTTCAATTTCGAGGTTGTTGTTGAATTTGTTGGTGGTTTTCAATGTTGAATTTGTTGTTGAATTTGTTGGTGTTTTTCAATGTTGAGGTTGTTGTTGTTTTTCAATGTTGAGGTATTTGTTGAATTTGTTGGTGTTTTTCAATGTTGAGGTTGTTGTTGTTTTTCAATGCTGAGGTTGTTGAATTTGTTGGTGTTTTTCAATGTTGAGGTTGTTGTTGTTTTTCAATGCTGAGGTTGTTGCTGAATTTGTTGGTCTTTTTCAATGTTGAGGTTGTTGTTGAATTTGTTGGTGTTTTTCAATGTTGAGGTTGTGGTTGTTTTTCAATGTTGAGGTTGCTGTTGAATTTGTTGGTGTTTTTCAATGTCGAGGTTGTTGTTGTTTTTCAATGTTGAGGTTGTTGTTGAATTTATTGGTGTTTTTCAATGTTGAGGTTGTTGTTGTTTTTCAATGTTGAGGTTGTTGTTGAATTTGTTGGTGTTTTTCAATTTCGAGGTTGTTGTTGAATTTGTTGTTGTTTTTCAATGTTGAAGTTGTTGTTGAATTTGATGGTGTTTTTCAATGTTGAGGTTGTTGTTGTTTTTCAATGTTGAGGTTGTTGTTGAATTTGTTGGTGTTTTTCAATGTTGAGGTTGTTGTTGTTTTTCAATGTTGAGGTTGTTGTTGAATTTGTTGGTGTTTTTCAATGTTGAGGTTGTTGTTGTTTTTCAATGTTGAGGTTGTTGTTGAATTTGTTGTTGTTTTTCAATGTTGTGGTTGTTGTTGTTTTTCAATGTTGAGGTTGTTGTTGAATTTGTTGGTGTTTTTCAATGTTGAGGTTGTTGTTGTTTTTCAATGTTGAGGTTGTTGTTGAATTTGTTGGTGTTTTTCAATTTCGAGGTTGTTGTTGAATTTGTTGGTGGTTTTCAATGTTGAATTTGTTGTTGAATTTGTTGGTGTTTTTCAATGTTGAGGTTGTTGTTGTTTTTCAATGTTGAGGTATTTGTGAATTTGTTGGTGTTTTTCAATGTTGAGGTTGTTGTTGTTTTTCAATGCTGAGGTTCTTGTTGAATTTGTTGGTGTTTTTCAATGTTGAGGTTGTTGTTGTTTTTCAATGTTGAGGTTGTTGTTGAATTTGTTGGTGTTTTTCAATGTTGAGGTTGTTGTTGTTTTTCATTGTTGAGGTTGTTGTTGAATTTGTTGGTGTTTTTCAATTTTGAGGTTGTTGTTGAATTTGTTGGTGTTTTTCAATGTTGAGGTTGTTGTTGAATTTGTTGGTGTTTTTCAATGTTGAGGTTGTTGTTGTTTTTCAATGTTGAGGTTGTTGTTGAATTTGTTGGTGTTTTTCAATGTTTAGGTTGTTGTTGTTTATCAATGTTGAGGTTGTTGTTGAATTTGTTGGTGTTTTCAATGTTGAGGTTGTTGTTGAATTTGTTGGTGTTTTTCAATGTTGAGGTTGTTGTTTTTCAATGTTGAGGTTGTTGCTGTTTTTCAATGTTGAGGTTGTTGTTGAATTTGTTGGTGTTTTTTCAATTTTGAGGTTGTTGGTGTTTTTCAATGTTGAGGTTGATGTTGAATTTGAGGGTGTTTTTCAATGTCGAAGTTGTTGTTGAATTTGTTGGTGTTTTTCAATGTTGAAGTTGTTGTTGAATTTGCTGGTGTTTTTCAATGTTGAGGTTGTTGTTGTTTTTCAATGTTGAGGTTGTTGTTGAATTTGTTGCTGTTTTTCAATGTTGAGATTGTTGTTGTTTTTCAATGTTGAGGTTGTTGTTGAATTTGTTGGTGTTTTTAAATGTTGAGGTTGTTGTGGAATTTGCTGGTGTTTTGCAATGTTGAGGTTGTTGTTGTCTTTCAATGTTGAGGCTGTTGTTGTATTTGTTGGTGTTTTTCAATTTCGAGGTTGTTGTTGAATTTGTTGGTGTTTTTCAATGTTGAAGTTGTTGTTGAATTTGTTGGTGTTTTTCAATGTTGAGGTTGTTGTTGTTTTTCAATGTTCAGGTTGTTGTTGAATTTGTTGGTGTTTTTCAATGTTGAGGTTGTTGTTGTTTTTCAATGCTGAGGTTGTTGTTGAATTTGGTGGTGTTTTTCAATGTTGAGGTTGTTGTTGTTTTTCAATGTTGAGGTTGTTGTTGAATTTGTTGGTGTTTTTCAATGTTGAGGTTGTTGTTGTTTTTCAATTTTGAGGTTGTTGTTGAATTTGTTGGTGTTTTCCAATGTTGAGGTTGTTGTTGTTTTTCAATGTTGAGGTTGTTGTTGAATTTGTTGGTGTTTTTCAATGTTGTGGTTGTTGTTGTTTTTCAATTTTGAGGTTGTTGTTGAATTTGTTGGTGCATTTCATTGTTGAGGTTGTTGTTGAATTTGTTGGTGTTTTTCAATGTTGAGGTTGTTGTTGTTTTTCAATGTTGAGGTTGATGTTGAATTTGAGGGTGTTTTTCAATGTCGAAGTTGTTGTTGAATTTGTTGGTGTTTTTCAATGTTGAAGTTGTTGTTGAATTTGCTGGTGTTTTTCAATGTTGAGGTTGTTGTTGTTTTTCAATGTTGAGGTTGTTGTTGAATTTGTTGGTGTTTTTCAATGTTGAGATTGTTGTTGTTTTTCAATGTTGAGGTTGTTGTTGAATTTGTTGGTGTTTTTAAATGTTGAGGTTGTTGTGGAATTTGCTGGTGTTTTGCAATGTTGAGGTTGTTGTTGTTTTTCAATGTTGAGGTTGTTGTTGAATTTGTTGGTGTTTTTCAATGTTGAGGTTGTTGTTGTTTTTCAATGTTGAGGTTGTTGTTGTATTTGTTGGTGTTTTTCAATTTCGAGGTTGTTGTTGAATTTGTTGGTGTTTTTCAATGTTGAAGTTGTTGTTGAATTTGTTGGTGTTTTTCAATGTTGAGGTTGTTGTTGTTTTTCAATGTTGAGGTTGTTGTTGAATTTGTTGGTGTTTTTCAATGTTGAGGTTGTTGTTGTTTTTCAATGTTGAGGTTGTTGTTGAATTTGTTGGTGTTTTTCAATGTTGAGGTTGTTGTTGTTTTTCAATGTTGAGGTTGTTGTTGAATTTGTTGGTGTTTTTCAATTTCGAGGTTGTTGTTGAATTTGTTGGTGGTTTTCAATGTTGAATTTGTTGTTGAATTTGTTGGTGTTTTTCAATGTTGAGGTTGTTGTTGTTTTTCAATGTTGAGGTATTTGTTGAATTTGTTGGTGTTTTTCAATGTTGAGGTTGTTGTTGTTTTTCAATGCTGAGGTTGTTGAATTTGTTGGTGTTTTTCAATGTTGAGGTTGTTGTTGTTTTTCAATGCTGAGGTTGTTGCTGAATTTGTTGGTCTTTTTCAATGTTGAGGTTGTTGTTGAATTTGTTGGTGTTTTTCAATGTTGAGGTTGTGGTTGTTTTTCAATGTTGAGGTTGCTGTTGAATTTGTTGGTGTTTTTCAATGTCGAGGTTGTTGTTGTTTTTCAATGTTGAGGTTGTTGTTGAATTTATTGGTGTTTTTCAATGTTGAGGTTGTTGTTGTTTTTCAATGTTGAGGTTGTTGTTGAATTTGTTGGTGTTTTTCAATTTCGAGGTTGTTGTTGAATTTGTTGTTGTTTTTCAATGTTGAAGTTGTTGTTGAATTTGATGGTGTTTTTCAATGTTGAGGTTGTTGTTGTTTTTCAATGTTGAGGTTGTTGTTGAATTTGTTGGTGTTTTTCAATGTTGAGGTTGTTGTTGTTTTTCAATGTTGAGGTTGTTGTTGAATTTGTTGGTGTTTTTCAATGTTGAGGTTGTTGTTGTTTTTCAATGTTGAGGTTGTTGTTGAATTTGTTGTTGTTTTTCAATGTTGTGGTTGTTGTTGTTTTTCAATGTTGAGGTTGTTGTTGAATTTGTTGGTGTTTTTCAATGTTGAGGTTGTTGTTGTTTTTCAATGTTGAGGTTGTTGTTGAATTTGTTGGTGTTTTTCAATTTCGAGGTTGTTGTTGAATTTGTTGGTGGTTTTCAATGTTGAATTTGTTGTTGAATTTGTTGGTGTTTTTCAATGTTGAGGTTGTTGTTGTTTTTCAATGTTGAGGTATTTGTGAATTTGTTGGTGTTTTTCAATGTTGAGGTTGTTGTTGTTTTTCAATGCTGAGGTTCTTGTTGAATTTGTTGGTGTTTTTGAATGTTGAGGTTGTTGTTGTTTTTCAATGCTGAGGTTGTTGCTGAATTTGTTGGTCTTTTTCAATGTTGAGGTTGTTGTTGAATTTGTTGGTGTTTTTCAATGTTGAGGTTGTGGTTGTTTTTCAATGTTGAGGTTGTTGTTGAATTTGTTGGTGTTTTTCAATGTCGAGGTTGTTGTTGTTTTTCAATGTTGAGGTTGTTGTTGAATTTATTGGTGTTTTTCAATGTTGAGGTTGTTGTTGTTTTTCAATGTTGAGGTTGTTGTTGAATTTGTTGGTGTTTTTCAATTTCGAGGTTGTTGTTGAATTTGTTGGTGTTTTTCAATGTTGAAGTTGTTGTTGAATTTGTTGGTGTTTTTCAATGTTGAGGTTGTTGTTGTTTTTCAAAGTTGAGGTTGTTGTTGAATTTGTTGGTGTTTTTCAATGTTGAGGTTGTTGTTGTTTTTCAATGCTGAGGTTGTTGCTGAATTTGTTGGTGTTTTTCAATGTTGAGGTTGTTGTTGAATTTGTTGGTGTTTTTCAATGTTGAGGTTGTTGTTGTTTTTCAATGTTGAGGTTGTTGTTGAATTTGTTGGTGTTTTTCAATGTTGAGGTTGTTGTTGTTTTTCAAAGTTGAGGTTGTTGTTGAATTTATTGGTGTTTTTCAATGTTGAGGTTGTTGTTGAATTTGTTGGTGTTTTTCAATGTTGAGGTTGTTGTTGTTTTTCAATGTTGAGGTTATTGTTGAATTTGTTGGTGTTTTTCAATGTTGAGTTATTTGTTGTTTTTCAATGTTGAGGTTGTTGTTGAATTTGTTGGTGTTTTTCAATGTTGAGTTTGTTGTTTTTCAATGTTGAGGTTGTTGTTGAATTTGTTGGTGTTTTTCAATGTTGAGGTTGTTGTTGTTTTTCAATGTTGAGGTTGTTGTTGAATTTGTTGGTGTTTTTCAATGTTGAGGTTGTTGTTGTTTTTCATTGTTGAGGTTGTTGTTGAATTTGTTGGTGTTTTTCAATTTTGAGGTTGTTGTTGAATTTGTTGGTGTTTTTCAATGTTGAGGTTGTTGTTGAATTTGTTGGTGTTTTTCAATGTTGAGGTTGTTGTTGTTTTTCAATGTTGAGGTTGTTGTTGAATTTGTTGGTGTTTTTCAATGTTTAGGTTGTTGTTGTTTATCAATGTTGAGGTTGTTGTTGAATTTGTTGGTGTTTTCAATGTTGAGGTTGTTGTTGAATTTGTTGGTGTTTTTCAATGTTGAGGTTGTTGTTTTTCAATGTTGAGGTTGTTGCTGTTTTTCAATGTTGAGGTTGTTGTTGAATTTGTTGGTGTTTTTTCAATTTTGAGGTTGTTGGTGTTTTTCAATGTTGAGGTTGATGTTGAATTTGAGGGTGTTTTTCAATGTCGAAGTTGTTGTTGAATTTGTTGGTGTTTTTCAATGTTGAAGTTGTTGTTGAATTTGCTGGTGTTTTTCAATGTTGAGGTTGTTGTTGTTTTTCAATGTTGAGGTTGTTGTTGAATTTGTTGCTGTTTTTCAATGTTGAGATTGTTGTTGTTTTTCAATGTTGAGGTTGTTGTTGAATTTGTTGGTGTTTTTAAATGTTGAGGTTGTTGTGGAATTTGCTGGTGTTTTGCAATGTTGAGGTTGTTGTTGTCTTTCAATGTTGAGGTTGTTGTTGAATTTGTTGGTGTTTTTCAATGTTGAGGTTGTTGTTGTTTTTCAATGTTGAGGTTGTTGTTGTATTTGTTGGTGTTTTTCAATTTCGAGGTTGTTGTTGAATTTGTTGGTGTTTTTCAATGTTGAAGTTGTTGTTGAATTTGTTGGTGTTTTTCAATGTTGAGGTTGTTGTTGTTTTTCAATGTTCAGGTTGTTGTTGAATTTGTTGGTGTTTTTCAATGTTGAGGTTGTTGTTGTTTTTCAATGCTGAGGTTGTTGTTGAATTTGGTGGTGTTTTTCAATGTTGAGGTTGTTGTTGTTTTTCAATGTTGAGGTTGTTGTTGAATTTGTTGGTGTTTTTCAATGTTGAGGTTGTTGTTGTTTTTCAATTTTGAGGTTGTTGTTGAATTTGTTGGTGTTTTCCAATGTTGAGGTTGTTGTTGTTTTTCAATGTTGAGGTTGTTGTTGAATTTGTTGGTGTTTTTCAATGTTGTGGTTGTTGTTGTTTTTCAATTTTGAGGTTGTTGTTGAATTTGTTGGTGCTTTTCAATGTTGAGGTTGTTGTTGAATTTGTTGGTGTTTTTCAATGTTGAGGTTGTTGTTGTTTTTCAATGTTGAGGTTGTTGTTGAATTTGTTGGTGTTTTTCAATGTCGAGGTTGTTGTTGTTTTTCAATGTTGAGGTTGTTGTTGAATTTATTGGTGGTTTTCAATGTTGAGGTTGTTGTTGTTTTTAAATGTTGAGGTTGTTGTTGAATTTGTTGGTGTTTTTCAATTTCGAGGTTGTTGTTGAATTTGTTGGTGTTTTTCAATGTTGAAGTTGTTGTTGAATTTGTTGGTGTTTTTCAATGTTGAGGTTGTTGTTGTTTTTCAAAGTTGAGGTTGTTGTTGAATTTGTTTGTGTTTTTCAATGTTGAGGTTGTTGATGTTTTTCAATGCTGAGGTTGTTGCTGAATTTGTTGGTGTTTTTCAATGTTGAGGTTGTTGTTGAATTGTTGGTGTTTTTCAATGTTGAAGTTGTTGTTGAATTTGTTGGTGTTTTTCAATGTTGAGGTTGTTGTTGTTTTTCAATGTTGAGGTTGTTGTTGAATTTGTTGGTGTTTTTCAATGTTGAGGTTGTTGTTGTTTTTCAATGTTGAGGTTGTTGTTGAATTTGTTGGTGTTTTTCAATGTTTAGGTTGTTGTTGTTTATCAATGTTGAGGTTGTTGTTGAATTTGTTGGTGTTTTTCAATGTTGAGGTTGTTGTTGAATTTGTTGGTGTTTTTCAATGTTGAGGTTATTGTTTTTCAATGTTGAGGTTGTTGCTGTTTTTCAATGTTGAGGTTGTTGTTGAATTTGTTGGTGTTTATTCAATTTTGATGTTGTTGGGGTTTTTCAATGTTGAGGTTGATGTTGAATTTGAGGGTGTTTTTCAATGTCGAAGTTGTTGTTGAATTTGTTGGTGTTTTTTAATGTTGAAGTTGTTGTTGAATTTGCTGGTGTTTTTCAATATTGAGGTTGTTGTTGTTTTTCAATGTTGAGGTTGTTGTTGAATTTGTTGGTGTTTTTCAATGTTGAGATTGTTGTTGTTTTTCAATGTTGAGGTTGTTGTTGAATTTGTTGGTGTTTTTAAATGTTGAGGTTGTTGTGGAATTTGCTGGTGTTTTGCAATGTTGAGGTTGTTGTTGTTTTTCAATGTTGAGGTTGTTGTTGAATTTGTTGGTGTTTTTCAATGTTGAGGTTGTTGTTGTTTTTCAATGTTGAGGTTGTTGTTGTATTTGTTGGTGTTTTTCAATTTCGAGGTTGTTGTTGAATTTGTTGGTGTTTTTCAATGTTGAAGTTGTTGTTGAATTTGTTGGTGTTTTTCAATGTTGAGGTTGTTGTTGTTTTTCAATGTTGAGGTTGTTGTTGAATTTGTTGGTGTTTTTCAATGTTGAGGTTGTTGTTGTTTTTCAATGCTGAGGTTGTTGTTGAATTTGGTGGTGTTTTTCAATGTTGAGGTTGTTGTTGTTTTTCAATGTTGAGGTTGTTGTTGAATTTGTTGGTGTTTTTCAATGTTGAGTTTGTTGTTGTTTTTCAATGTTGAGGTTGTTGTTGAATTTCTTGGTGTTTTCCAATGTTGAGGTTGTTGTTGTTTTTCAATGTTGAGGTTGTTGTTGAATTTGTTGGTGTTTTTCAATGTTGTGGTTGTTGTTGTTTTTCAATTTTGAGGTTGTTGTTGAATTTGTTGGTGCTTTTCAATGTTGAGGATGTTGTTGAATTTGTTGGTGTTTTTCAATGTTGAGGTTGCTGTTGTTTTTCAATGATGAGGTTGTTGTTGAATTTGTTGGTGTTTTTCAATGTTGACTTTGTTGTTGAATTTGTTGGTGTTTTTCAATTTTGAGGTTGTTGTTGAATTTGTTGGTGTTTTTCAATGTTGAGGTTGTTGTTGAATTTGTTGGTGTTTTTCAATGTTGAGGTTGTTGTTGAATTTGTTGGTGTTTTTCAATGTTGAATTTGTTCTTGAATTTGTTGGTGTTTTTCAATGTTGAGGTTGTTGTTGTTTTTCAATGTTGAGGTTGTTGTTGAATTTGTTGGTGTTTTTCAATGTTGAGGTTGTTGTTGTTTTTCAATGCTGAGGTTGTTGTTGAATTTGTTGGTGTTTTTCAATGTTGAGGTTGTTGTTGTTTTTCAATGCTGAGGTTGTTGCTGAATTTGTTGGTGTTTTTCAATGTTGAGGTTGTTGTTGAATTTGTTGGTGTTTTTCAATGTTGTGGTTGTTGTTGTTTTTCAATGTTGAGGTTGTTGTTGAATTTGTTGGTGTTTTTCAATGTCGAGGTTGTTGTTGTTTTTCAATGTTGAGGTTGTTGTTGAATTTATTGGTGTTTTTCAATGTTGAGGTTCTTGTTGTTTTTCAATGTTGAGGTTGTTGTTGAATTTGTTGTTGTTTTTCAATGTTGAGGTTGTTGTTGAATTTGTTGGTGTTTTTCAATGTTGAAGTTGTTGTTGAATTTGTTGGTGTTTTTCAATGTTGAGGTTGTTGTTGTTTTTCAAAGTTGAGGTTTTTGTTGAATTTGTTGGTGTTTTTCAATGTTGAGGTTGTTGTTGTTTTTCACTGCTGAGGTTGTTGCTGAATTTGTTGGTGTTTTTCAATGTTGAGGTTGTTGTTGAATTTGTTGGTGTTTTTCAATGTTGAGGTTGTTGTTGTTTTTCAATGTTGAGGTTGTTGTTGAATTTTTTGGTGTTTTTCAATGTTGAGGTTGTTGTTGTTTTTCAATGTTGAGGTTGTTGTTGAATTTATTGGTGTTTTTCAATGTTGAGGATGTTGTTGAATTTGTTGGTGTTTTTCAATGTTGAGGTTGTTGTTGTTTTTCAATGTTGAGGTTATTGTTGAATTTGTTGGTGTTTTTCAATGTTGAGTTTGTTGTTGTTTTTCAATCTTGAGGTTGTTGTAGAATTTGTTGGTGTTTTTCAATGTTGAGTTTGTTGTTTTTCAATGTTGAGGTTGTTGTTGAATTTGTTGGTGTTTTTCAATGTTGAGGTTGTTGTTGTTTTTCAATGTTGAGGTTGTTGTTGAATTTGTTGGTGTTTTTCAATGTTGAGGTTGTTGTTGCTTTTCATTGTTGAGGTTGTTGTTGAATTTGTTGGTGTTTTTCAATTTTGAGGTTGTTGTTGAAATTGTTGGTGTTTTTCAATGTTGAGGTTGTTGTTGAATTTGTTGGTGTTTTTCAATGTTGAGGTTGTTGTTGTTTTTCAATGTTGAGGTTGTTGTTGAATTTGTTGGTGTTTTTCAATGTTTAGGTTGTTGTTGTTTATCAATGTTGAGGTTGTTGTTGAATTTGTTGGTGTTTTTCAATGTTGAGGTTGTTGTTGAATTTGTTGGTGTTTTTCAATGTTGAGCTTGTTGTTTTTCAATGTTGAGGTTGTTGCTGTTTTTCAATGTTGAGGTTGTTTTTGAATTTGTTGGTGTTTTTTCAATTTTGAGGTTGTTGGTGTTTTTCAATGTTGAGGTTGATGTTGAATTTGAGGGTGTTTTTCAATGTCGAAGTTGTTGTTGAATTTGTTGGTGTTTTTCAATGTTGAAGTTGTTGTTGAATTTGCTGGTGTTTTTCAATGTTGAGGTTGTTGTTGTTTTTCAATGTTGAGGTTGTTGTTGAATTTGTTGGTGTTTTTCAATGTTGAGATTGTTGTTGTTTTTCAATGTTGAGGTTGTTGAATTTGTTGGTGTTTTTAAATGTTGAGGTTGTTGTGGAATTTGCTGGTGTTTTGCAATGTTGAGGTTGTTGTTGCTTTTCAATGTTGAGGTTGTTGTTGAATTTGTTGGTGTTTTTCAATGTTGAGGTTGTTGTTGTTTTTCAATGTTGAGGTTGTTGTTGTATTTGTTGGTGTTTTTCAATTTCGAGGTTGTTGTTGAATTTGTTGGTGTTTTTCAATGTTGAAGTTGTTGTTGAATTTGTTGGTGTTTTTCAATGTTGAGGTTGTTGTTGTTTTTCAATGTTGAGGTTGTTGTTGAATTTGTTGGTGTTTTTCAATGTTGAGGTTGTTGTTGTTTTTCAATGCTGAGGTTGTTGTTTAATTTGTTGGTTTTTATCAATGTTGAGTTTGTTGTTGAATTTGTTGGTGTTTTTCAATGTTGAGGTTGTTGTTGTTTTTCAATGTTGAGGTTGTTGTTGAATTTGATGGAGTTTTTCAATGTTGAGGTTGTTGATGAATTTGGTGGTGTTTTTCAATGTTGCGGTTGTTGTTTTTTTTCAATGTTGAGGTTGTTGTTGAATTTGTTGGTGTTTTTCAATGTTGAGTTTGTTGTTGTTTTTCAATGTTGAGGTTGTTGTTGAATTTGTTGGTGTTTTTCAATGTTGAGGTTGTTGTTGTTTTTCAATGTTGAGGTTGTTGTTGAATTTGTTGGTGTTTTTCAATGTTGTGGTTGTTGTTGTTTTTCAATGTTGAGGTTATTGTTGAATTTGTTGGTGTTTTTCAATGTTGAGTTTGTTGTTGTTTTTCAATGTTGAGGTTGTTGTAGAATTTGTTGGTGTTTTTCAATGTTGAGTTTGTTGTTTTTCAATGTTGAGGTTGTTGTTGAATTTGTTGGTGTTTTTCAATTTCGAGGTTGTTGTTGAATTTGTTGGTGGTTTTCAATGTTGAATTTGTTGTTGAATTTGTTGGTGTTTTTCAATCTTGAGGTTGTTGTTGTTTTTCAATGTTGAGGTATTTGTTGAATTTGTTGGTGTTTTTCAATGTTGAGGTTGTTGTTGTTTTTCAATGCTGAGGTTGTTGAATTTGTTGGTGTTTTTCAATGTTGAGGTTGTTGTTGTTTTTCAATGCAGAGGTTGTTGCTGAATTTGTTGGTCTTTTTCAATGTTGAGGTTGTTGTTGAATTTGTTGGTGTTTTTCAATGTTGAGGTTGTGGTTGTTTTTCAATGTTGAGGTTGCTGTTGAATTTGTTGGTGTTTTTCAATGTCGAGGTTGTTGTTGTTTTTCAATGTTGAGGTTGTTGTTGAATTTATTGGTGTTTTTCAATGTTGAGGTTGTTGTTGTTTTTCAATGTTGAGGTTGTTGTTGAATTTGTTGGTGTTTTTCAATGTCGAGGTTGTTGTTGAATTTGTTGGTGTTTTTCAATGTTGAAGTTGTTGTTGAATTTGTTGGTGTTTTTCAATGTTGAGGTTGTTGTTGTTTTTCAAAGTTGAGGTTGTTGTTGAATTTGTTGGTGTTTTTCAATGTTGAGGTTGTTGTTGTTTTTCAATGCTGAGGTTGTTGCTGCATTTGTTGGTGTTTTTCAATTTCGAGGCTGTTGTTGAATTTGTTGGTGTTTTTCAATGTTGAAGTTGTTGTTGAATTTGATGGTGTTTTTCAATGTTGAGGTTGTTGTTGTTTTTCAATGTTGAGGTTGTTGTTGAATTTGTTGGTGTTTTTCAATGTTGAGGTTGTTGTTGTTTTTCAATGTTGAGGTTGTTGTTGAATTTGTTGGTGTTTTTCAATGTTGAGGTTGTTGTTGTTTTTCAATGTTGAGGTTGTTGTTGAATTTGTTGTTGTTTTTCAATGTTGAGGTTGTTGTTGTTTTTCAATGTTGAGGTTGTTGTTGAATTTGTTGGTGTTTTTCAATGTTGAGGTTGTTGTTGTTTTTCAATGTTGAGGTTGTTGTTGAATTTGTTGGTGTTTTTCAATTTCGAGGTTGTTGTTGAATTTGTTGGTGGTTTTCAATGTTGAATTTGTTGTTGAATTTGTTGGTGTTTTTCAATTTTGAGGTTGTTGTTGTTTTTCAATGTTGAGGTATTTGTGAATTTGTTGGTGTTTTTCAATGTTGAGGTTGTTGTTGTTTTTCAATGCTGAGGTTCTTGTTGAATTTGTTGGTGTTTTTGAATGTTGAGGTTGTTGTTGTTTTTCAATGCTGAGGTTGTTGCTGAATTTGTTGGTCTTTTTCAATGTTGAGGTTGTTGTTGAATTTGTTGGTGTTTTTCAATGTTGAGGTTGTGGTTGTTTTTCAATGTTGAGGTTGTTGTTGAATTTGTTGGTGTTTTTCAATGTCGAGGTTGTTGTTGTTTTTCAATGTTGAGGTTGTTGTTGAATTTATTGGTGTTTTTCAATGTTGAGGTTGTTGTTGTTTTTCAATGTTGAGGTTGTTGTTGAATTTGTTGGTGTTTTTCAATTTCGAGGTTGTTGTTGAATTTGTTGGTGTTTTTCAATGTTGAAGTTGTTGTTGAATTTGTTGGTGTTTTTCAATGTTGAGGTTGTTGTTGTTTTTCAAAGTTGAGGTTGTTGTTGAATTTGTTGGTGTTTTTCAATGTTGAGGTTGTTGTTGTTTTTCAATGCTGAGGTTGTTGCTGAATTTGTTGGTGTTTTTCAATGTTGAGGTTGTTGTTGAATTTGTTGGTGTTTTTCAATGTTGAGGTTGTTGTTGTTTTTCAATGTTGTGGTTGTTGTTGAATTTGTTGGTGTTTTTCAATGTTGAGGTTGTTGTTGTTTTTCAATGTTGAGGTTGTTGTTGAATTTATTGGTGTTTTTCAATGTTGAGGATGTTGTTGAATTTGTAGGTGTTTTTCAATGTTGAGGTTGTTGTTGTGTTTCAATGTTGAGGTTATTGTTGAATTTGTTGGTGTTTTTCAATGTTGAGTTTGTTGTTGTTTTTCAATGTTGAGGTTGTTGTTGAATTTGTTGGTGTTTTTCAATGTTGAGTTTGTTGTTTTTCTATGTTGAGGTTGTTGTTGAATTTGTTGGTGTTTTTCAATGTTGAGGTTGTTGTTGTTTTTCAATGTTGAGGTTGTTGTTGAATTTGTTGGTGTTTTTCAATGTTGAGGTTGTTGTTGTTTTTCATTGTTGAGGTTGTTGTTGAATTTGTTGGAGTTTTTCAATTTTGAGGTTGTTGTTGAATTTGTTGGTGTTTTTCAATGTTGAGGTTGTTGTTTAATTTGTTGGTGTTTTTCAATGTTGAGGTTGTTGTTGTTTTTCAATGTTGAGGTTGTTGTTGAATTTGTTGGTGTTTTTCAATGTTTAGGTTGTTGTTGTTTATCAATGTTGAGGTTGTTGTTGAATTTGTTGGTGTTTTTCAATGTTGAGGTTGTTGTAGAATTTGTTGGTGTTTTTCAATGTTGAGGTTGTTGTTTTTCAATGTTGAGGTTGTTGCTGTTTTTCAATGTTGAGGTTGTTGTTGAATTTGTTGGTGTTTTTTCAATTTTGAGGTTGTTGGTGTTTTTCAATGTTGAGGTTGATGTTGAATTTGAGGGTATTTTTCAATGTCGAAGTTGTTGTTGAATTTGTTGGTGTTTTTCAATGTTGAAGTTGTTGTTGAATTTGCTGGTGTTTTTCAATGTTGAGGTTGTTGTTGTTTTTCAATGTTGAGGTTGTTGTTGAATTTGTTGGTGTTTTTCAATGTTGAGATTGTTGTTGTTTTTCAATGTTGAGGTTGTTGTTGAATTTGTTGGTGTTTTTAAATGTTGAGGTTGTTGTGGAATTTGCTGGTGTTTTGCAATGTTGAGGTTGTTGTTGAATTTGTTGGTGTTTTTCAATGTTGAGGTTGTTGTTGTTTTTCAATGTTGAGGTTGTTGTTGAATTTGTTGGTGTTTTTCAATGTTGAGGTTGTTGTTGTTTTTCAATGTTGAGGTTGTTGTTGTATTTGTTGGTGTTTTTCAGTTTCGAGGTTGTTGTTGAATTTGTTGGTGTTTTTCAATGTTGAAGTTGTTGTTGAATTTGTTGGTGTTTTTCAATGTTGAGGTTGTTGTTGTTTTTCAATGTTGAGGTTGTTGTTGAATTTGTTGGTGTTTTTGAATGTTGAGGTTGTTGTTGTTTTTCAATGCTGAGGTTGTTGTTGAATTTGGTGGTGTTTTTCAATGTTGAGGTTGTTGTTGTTTTTCAATGTTGAGGTTGTTGTTGAATTTGTTGGTGTTTTTCAATGTTGAGTTTGTTGTTGTTTTTCAATGTTGAGGTTGTTGTTGAATTTGTTGGTGTTTTCCAATGTTGAGGTTGTTGTTGTTTTTCAATGTTGAGGTTGTTGTTGAATTTGTTGGTGTTTTTCAATGTTGTGGTTGTTGTTGTTTTTCAATTTTGAGGTTGTTGTTGAATTTGTTGGTGCTTTTCAATGTTGAGGTTGTTGTTGAATTTGTTGGTGTTTTTCAATGTTGAGGTTGTGGTTGTTTTTCAATGTTGAGGTTGTTGTTGAATTTGTTGGTGTTTTTCAATGTCGAGGTTGTTGTTGAATTTGTTGGTGTTTTTCAATGTTGAGGTTGTGGTTGTTTTTCAATGTTGAGGTTGTTGTTGAATTTGTTGGTGTTTTTCAATGTTGAAGTTGCTGTTGAATTTGTTGGTGTTTTTCAATGTTGAGGTTGTTGTTGTTTTTCAAAGTTGAGGTTGTTGTTGAATTGGTTTGTGTTTTTCAATCTTGAGGTTGTTGATGTTTTTCAATGCTGAGGTTGTTGCTGAATTTGTTGGTGTTTTTCAATTTCGAGGTTGTTGTTGAATTTGTTGGTGTTTTTCAATGTTGAAGTTGTTGTTGAATTTGTTGGTGTTTTTCAATGTTGAGGTTGTTGTTGTTTTTCAATGTTGAGGTTGTTGTTGAATTTGTTGGTGTTTTTCAATGTTGAGGTTGTTGTTGTTTTTCAATGTTGAGGTTGTTGTTGAATTTGTTGGTGTTTTTCAATGTTGAGGTTGTTGTTGTTTTTCAATGTTGAGGTTGTTGTTGAATTTGTTGGTGTTTTTCAATGTTGAGGTTGTTGTTTTTCAATGTTGAGGTTGTTGTTGAATTTGTTGGTGTTTTTCAATGTTGAGGTTGGTGTTGTTTTTCAATGTTGAGGTTGTTGTTGAATTTGTTGGTGTTTTTCAATTTCGAGGTTGTTGTTGAATTTGTTGGTGGTTTTCAATGTTGAATTTGTTGTTGAATTTGTTGGTGTTTTTCAATGTTGAGGTTGTTGTTGTTTTTCAATGTTGAGGTATTTGTTGAATTTGTTGGTGTTTTTCAATGTTGAGGTTGTTGTTGTTTTTCAATGCTGAGGTTGTTGTTGAATTTGTTGGTGTTTTTCAATGTTGAGGTTGTTGTTGTTTTTCAATGCTGAGGTTGTTGCTGAATTTGTTGGTCTTTTTCAATGTTGAGGTTGTTGTTGAATTTGTTGGTGTTTTTCAATGTTGAGGTTGTGGTTGTTTTTCAATGTTGAGGTTGTTGTTGAATTTGTTGGTGTTTTTCAATGTCGAGGTTGTTGTTGTTTTTCAATGTTGAGGTTGTTGTTGAATTTATTGGTGTTTTTCAATGTTGAGGTTGTTGTTGTTTTTCAATGTTGAGGTTGTTGTTGAATTTGTTGGTGTTTTTCAATTTCGAGGTTGTTGTTGAATTTGTTGGTGTTTTTCAATGTTGAAGTTGTTGTGAATTTGTTGGTGTTTTTCAATGTTGAGGTTGTTGTTGTTTTTCAAAGTTGAGGTTGTTGTTGAATTTGTTGGTGTTTTTCAATGTTGAGGTTGTTGTTGTTTTTCAATGCTGAGGTTGTTGCTGAATTTGTTGGTGTTTTTCAATGTTGAGGTTGTGGTTGAATTTGTTGGTGTTTTTCAATGTTGAGGTTGTTGTTGTTTTTCAATGTTGAGGTTGTTGTTGAATTTGTTGGTGTTTTTCAATGTTGAGGTTGTTGTTGTTTTTCAATGTTGAGGTTATTGTTGAATTTGTTGGTGTTTTTCAATGTTGAGTTTGTTGTTGTTTTTCAATGTTGAGGTTGTTGTTGAATTTGTTGGTGTTTTTCAATGTTGAGTTTGTTGTTTTTCAATGTTGAGGTTGTTGTTGAATTTGTTGGTGTTTTTCAATGTTGAGGTTGTTGTTGTTTTTCAATGTTGAGGTTGTTGTTGAATTTGTTGGTGTTTTTCAATGTTGAGGTTGTTGTTGTTTTTCATTGTTGAGGTTGTTGTTGAATTTGTTGGTGTTTTTCAATTTTGAGGCTGTTGTTGAATTTGTTGGTGTTTTTCAATGTTGAGGTTGTTGTTGAATTTGTTGGTGTTTTTCAATGTTGAGGTTGTTGTTGTTTTTCAATGTTGAGGTTGTTGTTGAATTTGTTGGTGTTTTTCAATGTTTAGGTTGTTGTTGTTTATCAATGTTGAGGTTGTTTTTGAATTTGTTGGTGTTTTTCAATGTTGAGGTTGTTGTTGAATTTGTTGGTGTTTTTCAATGTTGAGGTTGTTGTTTTTCAATGTTGAGGTTGTTGCTGTTTTTCAATGTTGAGGTTGTTGTTGAATTTGTTGGTGTTTTTTCAATTTTGAGGTTGTTGGTGTTTTTCAATGTTGAGGTTGATGTTGAATTTGAGGGTGTTTTTCAATGTCGAAGTTGTTGTTGAATTTGTTGGTGTTTTTCAATGTTGAAGTTGTTGTTGAATTTGCTGGTGTTTTTCAATGTTGAGGTTGTTGTTGTTTTTCAATGTTGAGGTTGTTGTTGAATTTGTTGGTGTTTTTCAATGTTGAGATTGTTGTTGTTTTTCAATGTTGAGGTTGTTGTTGAATTTGTTGGTGTTTTTAAATGTTGAGGATGTTGTGGAATTTGCTGGTGTTTTGCAATGTTGAGGTTGTTGTTGTTTTTCAATGTTGAGGTTGTTGATGAATTTGTTGGTGTTTTTCAATGTTGAGGTTGTTGTTGTTTTTCAATGTTGAGGTTGTTGTTGTATTTGTTGGAGTTTTTCAATTTCGAGGTTGTTGTTGAATTTGTTGGTGTTTTTCAATGTTGAAGTTGTTGTTGAATTTGTTGGTGTTTTTCAATGTTGAGGTTGTTGTTGTTTTTCAATGTTGAGGTTGTTGTAGAATTTGTTGGTGTTTTTCAATGTTGAGGTTGTTGTTGTTTTTCAATGCTGAGGTTGTTGTTGAATTTGGTGGTGTTTTTCAATGTTGAGGTTGTTGTTGTTTTTCAATGTTGAGGTTGTTGTTGAATTTGTTGGTGTTTTTCAATGTTGAGTTTGTTGTTGTTTTTCAATGTTGAGGTTGTTGTTGAATTTCTTGGTGTTTTCCAATATTGAGGTTGTTGTTGTTTTTCAATGTTGAGGTTGTTGTTGAATTTGTTGGTGCTTTTCAATGTTGAGGTTGTTGTTGAATTTGTTGGTGTTTTTCAATGTTGAGGTTGTTGTTGTTTTTCAATGAGGTTGTTGTTGAATTTGTTGGTGTTTTTCAATGTTGACTTTGTTGTTGAATTTGTTGGTGTTTTTCAATTTTGTGGTTGTTGTTGAATTTGTTGGTGTTTTTCAATGTTGAGGTTGTTGTTGAATTTGTTGGTGTTTTTCAATGTTGAGGTTGTTGTTGAATTTGTTGGTGTTTTTCAATATTGAATTTGTTCTTGAATTTGTTGGTGTTTTTCAATGTTGAGGTTGTTGTTGTTTTTCAATGTTGAGGTTGTTGTTGAATTTTTTGGTGTTTTTCAATGTTGAGGTTGTTGTTGTTTTTCAATGCTGAGGTTGTTGTTGAATTTGTTGGTGTTTTTCAATGTTGAGGTTGTTGTTGTTTTTCAATGCTGAGGTTGTTGCTGAATTTGTTGGTGTTTTTCAATGTTGAGGTTGTTGTTGAATTTGTTGGTGTTTTTCAATGTTGAGGTTGTTGTTGTTTTTCAATGTTGAGGTTGTTGTTGAATTTGTTGGTGTTTTTCAATGTCGAGGTTGTTGTTGTTTTTCAATGTTGAGGTTGTTGTTGAATTTATTGGTGTTTTTCAATGTTGAGGTTGTTGTTGTTTTTCAATGTTGAGGTTGTTGTTGCATTTGTTGGTGTTTTTCAATTTCGAGGTTGTTGTTGAATTTGTTGGTGTTTTTCAATGTTGAAGTTGTTGTTGAATTTGTTGGTGTTTTTCAATGTTGAGGTTGTTGTTGTTTTTCAAAGTTGAGGTTTTTGTTGAATTTGTTGGTGTTTTTCAATGTTGAGGTTGTTGTTGTTTTTCAATGCTGAGGTTGTTGCTGAATTTGTTGGTGTTTTTCAATGTTGAGGTTGTTGTTGAATTTGTTGGTGTTTTTCAATGTTGAGGTTGTTGTTGTTTTTCAATGTTGAGGTTGTTGTTGAATTTGTTGGTGTTTTTCAATGTTGAGGTTGTTGTTGTTTTTCAATGTTGAGGTTGTTGTTGAATTTATTGGTGTTTTTCAATGTTGAGGATGTTGTTGAATTTGTTGGTGTTTTTCAATGTTGAGGTTGTTGTTGTTTTTCAATGTTGAGGTTATTGTTGAATTTGTTGGTGTTTTTCAATGTTGAGTTTGTTGTTGTTTTTCAATGTTGAGGTTGTTGTAGAATTTGTTGGTGTTTTTCAATGTTGAGTTTGTTGTTTTTCAATGTTGAGGTTGTTGTTGAATTTGTTGGTGTTTTTCAATGTTGAGGTTGTTGTTGTTTTTCAATGTTGAGGTTGTTGTTGAATTTGTTGGTGTTTTTCAATGTTGAGGTTGTTGTTGCTTTTCATTGTTGAGCTTGTTGTTGATTTTGTTGGTGTTTTTCAATTTTGAGGTTGTTGTTGAAATTGTTGGTGTTTTTCAATGTTGAGGTCGTTGTTGAATTTGTTGGTGTTTTTCAATGTTGAGGTTGTTGTTGTTTTTCAATGTTGAGGTTGTTGTTGAATTTGTTGGTGTTTTTCAATGTTTAGGTTGTTGTTGTTTATCAATGTTGAGGTTGTTGTTGAATTTGTTGGTGTTTTTCAATGTTGAGGTTGTTGTTGAATTTGTTGGTGTTTTTCAATGTTGAGCTTGTTGTTTTTCAATGTTGAGGTTGTTGCTGTTTTTCAATGTTGAGGTTGTTTTTGAATTTGTTGGTGTTTTTTCAATTTTGAGGTTGTTGGTGTTTTTCAATGTTGAGGTTGATGTTGAATTTGAGGGTGTTTTTCAATGTCGAAGTTGTTGTTGAATTTGTTGGTGTTTTTCAATGTTGAAGTTGTTGTTGAATTTGCTGGTGTTTTTCAATGTTGAGGTTGTTGTTGTTTTTCAATGTTGAGGTTGTTGTTGAATTTGTTGGTGTTTTTCAATGTTGAGATTGTTGTTGTTTTTCAATGTTGAGGTTGTTGAATTTGTTGGTGTTTTTAAATGTTGAGGTTGTTGTGGAATTTGCTGGTGTTTTGCAATGTTGACGTTGTTGCTGCTTTTCAATGTTGAGGTTGTTGTTGAATTTGTTGGTGTTTTTCAATGTTGAGGTTGTTGTTGTTTTTCAATGTTGAGGTTGTTGTTGTATTTGTTGGTGTTTTTCAATTTCGAGGTTGTTGTTGAATTTGTTGGTGTTTTTCAATGTTGAAGTTGTTGTTGAATTTGTTGGTGTTTTTCAATGTTGAGGTTGCTTTTGTTTTTCAATGTTGAGGTTGTTGTTGAATTTGTTGGTGTTTTTCAATGTTGAGGTTGTTGTTGTTTTTCAATGCTGAGGTTGTTGTTTAATTTGTTGGTGTTTATCAATGTTGAGGTTGTTGTTGAATTTGTTGGTGTTTTTCAATGTTGAGGTTGTTGTTGTTTTTCAATGTTGAGGTTGTTGTTGAATTTGATGGAGTTTTTCAATGTTGAGGTTGTTGATGAATTTGGTGGTGTTTTTCAATGTTGAGGTTGTTGTTTTTTTTCAATGTTGAGGTTGTTGTTGAATTTGTTGGTGTTTTTCAATGTTGAGTTTGTTGTTGTTTTTCAATGTTGAGGTTGTTGTTGAATTTGTTGGTGTTTTTCAATGTTGTGGTTGTTGTTGTTTTTCAATGTTGAGGTTACTGTTGAATTTGTTGGTGTTTTTCAATGTTGAGTTTGTTGTTGTTTTTCAATGTTGAGGTTGTTGTAGAATTTGTTGGTGTTTTTCAATGTTGAGTTTGTTGTTTTTCAATGTTGAGGTAGTTGTTGAATTTGTTGGTGTTTTTCAATGTTGAGGTTGTTGTTGTTTTTCAATGTTGAGGTTGTTGTTGAATTTGTTGGTGTTTTTCAATGTTGAGGTTGTTGTTGTTTTTCAATGTTGAGGTTGTTGTTGAATTTGTTGGTGTTTTTCAATGTTGAGGTTGTTGCTGTTTTTCAATGTTGAGGTTGTTGTTGAATTTGTTGGTGTTTTTTCAATTTTGAGGTTGTTGGTGTTTTTCAATGTTGAGGTTGATGTTGAATTTGAGGGTGTTTTTCAATGTCGAAGTTGTTGTTGAATTTGTTGGTGTTTTTCAATGTTGAAGTTGTTGTTGAATTTGCTGGTGTTTTTCAATGTTGAGGTTGTTGTTGTTTTTCAATGTTGAGGTTGTTGTTGAATTTGTTGGTGTTTTTCAATGTTGAGATTGTTGTTGTTTTTCAATGTTGAGGTTGTTGAATTTGTTGGTGTTTTTAAATGTTGAGGTTGTTGTGGAATTTGCTGGTGTTTTGCAATGTTGACGTTGTTGCTGCTTTTCAATGTTGAGGTTGTTGTTGAATTTGTTGGTGTTTTTCAATGTTGAGGTTGTTGTTGTTTTTCAATGTTGAGGTTGTTGTTGTATTTGTTGGTGTTTTTCAATTTCGAGGTTGTTGTTGAATTTGTTGGTGTTTTTCAATGTTGAAGTTGTTGTTGAATTTGTTGGTGTTTTTCAATGTTGAGGTTGCTTTTGTTTTTCAATGTTGAGGTTGTTGTTGAATTTGTTGGTGTTTTTCAATGTTGAGGTTGTTGTTGTTTTTCAATGCTGAGGTTGTTGTTTAATTTGTTGGTGTTTATCAATGTTGAGGTTGTTGTTGAATTTGTTGGTGTTTTTCAATGTTGAGGTTGTTGTTGTTTTTCAATGTTGAGGTTGTTGTTGAATTTGATGGAGTTTTTCAATGTTGAGGTTGTTGATGAATTTGGTGGTGTTTTTCAATGTTGAGGTTGTTGTTTTTTTTCAATGTTGAGGTTGTTGTTGAATTTGTTGGTGTTTTTCAATGTTGAGTTTGTTGTTGTTTTTCAATGTTGAGGTTGTTGTTGAATTTGTTGGTGTTTTTCAATGTTGTGGTTGTTGTTGTTTTTCAATGTTGAGGTTACTGTTGAATTTGTTGGTGTTTTTCAATGTTGAGTTTGTTGTTGTTTTTCAATGTTGAGGTTGTTGTAGAATTTGTTGGTGTTTTTCAATGTTGAGTTTGTTGTTTTTCAATGTTGAGGTAGTTGTTGAATTTGTTGGTGTTTTTCAATGTTGAGGTTGTTGTTGTTTTTCAATGTTGAGGTTGTTGTTGAATTTGTTGGTGTTTTTCAATGTTGAGGTTGTTGTTGTTTTTCAATGTTGAGGTTGTTGTTGAATTTGTTGGTGTTTTTCAATGTTGAGGTTGTTGTTGTTTTTCATTGTTGAGGTTGTTGTTGAATTTGTTGGTGTTTTTCAATTTTGAGGTTGTTGTTGAAATTGTTGGTGTTTTTCAATGTTGAGGTTGTTGTTGAATTTGTTGGTGTTTTTCAATGTTGAGGTTGTTGTTGTTTTTCAATGTTGAGGTTGTTGTTGAATTTGTTGGTGTTTTTCAATGTTTAGGTTGTTGTTGTTTATCAATGTTGAGGTTGTTGTTGAATTTGTTGGTGTTTTTCAATGTTGAGGTTGTTGTTGAATTTGTTGGTTTTTTTCAATGTTAAGCTTGTTGTTTTTCAATGTTGAGGTTGTTGCTGTTTTTCAATGTTGAGGTTGTTGTTGAATTTGTTGGTGTTTTTCAATTTTGAGGTTGTTGGTGTTTTTCAATGTTGAGGTTGATGTTGAATTTGAGGGTGTTTTTCAATGTCGAAGTTGTTGTTGAATTTGTTGGTGTTTTTCAATGTTGAAGTTGTTGTTGAATTTGCTGGTGTTTTTCAATGTTGAGGTTGAAGTTGTTTTTCAATGTTGAGGTTGTTGTTGAATTTGTTGGTGTTTTTCAATGTTGAGATTGTTGTTGTTTTTCAATGTTGAGGTTGTTGATGAATTTGTTGGTGTTTTTAAATGTTGAGGTTGTTGTGGAATTTGCTGGTGTTTTGCAATGTTGAGGTTGTTGTTGTTTTTCAATGTTTGAGGTTGTTGTTGAATTTGTTGGTGTTTTTCAATGTTGAGGTTGTTGTTGTTTTTCAATGCTGTGGTTGTTGTTTAATTTGTTGGTGTTTTTCAATGTTGAGGTTGTTGTTGAATTTGTTGGTGTTTTTCAATGTTGAGGTTGTTGTTGTTTTTCAATGTTGAGGTTGTTGTTGAATTTGTTGGAGTTTTTCAATGTTGAGGTTGTTGATGAATTTGGTGGTGTTTTTCAATGTTGAGGTTGTTGTTTTTTTTCAATGTTGAGGTTGTTGTTGAATTTGTTGGTGTTTTTCAATGTTGAGGTTGTTGTTGTTATTCAATGTTGAGGTTGTTGTTGAATTTGTTGGTGTTTTTCAATGTTGAGGTTGTTGTTGTTTTTCAATGTTGAGGTTGTTGTTGAATTTGTTGGTGTTTTTCAATGTTGTGGTTGTTGTTGTTTTTCAATGTTGAGGTTGTTGTTGAATTTGTTGGTGCTTTTCAATGTTGAGGTTGTTGTTGAATTTGTTGGTGTTTTTCAATGTTGACGTTGTTGTTGTTTTTCAATGATGAGGTTGTTGTTGAATTTGTTGTTGTTTTTCAATGTTGACTTTGTTGTTGAATTTGTTGGTGTTTTTCAATTTTGAGGTTGTTGTTGAATTTGTTGGTGTTTTTCAATCTTGAGGTTGTTGTTGAATTTGTTGGTGTTTTTAAATGTTGAGTTTGTCGTTGAATTTGTTGGTGTTTTTCAATGTTGAGGTTGTTGTTGTTTTTCAATGTTGAGGTTGTTGTTGAATTTGTTGGTGTTTTTCAATGTTGAGGTTGTTGTTGTTTTTCAATTTTGAGGTTGTTGTTGAATTTGTTGGTGTTTTTCAATTTCGAGGTTGTTGTTGAATTTGTTGGTGGTTTTCAATGTTGAATTTGTTGTTGAATTTGTTGGTGTTTTTCAATGTTGAGGTTGTTGTTGTTTTTCAATGTTGAGGTTGTTGTTGAATTTGTGGGTGTTTTTCAATGTTGAGGTCGTTGATGTTTTTCAAAGCTGAGGTTGTTGTTGAATTTGTTGGTGTTTTTCAATGTTGAGGTTGTTGTTGAATTTGTTGGTGTTTTTCAATGTTGAGGTTGTTGTTGTTCTTCACTATTGAGGTTGTTGTTGAATTTGTTGGTGTTTTTCAATGTTGAGGTTGTTGTTGTTTTTCAATGTTGAGGTTGTTGTTGAATTTGTTGGTGTTTTTCAATGTTGAGGATGTTGTTGAATTTGTTGGTGTTTTTCAATGTTGAGGTTGTTGTTGTTTTTCAATGTTGAGGTTATTGTTGAATTTGTTCGTGTTTTTCAATGTTGAGGTTGTTGTTGTTTTTCAATGTTGAGGTTGTTGTTGAATTTGTTGGTGTTTTTCAATGTTGAGTTTGTTGTTGTTTTTCAATGTTGAGGTTGTTGTTGAATTTGTTGGTGTTTTTCAATATTGAGGTTGTTGTTGTTTTTCAATGTTGAGATTGTTGTTGAATTTGTTGGTGTTTTTCAATGTTGAGGTTGTTGTTGCTTTTCAATGTTGAGGTTGTTGTTGAATTTGTTGGTGTTTTTCAATGTTGAGGTTGTTGTTGAATTTGTTGGTGTTTTTCAATGTTGAGGTTGTTGTTGTTTTTCAATGTTGAGGTTGTTGAATTTGTTGGTGTTTGTCAATCTTGAGTTTGTTGTTGAAATTGTTGGTGTTTTTCAATGTTGAGGTTGTTGTTCAATTTGTTGGTATTTTTCAATGTTGAGGTTGTTGTTGTTTATCAATGTTGAGGTTGTTGTTGAGTTTGTTGGTGTTTTTCAATGTTGAGGTTGTTGTTGAATTTGTTGGTGTTTTTCAATGTTGAGTTTGTTGTTGCTTTTCAATGTTGAGGTTGTTGTTGAATTTGTTGGTGTTTTTCAATGTTGAGGTTGTTGTTGTTTTTCAATGTTGAGGTTGTTGTTGAATTAATTGGTGTTTTTTCAATTTTGAGGTTGTTGGTGTTTTTCAATGTTGAGGTTGATGTTGAATTTGAGGGTGTTTTTCAATGTCGAAGTTGTTGTTGAATTTGTTGGTGTTGTTCAATGTTGAAGTTGTTGTTGAATTTGCTGGTGTTTTTCATTTTCGAGGTTGTTGTTGAATTTGTTGGTGTTTTTCAATGTTGAGGTTGTTGTTGTTTTTCAATGTTGAGGTTGTTGTTGTATTTGTTGGTGTTTTTCAATTTCGAGGTTGTTGTTGAATTTGTTGGTGTTTTTCAATTTTGAAGTTGTTGTTGAAATTGTTGGTGTTTTTCAATGTTGAGGTTGTTGTTGTTTTTCAATGTTGAGGTTGTTGTTGAATTTGTTGGTGTTTTTCAATGTTGAGGTTGTTGTTGTTTTTCAATGCTGAGGTTGTTGTTTAATTTGTTGGTGTTTTTCAATGTTGAGGTTGTTGTTGAATTTGTTGGTGTTTTTCAATGTTGAGGTTGTTGTTGTTTTTCAATGTTGAGGTTGTTGTTGAATTTGTTGGAGTTTTTCAATGTTGAGGTTGTTGTTGAATTTGGTGGTGTTTTTCAATGTTGAGGTTGTTGTTTTTTTTCAATGTTGAGGTTGTTGTTGAATTTGTTGGTGTTTTTCAATGTTGAGTTTGTTGTTGTTTTTCAATGTTGAGGTTGTTGTTGAATTTGTTGGTGTTCTTCAATGTTGAGGTTGTTGTTGTTTTTCAATGTTGAGGTTGTTGTTGAATTTGTTGGTGTTTTTCAATGTTGTGGTTGTTGTTGTTTTTCAATGTTGAGGTTGTTGTTGAATTTGTTGGTGCTTTTCAATGTTGAGGTTGTTGTTGAATTTGTTGGTGTTTTTCAATGTTGAGGTTGTTGTTGTTTTTCAATGATGAGGTTGTTGTTGAAATTGTTGGTGTTTTTCAATGTTGACTTTGTTGTTGAATTTGTTGGTGTTTTTCAATTCTGAGGTTGTTGTTGAATTTGTTGGTGTTTTTCATCGTTGAGGTTGTTGTTGAATTTGTTGGTGTTTTTAAATGTTGAGGTTGTCGTTGAATTTGTTGGTGTTTTTCAATGTTGAGGTTGTTGTTGTTTTTCAATGTTGAGGTTGTTGTTGAATTTGTTGGTGTTTTTCAATGTTGAGGTTGTTGTTGTTTTTCAATGTTGAGGTTGTTGTTGAATTTGTTGGTGTTTTTCAATTTCGAGGTTGTTGTTGAATTTGTTGGTGGTTTTCAATGTTAAATTTGTTGTTGAATTTCTTGGTGTTTTTCAATGTTGAGGTTGTTGTTGTTTTTCAATGTTGAGGTTGTTGTTGAATTTGTTGGTGTTTTTCAATGTTGAGGTTGTTGTTGTTTTTCAATGCTGAGGTTGTTGTTGAATTTGTTGGTGTTTTTCAATGTTGAGGTTGTTGTTGAATTTGTTGGTGTTTTTCAATGTTGAGGTTGTTGTTGTTTTTCAATGTTGAGGTTGTTGTTGAATTTGTTGGTGTTTTTCAATGTTGAGGTTGTTGGTGTTTTTCAATGTTGAGGTTGATGTTGAATTTGAGGGTGTTTTTCAAAGTCGAAGTTGTTGTTGAATTTGTTGGTGTTTTTCAATGTTGAAGTTGTTGTTGAATTTGCTGGTGTTTTTCAATGTTGAGGTTGTTGTTGTTTTTCAATGTTGAGGTTGTTGTTGAATTTGTTGGTGTTTTTCAATGTTGAGATTGTTGTTGTTTTTCAATTTCGAGGTTGTTGTTGAATTTGTTGGTGTTTTTAAATGTTGAGGTTGTTGTTGAATTTGCTGGTGTTTTGCAATGTTGAGGTTGTTGTTGTTTTTCAATGTTGAGGTTGTTGTTGAATTTGTTGGTGTTTTTCAATGTTGAGGTTGTTGTTGTTTTTCAATGTTGAGGTTGTTGTTGTATTTGTTGGTGTTTTTCAATTTCGAGGTTGTTGTTGAATTTGTTGGTGTTTTTCAATGTTGAAGTTGTTGTTGAAATTGTTGGTGTTTTTCAATGTTGAGGTTGTTGTTGTTTTTCAATGTTGAGGTTGTTGTTGAATTTGTTGGTGTTTTTCGATGTTGAGGTTGTTGTTGTTTTTCAATGCTGAGTTTGTTGTTTAATTGTTGGTGTTTTTCAATGTTGAGGTTGTTGTTGAATTTGTTGGTGTTTTTCAATGTTGAGGTTGTTGTTGTTTTTCAATGTTGAGGTTGTTGTTGAATTTGTTGGAGTTTTTCAATGTTGAGGTTGTTGTTGAATTTGGTGGTGTTTTTCAATGTTGAGGTTGTTGTTTTTTTTCAATGTTGAGGTTGTTGTTGAATTTGTTGGTGTTTTTCAATGTTGAGTTTGTTGTTGTTTTTCAATGTTGAGGTTGTTGTTGAATTTGTTGGTGTTTTTCAATGGTGAGGTTGTTGTTGTTTTTCAATGTTGAGGTTGTTGTTGAATTTGTTGGTGTTTTTCAATGTTGTGGTTGTTGTTGTTTTTCAATGTTGATGTTATTGTTCAATTTGTTCGTGTTTTTCAATGTTGAGGTTGTTGTTGTTTTTCAATGTTGAGGTTGTTGTTGAATTTTTTGGTGTTTTTCAATGTTGAGTTTGTTGTTGTTTTTCAATGTTGAGGTTGTTGTTGAATTTGTTGGTGTTTTTCAATGTTGAGATTGTTGTTGTTTTTCAATGTTGAGGTTGTTGTTGAATTTGTTGGTGTTTTTAAATGTTGAGGTTGTTGTGGAATTTGCTGGTGTTTTGCAATGTTGAGGTTGTTGTTGTTTTTCAATGTTTGAGGTTGTTGTTGAATTTGTTGGTGTTTTTCAATGTTGAGGTTGTTGTTGTTTTTCAATGTTGAGGTTGTTGGTGTTTTTCAATTTCGAGGTTGTTGTTGAATTTGTTGGTGTTTTTCAATGTTGAAGTTGTTGTTGAATTTGATGGTGTTTTTCAATGTTGAGGTTGTTGTTGTTTTTCAATGTTGAGGTTGTTGTTGAATTTGTTGGTGTTTTTCAATGTTGAGGTTGTTGTTGTTTTTCAATGCTGAGGTTGTTGTTTAATTTGTTGGTGTTTTTCAATGTTGAGGTTGTTGTTGAATTTGTTGGTGTTTTTCAATGTTGAGGTTGTTGTTGTTTTTCAATGTTGAGGTTGTTGTTGAATTTGTTGGAGTTTTTCAATGTTGAGGTTGTTGATGAATTTGGTGGTGTTTTTCAATGTTGAGGTTGTTGTTTTTTTTCAATGTTGAGGTTGTTGTTGAATTTGTTGGTGTTTTTCAATGTTGAGTTTGTTGTTGTTATTCAATGTTGAGGTTGTTGTTGAATTTGTTGGTGTTTTTCAATGTTGAGGTTGTTGTTGTTTTTCAATGTTGAGGTTGTTGTTGAATTTGTTGGTGTTTTTCAATGTTGTGGTTGTTGTTGTTTTTCAATGTTGAGGTTGTTGTTGAATTTGTTGGTGCTTTTCAATGTTGAGGTTGTTGTTGAATTTGTTGGTGTTTTTCAATGTTGACGTTGTTGTTGTTTTTCAATGATGAGGTTGTTGTTGAATTTGTTGTTGGTTTTCAATGTTGACTTTGTTGTTGAATTTGTTGGTGTTTTTCAATTTTGAGGTTGTTGTTGAATTTGTTGGTGTTTTTCAATCTTGAGGTTGTTGTTGAATTTGTTGGTGTTTTTAAATGTTGAGTTTGTCGTTGAATTTGTTGGTGTTTTTCAATGTTGAGGTTGTTGTTGTTTTTCAATGTTGAGGTTGTTGTTGAATTTGTTGGTGTTTTTCAATGTTGAGGTTGTTGTTGTTTTTCAATTTTGAGGTTGTTGTTGAATTTGTTGGTGTTTTTCAATTTCGAGGTTGTTGTTGAATTTGTTGGTGGTTTTCAATGTTGAATTTGTTGTTGAATTTGTTGGTGTTTTTCAATGTTGAGGTTGTTGTTGTTTTTCAATGTTGAGGTTGTTGTTGAATTTGTTGGTGTTTTTCAATGTTGAGGTCGTTGATGTTTTTCAATGCTGAGGTTGTTGTTGAATTTGTTGGTGTTTTTCAATGTTGAGGTTGTTGTTGAATTTGTTGGTGTTTTTCAATGTTGAGGTTGTTGTTGTTCTTCACTATTGAGGTTGTTGTTGAATTTGTTGGTGTTTTTCAATGTTGAGGTTGTTGTTGTTTTTCAATGTTGAGGTTGTTGTTGAATTTGTTGGTGTTTTTCAATGTTGAGGATGTTGTTGAATTTGTTGGTGTTTTTCAATGTTGAGGTTGTTGTTGTTTTTCAATGTTGAGGTTATTGTTGAATTTGTTCGTGTTTTTCAATGTTGAGGTTGTTGTTGTTTTTCAATGTTGAGGTTGTTGTTGAATTTGTTGGTGTTTTTCAATGTTGAGTTTGTTGTTGTTTTTCAATGTTGAGGTTGTTGTTGAATTTGTTGGTGTTTTTCAATATTGAGGTTGTTGTTGTTTTTCAATGTTGAGATTGTTGTTGAATTTGTTGGTGTTTTTCAATGTTGAGGTTGTTGTTGCTTTTCAATGTTGAGGTTGTTGTTGAATTTGTTGGTGTTTTTCAATGTTGAGGTTGTTGTTGAATTTGTTGGTGTTTTTCAATGTTGAGGTTGTTGTTGTTTTTCAATGTTGAGGTTGTTGAATTTGTTGGTGTTTGTCAATCTTGAGTTTGTTGTTGAAATTGTTGGTGTTTTTCAATGTTGAGGTTGTTGTTCAATTTGTTGGTATTTTTCAATGTTGAGGTTGTTGTTGTTTTTCAATGTTGAGGTTGTTGTTGAATTTGTTGGTGTTCTTCAATGTTGAGGTTGTTGTTGTTTTTCAATGTTGAGGTTGTTGTTGAATTTGTTGGTGTTTTTCAATGTTGTGGTTGTTGTTGTTTTTCAATGTTGAGGTTGTTGTTGAATTTGTTGGTGCTTTTCAATGTTGAGGTTGTTGTTGAATTTGTTGGTGTTTTTCAATGTTGAGGTTGTTGTTGTTTTTCAATGATGAGGTTGTTGTTGAAATTGTTGGTGTTTTTCAATGTTGACTTTGTTGTTGAATTTGTTGGTGTTTTTCAATTCTGAGGTTGTTGTTGAATTTGTTGGTGTTTTTCATCGTTGAGGTTGTTGTTGAATTTGTTGGTGTTTTTAAATGTTGAGGTTGTCGTTGAATTTGTTGGTGTTTTTCAATGTTGAGGTTGTTGTTGTTTTTCAATGTTGAGGTTGTTGTTGAATTTGTTGGTGTTTTTCAATGTTGAGGTTGTTGTTGTTTTTCAATGTTGAGGTTGTTGTTGAATTTGTTGGTGTTTTTCAATTTCGAGGTTGTTGTTGAATTTGTTGGTGGTTTTCAATGTTAAATTTGTTGTTGAATTTCTTGGTGTTTTTCAATGTTGAGGTTGTTGTTGTTTTTCAATGTTGAGGTTGTTGTTGAATTTGTTGGTGTTTTTCAATGTTGAGGTTGTTGTTGTTTTTCAATGCTGAGGTTGTTGTTGAATTTGTTGGTGTTTTTCAATGTTGAGGTTGTTGTTGAATTTGTTGGTGTTTTTCAATGTTGAGGTTGTTGTTGTTTTTCAATGTTGAGGTTGTTGTTGAATTTGTTGGTGTTTTTCAATGTTGAGGTTGTTGGTGTTTTTCAATGTTGAGGTTGATGTTGAATTTGAGGGTGTTTTTCAAAGTCGAAGTTGTTGTTGAATTTGTTGGTGTTTTTCAATGTTGAAGTTGTTGTTGAATTTGCTGGTGTTTTTCAATGTTGAGGTTGTTGTTGTTTTTCAATGTTGAGGTTGTTGTTGAATTTGTTGGTGTTTTTCAATGTTGAGATTGTTGTTGTTTTTCAATTTCGAGGTTGTTGTTGAATTTGTTGGTGTTTTTAAATGTTGAGGTTGTTGTTGAATTTGCTGGTGTTTTGCAATGTTGAGGTTGTTGTTGTTTTTCAATGTTGAGGTTGTTGTTGAATTTGTTGGTGTTTTTCAATGTTGAGGTTGTTGTTGTTTTTCAATGTTGAGGTTGTTGTTGTATTTGTTGGTGTTTTTCAATTTCGAGGTTGTTGTTGAATTTGTTGGTGTTTTTCAATGTTGAAGTTGTTGTTGAAATTGTTGGTGTTTTTCAATGTTGAGGTTGTTGTTGTTTTTCAATGTTGAGGTTGTTGTTGAATTTGTTGGTGTTTTTCGATGTTGAGGTTGTTGTTGTTTTTCAATGCTGAGTTTGTTGTTTAATTGTTGGTGTTTTTCAATGTTGAGGTTGTTGTTGAATTTGTTGGTGTTTTTCAATGTTGAGGTTGTTGTTGTTTTTCAATGTTGAGGTTGTTGTTGAATTTGTTGGAGTTTTTCAATGTTGAGGTTGTTGTTGAATTTGGTGGTGTTTTTCAATGTTGAGGTTGTTGTTTTTTTTCAATGTTGAGGTTGTTGTTGAATTTGTTGGTGTTTTTCAATGTTGAGTTTGTTGTTGTTTTTCAATGTTGAGGTTGTTGTTGAATTTGTTGGTGTTTTTCAATGGTGAGGTTGTTGTTGTTTTTCAATGTTGAGGTTGTTGTTGAATTTGTTGGTGTTTTTCAATGTTGTGGTTGTTGTTGTTTTTCAATGTTGATGTTATTGTTCAATTTGTTCGTGTTTTTCAATGTTGAGGTTGTTGTTGTTTTTCAATGTTGAGGTTGTTGTTGAATTTTTTGGTGTTTTTCAATGTTGAGTTTGTTGTTGTTTTTCAATGTTGAGGTTGTTGTTGAATTTGTTGGTGTTTTTCAATGTTGAGATTGTTGTTGTTTTTCAATGTTGAGGTTGTTGTTGAATTTGTTGGTGTTTTTAAATGTTGAGGTTGTTGTGGAATTTGCTGGTGTTTTGCAATGTTGAGGTTGTTGTTGTTTTTCAATGTTTGAGGTTGTTGTTGAATTTGTTGGTGTTTTTCAATGTTGAGGTTGTTGTTGTTTTTCAATGTTGAGGTTGTTGGTGTTTTTCAATTTCGAGGTTGTTGTTGAATTTGTTGGTGTTTTTCAATGTTGAAGTTGTTGTTGAATTTGATGGTGTTTTTCAATGTTGAGGTTGTTGTTGTTTTTCAATGTTGAGGTTGTTGTTGAATTTGTTGGTGTTTTTCAATGTTGAGGTTGTTGTTGTTTTTCAATGCTGAGGTTGTTGTTTAATTTGTTGGTGTTTTTCAATGTTGAGGTTGTTGTTGAATTTGTTGGTGTTTTTCAATGTTGAGGTTGTTGTTGTTTTTCAATGTTGAGGTTGTTGTTGAATTTGTTGGAGTTTTTCAATGTTGAGGTTGTTGATGAATTTGGTGGTGTTTTTCAATGTTGAGGTTGTTGTTTTTTTTCAATGTTGAGGTTGTTGTTGAATTTGTTGGTGTTTTTCAATGTTGAGTTTGTTGTTGTTATTCAATGTTGAGGTTGTTGTTGAATTTGTTGGTGTTTTTCAATGTTGAGGTTGTTGTTGTTTTTCAATGTTGAGGTTGTTGTTGAATTTGTTGGTGTTTTTCAATGTTGTGGTTGTTGTTGTTTTTCAATGTTGAGGTTGTTGTTGAATTTGTTGGTGCTTTTCAATGTTGAGGTTGTTGTTGAATTTGTTGGTGTTTTTCAATGTTGACGTTGTTGTTGTTTTTCAATGATGAGGTTGTTGTTGAATTTGTTGTTGGTTTTCAATGTTGACTTTGTTGTTGAATTTGTTGGTGTTTTTCAATTTTGAGGTTGTTGTTGAATTTGTTGGTGTTTTTCAATCTTGAGGTTGTTGTTGAATTTGTTGGTGTTTTTAAATGTTGAGTTTGTCGTTGAATTTGTTGGTGTTTTTCAATGTTGAGGTTGTTGTTGTTTTTCAATGTTGAGGTTGTTGTTGAATTTGTTGGTGTTTTTCAATGTTGAGGTTGTTGTTGTTTTTCAATTTTGAGGTTGTTGTTGAATTTGTTGGTGTTTTTCAATTTCGAGGTTGTTGTTGAATTTGTTGGTGGTTTTCAATGTTGAATTTGTTGTTGAATTTGTTGGTGTTTTTCAATGTTGAGGTTGTTGTTGTTTTTCAATGTTGAGGTTGTTGTTGAATTTGTTGGTGTTTTTCAATGTTGAGGTCGTTGATGTTTTTCAATGCTGAGGTTGTTGTTGAATTTGTTGGTGTTTTTCAATGTTGAGGTTGTTGTTGAATTTGTTGGTGTTTTTCAATGTTGAGGTTGTTGTTGTTCTTCACTATTGAGGTTGTTGTTGAATTTGTTGGTGTTTTTCAATGTTGAGGTTGTTGTTGTTTTTCAATGTTGAGGTTGTTGTTGAATTTGTTGGTGTTTTTCAATGTTGAGGATGTTGTTGAATTTGTTGGTGTTTTTCAATGTTGAGGTTGTTGTTGTTTTTCAATGTTGAGGTTATTGTTGAATTTGTTCGTGTTTTTCAATGTTGAGGTTGTTGTTGTTTTTCAATGTTGAGGTTGTTGTTGAATTTGTTGGTGTTTTTCAATGTTGAGTTTGTTGTTGTTTTTCAATGTTGAGGTTGTTGTTGAATTTGTTGGTGTTTTTCAATATTGAGGTCGTTGTTGTTTTTCAATGTTGAGATTGTTGTTGAATTTGTTGGTGTTTTTCAATGTTGAGGTTGTTGTTGCTTTTCAATGTTGAGGTTGTTGTTGAATTTGTTGGTGTTTTTCAATGTTGAGGTTGTTGTTGAATTTGTTGGTGTTTTTCAATGTTGAGGTTGTTGTTGTTTTTCAATGTTGAGGTTGTTGAATTTGTTGGTGTTTGTCAATCTTGAGTTTGTTGTTGAAATTGTTGGTGTTTTTCAATGTTGAGGTTGTTGTTCAATTTGTTGGTATTTTTCAATGTTGAGGTTGTTGTTGTTTATCAATGTTGAGGTTGTTGTTGAGTTTGTTGGTGTTTTTCAATGTTGAGGTTGTTGTTGAATTTGTTGGTGTTTTTCAATGTTGAGTTTGTTGTTGCTTTTCAATGTTGAGGTTGTTGTTGAATTTGTTGGTGTTTTTCAATGTTGAGGTTGTTGTTGTTTTTCAATGTTGAGGTTGATGTTGAATTTGAGGGTGTTTTTCATTTTCGAGGTTGTTGTTGAATTTGTTGGTGTTTTTCAATTTTGAAGTTGTTGTTGAAATTGTTGGTGTTTTTCAATGTTGAGGTTGTTGTTGTTTTTCAATGTTGAGGTTGTTGTTGAATTTGTTGGTGTTTTTCAATGTTGAGGTTGTTGTTGTTTTTCAATGCTGAGGTTGTTGTTGAATTTGTTGGTGTTTTTCAATGTTGAGGTTGTTGTTGTTTTTCAATGTTGAGGTTGTTGTTGAATTTGTTGGAGTTTTTCAATGTTGAGGTTGTTGATGAATTTGGTGGTGTTTTTCAATGTTGAGGTTGTTGTTTTTTTTCAATGTTGAGGTTGTTGTTGAATTTGTTGGTGTTTTTCAATGTTGAGTTTGTTGTTGTTATTCAATGTTGAGGTTGTTGTTGAATTTGTTGGTGTTTTTCAATGTTGAGGTTGTTGTTGTTTTTCAATGTTGAGGTTGTTGTTGAATTTGTTGGTGTTTTTCAATGTTGTGGTTGTTGTTGTTTTTCAATGTTGAGGTTGTTGTTGAATTTGTTGGTGCTTTTCAATGTTGAGGTTGTTGTTGAATTTGTTGGTGTTTTTCAATGTTGACGTTGTTGTTGTTTTTCAATGATGAGGTTGTTGTTGAATTTGTTGTTGGTTTTCAATGTTGACTTTGTTGTTGAATTTGTTGGTGTTTTTCAATTTTGAGGTTGTTGTTGAATTTGTTGGTGTTTTTCAATCTTGAGGTTGTTGTTGAATTTGTTGGTGTTTTTAAATGTTGAGTTTGTCGTTGAATTTGTTGGTGTTTTTCAATGTTGAGGTTGTTGTTGTTTTTCAATGTTGAGGTTGTTGTTGAATTTGTTGGTGTTTTTCAATGTTGAGGTTGTTGTTGTTTTTCAATTTTGAGGTTGTTGTTGAATTTGTTGGTGTTTTTCAATTTCGAGGTTGTTGTTGAATTTGTTGGTGGTTTTCAATGTTGAATTTGTTGTTGAATTTGTTGGTGTTTTTCAATGTTGAGGTTGTTGTTGTTTTTCAATGTTGAGGTTGTTGTTGAATTTGTTGGTGTTTTTCAATGTTGAGGTCGTTGATGTTTTTCAATGCTGAGGTTGTTGTTGAATTTGTTGGTGTTTTTCAATGTTGAGGTTGTTGTTGAATTTGTTGGTGTTTTTCAATGTTGAGGTTGTTGTTGTTCTTCACTATTGAGGTTGTTGTTGAATTTGTTGGTGTTTTTCAATGTTGAGGTAGTTGTTGTTTTTCAATGTTGAGGTTGTTGTTGAATTTGTTGGTGTTTTTCAATGTTGAGGATGTTGTTGAATTTGTTGGTGTTTTTCAATGTTGAGGTTGTTGTTGTTTTTCAATGTTGAGGTTATTGTTGAATTTGTTCGTGTTTTTCAATGTTGAGGTTGTTGTTGTTTTTCAATGTTGAGGTTGTTGTTGAATTTGTTGGTGTTTTTCAATGTTGAGTTTGTTGTTGTTTTTCAATGTTGAGGTTGTTGTTGAATTTGTTGGTGTTTTTCAATATTGAGGTTGTTGTTGTTTTTCAATGTTGAGATTGTTGTTGAATTTGTTGGTGTTTTTCAATGTTGAGGTTGTTGTTGCTTTTCAATGTTGAGGTTGTTGTTGAATTTGTTGGTGTTTTTCAATGTTGAGGTTGTTGTTGAATTTGTTGGTGTTTTTCAATGTTGAGGTTGTTGTTGTTTTTCAATGTTGAGGTTGTTGAATTTGTTGGTGTTTGTCAATCTTGAGTTTGTTGTTGAAATTGTTGGTGTTTTTCAATGTTGAGGTTGTTGTTCAATTTGTTGGTATTTTTCAATGTTGAGGTTGTTGTTGTTTATCAATGTTGAGGTTGTTGTTGAGTTTGTTGGTGTTTTTCAATGTTGAGGTTGTTGTTGAATTTGTTGGTGTTTTTCAATGTTGAGTTTGTTGTTGCTTTTCAATGTTGAGGTTGTTGTTGAATTTGTTGGTGTTTTTCAATGTTGAGGTTGTTGTTGTTTTTCAATGTTGAGGTTGATGTTGAATTTGAGGGTGTTTTTCATTTTCGAGGTTGTTGTTGAATTTGTTGGTGTTTTTCAATTTTGAAGTTGTTGTTGAAATTGTTGGTGTTTTTCAATGTTGAGGTTGTTGTTGTTTTTCAATGTTGAGGTTGTTGTTGAATTTGTTGGTGTTTTTCAATGTTGAGGTTGTTGTTGTTTTTCAATGCTGAGGTTGTTTAATTTGTTGGTGTTTTTCAATGTTGAGGTTGTTGTTGAATTTGTTGGTGTTTTTCAATGTTGAGGTTGTTGTTGTTTTTCAATGTTGAGGTTGTTGTTGAATTTGTTGGAGTTTTTCAATGTTGAGGTTGTTGTTGAATTTGGTGGTGTTTTTCAATGTTGAGGTTGTTGTTTTTTTTCAATGTTGAGGTTGTTGTTGAATTTGTTGGTGTTTTTCAATGTTGAGTTTGTTGTTGTTTTTCAATGTTGAGGTTGTTGTTGAATTTGTTGGTGTTTTTCAATGTTGAGGTTGTTGTTGTTTTTCAATGTTGAGGTTGTTGTTGAATTTGTTGGTGTTTTTCAATGTTGTGGTTGTTGTTGTTTTTCAATGTTGAGGTTGTTGTTGAATTTGTTGGTGCTTTTCAATGTTGAGGTTGTTGTTGAATTTGTTGGTGTTTTTCAATGTTGAGGTTGTTGTTGTTTTTCAATGATGAGGTTGTTGTTGAAATTGTTGGTGTTTTTCAATGTTGACTTTGTTGTTGAATTTGTTGGTGTTTTTCAATTCTGAGGTTGTTGTTGAATTTGTTGGTGTTTTTCAACGTTGAGGTTGTTGTTGAATTTGTTGGTGTTTTTAAATGTTGAGGTTGTCGTTGAATTTGTTGGTGTTTTTCAATGTTGAGGTTGTTGTTGTTTTTCAATGTTGAGGTTGTTGTTGAATTTGTTGGTGTTTTTCAATGTTGAGGTTGTTGTTGTTTTTCAATGTTGAGGTTGTTGTTGAATTTGTTGGTGTTTTTCAATTTCGAGGTTGTTGTTGAATTTGTTGGTGGTTTTCAATGTTAAATTTGTTGTTGAATTTCTTGGTGTTTTTCAATGTTGAGGTTGTTGTTGTTTTTCAATGTTGAGGTTGTTGTTGAATTTGTTGGTGTTTTTCAATGTTGAGGTTGTTGTTGTTTTTCAATGCTGAGGTTGTTGTTGAATTTGTTGGTGTTTTTCAATGTTGAGGTTGTTGTTGAATTTGTTGGTGTTTTTCAATGTTGAGGTTGTTGTTGTTTTTCAATGTTGAGGTTGTTGTTGAATTTGTTGGTGTTTTTCAATGTTGAGGTTGTTGGTGTTTTTCAATGTTGAGGTTGATTTTGAATTTGAGGGTGTTTTTCAAAGTCGAAGTAGTTGTTGAATTTGTTGGTGTTTTTCAATGTTGAAGTTGTTGTTGAATTTGCTGGTGTTTTTCAATGTTGAGGTTGTTGTTGTTTTTCAATGTTGAGGTTGTTGTTGAATTTGTTGGTGTTTTTCAATGTTGAGATTGTTGTTGTTTTTCAATTTCGATGTTGTTGTTGAATTTGTTGCTGTTTTTAAATGTTGAGGTTGTTGTTGAATTTGCTGGTGTTTTGCAATGTTGAGGTTGTTGTTGTTTTTCAATGTTGAAGTTGTTGTTGAATTTGTTGGTGTTTTTCAATGTTGAGGTTGTTGTTGTTTTTCAATGTTGAGGTTGTTGTTGTATTTGTTGGTGTTTTTCAATTTCGAGGTTGTTGTTGAATTTGTTGGTGTTTTTCAATGTTGAAGTTGTTGTTGAAATTGTTGGTGTTTTTCAATGTTGAGGTTGTTGTTGTTTTTCAATGTTGAGGTTGTTGTTGAATTTGTTGGTGTTTTTCAATGTTGAGGTTGTTGTTGTTTTTCAATGCTGAGTTTGTTGTTTAATTTGTTGGTGTTTTTCAATGTTGAGGTTGTTGTTGAATTTGTTGGTGTTTTTCAATGTTGAGGTTGTTGTTGTTTTTCAATGTTGAGGTTGTTGTTGAATTTGTTGGAGTTTTTCAATGTTGAGGTTGTTGTTGAATTTGGTGGTGTTTTTCAATGTTGAGGTTCTGGTTTTTTTTCAATGTTGAGGTTGTTGTTGAATTTGTTGGTGTTTTTCAATGTTGAGTTTGTTGTTGTTTTTCAATGTTGAGGTTGTTGTTGAATTTGTTGGTGTTTTTCAATGGTGAGGTTGTTGTTGTTTTTCAATGTTGAGGTTGTTGTTGAATTTGTTGGTGTTTTTCAATGTTGTGGTTGTTGTTGTTTTTCAATGTTGATGTTATTGTTGAATTTGTTCGTGTTTTTCAATGTTGAGGTTGTTGTTGTTTTTCAATGTTGAGGTTGTTGTTGAATTTTTTGGTGTTTTTCAATGTTGAGTTTGTTGTTGTTTTTCAATGTTGAGGTTGTTGTTGAATTTGTTGGTGTTTTTCAATGTTGAGGTTGTTGTTGTTTTTCAATGTTGAGGTTGTTGTTGAATTTGTTGGTGCTTTTCACTGTTGAGGTTGTTGTTGTTTTTCAATGTTGAGGTTGTTGTTGAATTTGTTGGTGTTTTTCAATGTTGAGGTTGTTGTTGAATTTGTTGGTGTTTTTCAATGTTGAGGTTGTTGTTGTTTTTCAATGTTGAGGTTGTTGAATTTGTTGGTGTTTTTCAATCTTGAGTTTGTTGTTGAATTTGTTGGTGTTTTTCAATGTTGAGGTTGTAGTTGAATTTGTTGGTGTTTTTCAATGTTAAGGTTGTTGTTGAATTTGTTGGTGTTTTTCAATGTTGAGGTTGTTGTTGTTTTTAAATGTTGAGGTTGTTGTTGAATTTGTTGGTGTTTTTTCAATTTTGAGGTTGTTGGTGTTTTTCAAAGTTGAGGTTATGGTTGAATTTGATGGTGTTTTTCAATGTCGATGTTGTTGTTGAATTTCTTGGTGTTTTTCAATGTTGAAGTTGTTGTTGAATTTGTTGGTGTTTTTCAATTTCGAGGTTGTTGTTGAATTTGTTGGTGTTTTTCAATGTTGAAGTTTTTGTTGAATTTGTTGGTGTTTTTCAATGTTGAGGTTGTTGTTGTTTTTCAATGTTGAGGTTGTTGTTGAATTTGTTGGTGTTTTTCAACGTTGAGGTTGTTGTTGTTTTTCAATGCTGAGGTTGTTGTTGAATTTGTTGGTGTTTTTCAACGTTGAGGTTGTTGTTGAATTTGTTGGTGTTTTTCAATGTTGAGGTTGTTGTTGAATTTGTTGGTGTTTTTCAATGTTGAGGTTGGTGTTGGTTTTCAATGTTGAGGTTGTTGTTGAATTTGTTGGTGTTTTTCAATGTTGAAGTTGTTGTTGAATTTGTTGGTGTTTTTCAATGTTCAGTTTGTTGTTGTTTTTCAATGTTGAGGTTGTTTTATGAATTTGTAGGTGTTTTTCAATGTTGAGGTGGTTGGTGTTTTTCAATGTTGAGGTTGTTGTTGAATTTGTTGGTGTTTTTCAATGTTGAGGTTGTTGTTGTTTTTCAATGTTGAGGTTGTTGTTGAATTTGTTGGTGTTTTTCAATGTTGAGGTGGTTGGTGTTTTTCAATGTTGAGGTTGTTGTTGAATTTGTTGGAGTTTTTCAATGTTGAGGTTGTTGTTGAATTTGTTGGGTTTTTCAATGTTGAGGTTGTTGTTGTTTTTCAATGTTGAGGTTGTTGTTGAGTTTGTTGGTGTTTTTCAATGTTGAGGTTGTTGTTGAATTTGTTGGTGTTTTTCAATGTTGAGGTTGTTGTTGAATTTGTTGCTGTTTTTCAATGTTGAGGTTGTTGTTGTTTTTAAATGTTGGGGTTGTTGTTGAATTTGTTGGTGTTTTTCAATTTTGAGGATGTTGTTGTTTTTCAATGTTGAGGTTGTTGTTGAATTTGTTGGTGTTTTTCCATGATGAGGTTGTTGTTGTTTTTCAAAGTTGAGGTTGTTGTTGAATTTGTTCGTGTTTTTCAATGTCGGGGTTGTTGTTGAATTTGTTGGTGTTTTTCAATGTTGAATTTTTTGTTGAATTTGTTGGTGTTTTTCAATGTTGAGATTCTTGTTTTTCAATGTTGAGGCTGTTGTTGAATTTGTTGGCGTTTTTAAATGTTGAGGTTGTTGTTGAATTTGTTGGTGTTTTCAATGTTGAGGTTGTTGTTGAATTTGTTGGTGTTTTTAAATGTTGAGGTTGTTGTTGAATTTGCTGGTGTTTTGCAATGTTGAGGTTGTTGTTGAATTTGTTGGTGTTGTTCAATGTTGAGGTTGTTGTTGTTTTTCAATGTTGAGGTTGTTGTTGAATTTGTTGTTGTTTTTCAATGTTGAGGTTGTTGTTATTTTTCAATGCTGAGGTTGTTGTTTAATTTGTTGGTGTTTTTCAATGTTGAGGTTGTTGTTGAATTTGTTGGTGTTTTTCAATGTTGAGGTTGTTGTTGTTTTTCAATGTTGAGGTTGTTGTTGAATTTGTTGGAGTTTTTCAATGTTGAGGTTGTTGTTGAATTTGGTGGTGTTTTTCAATGTTGAGGTTGTTGTTTTTTTTCAATGTTGAGGTTGTTGTTGAATTTGTTGGTGTTTTTCAATGTTGAGTTTGTTGTTGTTTTTCAATGTTGAGGTTGTTGTTGAATTTGTTGGTGTTTTTCAATGTTGAGGTTGTTGTTGTTTTTCAATGTTGAGGTTGTTGTTGAATTTGTTGGTGTTTTTCAATGTTGAGGTTGTTGTTGTTTTTCAATGATGAGGTTGTTGTTGAAATTGTTGGTGTTTTTCAATGTTGACTTTGTTGTTGAATTTGTTGGTGATTTTCAATTTTGAGGTTGTTGTTGAATTTGTTGGTGTTTTTCAATGTTGAGGTTGTTGTTGAATTTGTTGGTGTTTTTCAATGTTGAGGTTGTCGTTGAATTTGTTGGTGTTTTTCAATGTTGAGGTTGTTGTTGTGTTTCAATGTTGAGGTTGTTGTTGAATTTGTTGGTGTTTTTCAATGTTGAGGTTGTTGTTGTTTTTCAATGTTGAGGTTGTTGTTGAATTTGTTGGTGTTTTTCAATTTCGAGGTTGTTGTTGAATTTGTTGGTGGTTTTCAATGTTGAATTTGTTGTTGAATTTCTTGGTGTTTTTCAATGTTGAGGTTGTTGTTGTTTTTCAATGTTGAGGTTGTTGTTGAATTTGGTGGTGTTTTTCAATGTTGAGGTTGTTGTTGAATTTGTTGGTGTTTTTCAATGTTGAGGTTGTTGTTGTTTTTCAATGTTGAGGTTGTTGTTTTTCAATGTTGAGGCTGTTGTTGAATTTGTTGGCGTTTTTAAATGTTGAGGTTGTTGTTGAATTTGTTGGTGTTTTCAATGTTGAGGTTGTTGTTGAATTTGTTGGTGTTTTTAAATGTTGAGGTTGTTGTTGTTTTTCAATGTTGAGGTTGTTGTTGAATTTGTTGGTGTTTTTCAATGTTGAGGTTGTTGTTGTTTTTCAATGCTGAGGTTGTTTAATTTGTTGGTGTTTTTCAATGTTGAGGTTGTTGTTGAATTTGTTGGTGTTTTTCAATGTTGAGGTTGTTGTTGTTTTTCAATGTTGAGGTTGTTGTTGAATTTGTTGGAGTTTTTCAATGTTGAGGTTGTTGTTGAATTTGGTGGTGTTTTTCAATGTTGAGGTTGTTGTTTTTTTTCAATGTTGAGGTTGTTGTTGAATTTGTTGGTGTTTTTCAATGTTGAGTTTGTTGTTGTTTTTCAATGTTGAGGTTGTTGTTGAATTTGTTGGTGTTTTTCAATGTTGAGGTTGTTGTTGTTTTTCAATGTTGAGGTTGTTGTTGAATTTGTTGGTGTTTTTCAATGTTGTGGTTGTTGTTGTTTTTCAATGTTGAGGTTGTTGTTGAATTTGTTGGTGCTTTTCAATGTTGAGGTTGTTGTTGAATTTGTTGGTGTTTTTCAATGTTGAGGTTGTTGTTGTTTTTCAATGATGAGGTTGTTGTTGAAATTGTTGGTGTTTTTCAATGTTGACTTTGTTGTTGAATTTGTTGGTGTTTTTCAATTCTGAGGTTGTTGTTGAATTTGTTGGTGTTTTTCAACGTTGAGGTTGTTGTTGAATTTGTTGGTGTTTTTAAATGTTGAGGTTGTCGTTGAATTTGTTGGTGTTTTTCAATGTTGAGGTTGTTGTTGTTTTTCAATGTTGAGGTTGTTGTTGAATTTGTTGGTGTTTTTCAATGTTGAGGTTGTTGTTGTTTTTCAATGTTGAGGTTGTTGTTGAATTTGTTGGTGTTTTTCAATTTCGAGGTTGTTGTTGAATTTGTTGGTGGTTTTCAATGTTAAATTTGTTGTTGAATTTCTTGGTGTTTTTCAATGTTGAGGTTGTTGTTGTTTTTCAATGTTGAGGTTGTTGTTGAATTTGTTGGTGTTTTTCAATGTTGAGGTTGTTGTTGTTTTTCAATGCTGAGGTTGTTGTTGAATTTGTTGGTGTTTTTCAATGTTGAGGTTGTTGTTGAATTTGTTGGTGTTTTTCAATGTTGAGGTTGTTGTTGTTTTTCAATGTTGAGGTTGTTGTTGAATTTGTTGGTGTTTTTCAATTTTGAGGTTGTTGGTGTTTTTCAATGTTGAGGTTGATGTTGAATTTGAGGGTGTTTTTCAAAGTCGAAGTTGTTGTTGAATTTGTTGGTGTTTTTCAATGTTGAAGTTGTTGTTGAATTTGCTGGTGTTTTTCAATGTTGAGGTTGTTGTTGTTTTTCAATGTTGAGGTTGTTGTTGAATTTGTTGGTGTTTTTCAATGTTGAGATTGTTGTTGTTTTTCAATTTCGAGGTTGTTGTTGAATTTGTTGCTGTTTTTAAATGTTGAGGTTGTTGTTGAATTTGCTGGTGTTTTGCAATGTTGAGGTTGTTGTTGTTTTTCAATGTTGAGGTTGTTGTTGAATTTGTTGGTGTTTTTCAATGTTGAGGTTGTTGTTGTTTTTCAATGTTGAGGTTGTTGTTGTATTTGTTGGTGTTTTTCAATTTCGAGGTTGTTGTTGAATTTGTTGGTGTTTTTCAATGTTGAAGTTGTTGTTGAAATTGTTGGTGTTTTTCAATGTTGAGGTTGTTGTTGTTTTTCAATGTTGAGGTTGTTGTTGAATTTGTTGGTGTTTTTCAATGTTGAGGTTGTTGTTGTTTTTCAATGCTGAGTTTGTTGTTTAATTTGTTGGTGTTTTTCAATGTTGAGGTTGTTGTTGAATTTGTTGGTGTTTTTCAATGTTGAGGTTGTTGTTGTTTTTCAATGTTGAGGTTGTTGTTGAATTTGTTGGAGTTTTTCAATGTTGAGGTTGTTGTTGAATTTGGTGGTGTTTTTCAATGTTGAGGTTCTGGTTTTTTTTCAATGTTGAGGTTGTTGTTGAATTTGTTGGTGTTTTTCAATGTTGAGTTTGTTGTTGTTTTTCAATGTTGAGGTTGTTGTTGAATTTGTTGGTGTTTTTCAATGGTGAGGTTGTTGTTGTTTTTCAATGTTGAGGTTGTTGTTGAATTTGTTGGTGTTTTTCAATGTTGTGGTTGTTGTTGTTTTTCAATGTTGATGTTATTGTTGAATTTGTTCGTGTTTTTCAATGTTGAGGTTGTTGTTGTTTTTCAATGTTGAGGTTGTTGTTGAATTTTTTGGTGTTTTTCAATGTTGAGTTTGTTGTTGTTTTTCAATGTTGAGGTTGTTGTTGAATTTGTTGGTGTTTTTCAATGTTGAGGTTGTTGTTGTTTTTCAATGTTGAGGTTGTTGTTGAATTTGTTGGTGCTTTTCACTGTTGAGGTTGTTGTTGTTTTTCAATGTTGAGGTTGTTGTTGAATTTGTTGGTGTTTTTCAATGTTGAGGTTGTTGTTGAATTTGTTGGTGTTTTTCAATGTTGAGGTTGTTGTTGTTTTTCAATGTTGAGGTTGTTGAATTTGTTGGTGTTTTTCAATCTTGAGTTTGTTGTTGAATTTGTTGGTGTTTTTCAATGTTGAGGTTGTTGTTGAATTTGTTGGTGTTTTTCAATGTTAAGGTTGTTGTTGAATTTGTTGGTGTTTTTCAATGTTGAGGTTGTTGTTGTTTTTAAATGTTGAGGTTGTTGTTGAATTTGTTGGTGTTTTTTCAATTTTGAGGTTGTTGGTGTTTTTCAAAGTTGAGGTTATGGTTGAATTTGATGGTGTTTTTCAATGTCGATGTTGTTGTTGAATTTCTTGGTGTTTTTCAATGTTGAAGTTGTTGTTGAATTTGTTGGTGTTTTTCAATTTCGAGGTTGTTGTTGAATTTGTTGGTGTTTTTCAATGTTGAAGTTTTTGTTGAATTTGTTGGTGTTTTTCAATGTTGAGGTTGTTGTTGTTTTTCAATGTTGAGGTTGTTGTTGAATTTGTTGGTGTTTTTCAACGTTGAGGTTGTTGTTGTTTTTCAATGCTGAGGTTGTTGTTGAATTTGTTGGTGTTTTTCAACGTTGAGGTTGTTGTTGAATTTGTTGGTGTTTTTCAATGTTGAGGTTGTTGTTGAATTTGTTGGTGTTTTTCAATGTTGAGGTTGGTGTTGGTTTTCAATGTTGAGGTTGTTGTTGAATTTGTTGGTGTTTTTCAATGTTGAAGTTGTTGTTGAATTTGTTGGTGTTTTTCAATGTTCAGTTTGTTGTTGTTTTTCAATGTTGAGGTTGTTTTATGAATTTGTAGGTGTTTTTCAATGTTGAGGTGGTTGGTGTTTTTAAATGTTGGGGTTGTTGTTGAATTTGTTGGTGTTTTTCAATTTTGAGGATGTTGTTGTTTTTCAATGTTGAGGTTGTTGTTGAATTTGTTGGTGTTTTTCCATGATGAGGTTGTTGTTGTTTTTCAAAGTTGAGAGTGTTGTTGAATTTGTTCGTGTTTTTCAATGTCGGGGTTGTTGTTGAATTTGTTGGTGTTTTTCAATGTTGAATTTTTTGTTGAATTTGTTGGTGTTTTTCAATGTTGAGGTTCTTGTTTTTCAATGTTGAGGCTGTTGTTGAATTTGTTGGCGTTTTTAAATGTTGAGGTTGTTGTTGAATTTGTTGGTGTTTTCAATGTTGAGGTTGTTGTTGAATTTGTTGGTGTTTTTAAATGTTGAGGTTGTTGTTGAATTTGCTGGTGTTTTGCAATGTTGAGGTTGTTGTTGAATTTGTTGGTGTTTTTCAATGTTGAGGTTGTTGTTGTTTTTCAATGTTGAGGTTGTTGTTGAATTTGTTGTTGTTTTTCAATGTTGAGGTTGTTGTTATTTTTCAATGCTGAGGTTGTTGTTTAATTTGTTGGTGTTTTTCAATGTTGAGGTTGTTGTTGAATTTGTTGGTGTTTTTCAATGTTGAGGTTGTTGTTGTTTTTCAATGTTGAGGTTGTTGTTGAATTTGTTGGAGTTTTTCAATGTTGAGGTTGTTGTTGAATTTGGTGGTGTTTTTCAATGTTGAGGTTGTTGTTTTTTTTCAATGTTGAGGTTGTTGTTGAATTTGTTGGTGTTTTTCAATGTTGAGTTTGTTGTTGTTTTTCAATGTTGATGTTGTTGTTGAATTTGTTGGTGTTTTTCAATGTTGAGGTTGTTGTTGTTTTTCAATGTTGAGGTTGTTGTTGAATTTGTTGGTGTTTTTCAATGTTGAGGTTGTTGTTGTTTTTCAATGATGAGGTTGTTGTTGAAATTGTTGGTGTTTTTCAATGTTGACTTTGTTGTTGAATTTGTTGGTGATTTTCAATTTTGAGGTTGTTGTTGAATTTGTTGGTGTTTTCAATGTTGAGGTTGTTGTTGAATTTGTTGGTGTTTTTAAATGTTGAGGTTGTTGTTGAATTTGCTGGTGTTTTGCAATGTTGAGGTTGTTGTTGAATTTGTTGGTGTTTTTCAATGTTGACGTTGTTGTTGTTTTTCAATGTTGAGGTTGTTGTTGAATTTGTTGTTGTTTTTCAATGTTGAGGTTGTTGTTATTTTTCAATGCTGAGGTTGTTGTTTAATTTGTTGGTGTTTTTCAATGTTGAGGTTGTTGTTGAATTTGTTGGTGTTTTTCAATGTTGAGGTTGTTGTTGAATTTGTTGGTGTTTTTCAATGTTGAGGTTGTTGTTGTTTTTCAATGTTGAGGTTGTTGTTGAATTTGTTGTTGTTTTTCAATGTTGAGGTTGTTGTTATTTTTCAATGCTGAGGTTGTTGTTTAATTTGTTGGTGTTTTTCAATGTTGAGGTTGTTGTTGAATTTGTTGGTGTTTTTCAATGTTGAGGTTGTTGTTGTTTTTCAATGTTGAGGTTGTTGTTGAATTTGTTGGAGTTTTTCAATGTTGAGGTTGTTGTTGAATTTGGTGGTGTTTTTCAATGTTGAGGTTGTTGTTTTTTTTCAATGTTGAGGTTGTTGTTGAATTTGTTGGTGTTTTTCAATGTTGAGTTTGTTGTTGTTTTTCAATGTTGAGGTTGTTGTTGAATTTGTTGTTGTTTTTCAATGTTGAGGTTGTTGTTGTTTTTCAATGTTGAGGTTGTTGTTGAATTTGTTGGTGTTTTTCAATGTTGAGGTTGTTGTTGTTTTTCAATGATGAGGTTGTTGTTGAAATTGTTGGTGTTTTTCAATGTTGACTTTGTTGTTGAATTTGTTGGTGATTTTCAATTTTGAGGTTGTTGTTGAATTTGTTGGTGTTTTTCAATGTTGAGGTTGTTGTTGAATTTGTTGGTGTTTTTAAATGTTGAGGTTGTCGTTGAATTTGTTGGTGTTTTTCAATGTTGAGGTTGTTGTTGTTTTTCAATGTTGAGGTTGTTGTTGAATTTGTTGGTGTTTTTCAATGTTGAGGTTGTTGTTGTTTTTCAATGTTGAGGTTGTTGTTGAATTTGTTGGTGTTTTTCAATTTCGAGGTTGTTGTTGAATTTGTTGGTGGTTTTCAATGTTGAATTTGTTGTTGAATTTCTTGGTGCTTTTCAATGTTGAGGTTGTTGTTGTTTTTCAATGTTGAGGTTGTTGTTGAATTTGTTGGTGTTTTTCAATGTTGAGGTTGTTGTTGTTTTTCAATGCTGAGGTTGTTGTTGAATTTGTTGGTGTTTTTCAATGTTGAGGTTGTTGTTGAATTTGTTGGTGTTTTTCAATGTTGAGGTTGTTGTTGTTTTGCAATGTTGAGGTTGTTGTTGAATTTGTTGGTGTTTTTCAATGTTGAGTTTGTTGGTGTTTTTCAATGTTGAGGTTGATGTTGAATTTGAGGGTGTTTTTGAATGTCGAAGTTGTTGTTGAATTTGTTGGTGTTTTTCAATGTTGAAGTTGTTGTTGAATTTGCTGGTGTTTTTCAATGTTGAGGTTGTTGTTGTTTTTCAATGTTGAGGTTGTTGTTGAATTTGTTGGTGTTTTTCAATGTTGAGATTGTTGTTGTTTTTCAATTTCGAGGTTGTTGTTGAATTTGTTGGTGTTTTTAAATGTTGAGGTTGTTGTTGAATTTGCTGGTGTTTTGCAATGTTGAGGTTGTTGTTGTTTTTCAATGTTGAGGTTGTTGTTGAATTTGTTGGTGTTTTTCAATGTTGAGGTTGTTGTTGTTTTTCAATGTTGAGGTTGTTGTTGTATTTGTTGGTGTTTTTCAATTTCGAGGTTGTTGTTGAATTTGTTGGTGTTTTTCAATGTTGAAGTTGTTGTTGAAATTGTTGGTGTTTTTCAATGTTGAGGTTGTTGTTGTTTTTCAATGTTGAGGTTGTTGTTGAATTTGTTGGTGTTTTTCAATGTTGAGGTTGTTGTTGTTTTTCAATGCTGAGTTTGTTGTTTGATTTGTTGGTGTTTTTCAATGTTGAGGTTGTTGTTGAATTTGTTGGTGTTTTTCAATGTTGAGCTTGTTGTTTTTCAATGTTGAGGTTGTTGCTGTTTTTCAATGTTGAGGTTGTTGTTGAATTTGTTGGTGTTTTTTCAATTTTGAGGTTGTTGGTGTTTTTCAATGTTGAGGTTGATGTTGAATTTGAGGGTGTTTTTCAATGTCGAAGTTGTTGTTGAATTTGTTGGTGTTTTTCAATGTTGAAGTTGTTGCTGAATTTGCTGGTGTTTTTCAATGTTGAGGTTGAAGTTGTTTTTCAATGTTGAGGTTGTTGTTGAATTTGTTGGTGTTTTTCAATGTTGAGATTGTTGTTGTTTTTCAATGTTGAGGTTGTTGTTGAATTTGTTGGTGTTTTTAAATGTTGAGGTTGTTGTGGAATTTGCTGGTGTTTTGCAATGTTGAGGTTGTTGTTGTTTTTCAATGTTTGAGGTTGTTGTTGAATTTGTTGGTGTTTTTCAATGTTGAGGTTGTTGTTGTTTTTCAATGTTGAGGTTGTTGGTGTTTTTCAATTTCGAGGTTGTTGTTGAATTTGTTGGTGTTTTTCAATGTTGAAGTTGTTGTTGAATTTGTTGGTGTTTTTCAATGTTGAGGTTGTTGTTGTTTTTCAATGTTGAGGTTGTTGTTGAATTTGTTGGTGTTTTCAATGTTGAGGTTGTTGTTGTTTTTCAATGCTGAGGTTGTTGTTTAATTTGTTGTTGTTTTTCAATGTTGAGGTTGTTGTTGAATTTGTTGGTGTTTTTCAATGTTGAGGTTGTTGGTGTTTTTCAATGTTGAGGTTGTTGTTGAATTTGTTGGAGTTTTTCAATGTTGAGGTTGTTGTTGAATTTGTTGGGTTTTTCAATGTTGAGGTTGTTGTTGTTTTTCAATGTTGAGGTTGTTGTTGAGTTTGTTGGTGTTTTTCAATGTTGAGGTTGTTGTTGAATTTGTTGGTGTTTTTCAATGTTGAGGTTGTTGTTGAATTTGTTGCTGTTTTTCAATGTTGAGGTTGTTGTTGTTTTTAAATGTTGGGGTTGTTGTTGAATTTGTTGGTGTTTTTCAATTTTGAGGATGTTGTTGTTTTTCAATGTTGAGGTTGTTGTTGAATTTGTTGGTGTTTTTCCATGATGAGGTTGTTGTTGTTTTTCAAAGTTGAGGTTGTTGTTGAATTTGTTCGTGTTTTTCAATGTCGGGGTTGTTGTTGAATTTGTTGTTGTTTTTCAATGTTGAATTTTTTGTTGAATTTGTTGGTGTTTTTCAATGTTGAGGTTCTTGTTTTTCAATGTTGAGGCTGTTGTTGAATTTGTTGGCGTTTTTAAATGTTGAGGTTGTTGTTGAATTTGTTGGTGTTTTCAATGTTGAGGTTGTTGTTGAATTTGTTGGTGTTTTTAAATGTTGAGGTTGTTGTTGAATTTGCTGGTGTTTTGCAATGTTGAGGTTGTTGTTGAATTTGTTGGTGTTTTTCAATGTTGAGGTTGTTGTTGTTTTTCAATGTTGAGGTTGTTGTTGAATTTGTTGTTGTTTTTCAATGTTGAGGTTGTTGTTATTTTTCAATGCTGAGGTTGTTGTTTAATTTGTTGGTGTTTTTCAATGTTGAGGTTGTTGTTGAATTTGTTGGTGTTTTTCAATGTTGAGGTTGTTGTTGTTTTTCAATGTTGAGGTTGTTGTTGAATTTGTTGGAGTTTTTCAATGTTGAGGTTGTTGTTGAATTTGGTGGTGTTTTTCAATGTTGAGGTTGTTGTTTTTTTTCAATGTTGAGGTTGTTGTTGAATTTGTTGGTGTTTTTCAATGTTGAGTTTGTTGTTGTTTTTCAATGTTGAGGTTGTTGTTGAATTTGTTGGTGTTTTTCAATGTTGAGGTTGTTGTTGTTTTTCAATGTTGAGGTTGTTGTTGAATTTGTTGGTGTTTTTCAATGTTGTGGTTGTTGTTGTTTTTCAATGTTGAGGTTGTTGTTGAATTTGTTGGTGCTTTTCAATGTTGAGGTTGTTGTTGAATTTGTTGGTGTTTTTCAATGTTGAGGTTGTTGTTGTTTTTCAATGATGAGGTTGTTGTTGAAATTGTTGGTGTTTTTCAATGTTGACTTTGTTGTTGAATTTGTTGGTGATTTTCAATTTTGAGGTTGTTGTTGAATTTGTTGGTGTTTTTCAATGTTGAGGTTGTTGTTGAATTTGTTGGTGTTTTTAAATGTTGAGGTTGTCGTTGAATTTGTTGGTGTTTTTCAATGTTGAGGTTGTTGTTGTTTTTCAATGTTGAGGTTGTTGTTGAATTTGTTGGTGTTTTTCAATGTTGAGGTTGTTGTTGTTTTTCAATGTTGAGGTTGTTGTTGAATTTGTTGGTGTTTTTCAATTTCGAGGTTGTTGTTGAATTTGTTGGTGGTTTTCAATGTTGAATTTGTTGTTGAATTTCTTGGTGTTTTTCAATGTTGAGGTTGTTGTTGTTTTTCAATGTTGAGGTTGTTGTTGAATTTGTTGGTGTTTTTCAATGTTGAGGTTGTTGTTGTTTTTCAATGCTGAGGTTGTTGTTGAATTTGTTGGTGTTTTTCAATGTTGAGGTTGTTGTTGAATTTGTTGGTGTTTTTCAATGTTGAGGTTGTTGTTGTTTTGCAATGTTGAGGTTGTTGTTGAATTTGTTGGTGTTTTTCAATGTTGAGTTTGTTGGTGTTTTTCAATGTTGAGGTTGATGTTGAATTTGAGGGTGTTTTTGAATGTCGAAGTTGTTGTTGAATTTGTTGGTGTTTTTCAATGTTGAAGTTGTTGTTGAATTTGCTGGTGTTTTTCAATGTTGAGGTTGTTGTTGTTTTTCAATGTTGAGGTTGTTGTTGAATTTGTTGGTGTTTTTCAATGTTGAGATTGTTGTTGTTTTTCAATTTCGAGGTTGTTGTTGAATTTGTTGGTGTTTTTAAATGTTGAGGTTGTTGTTGAATTTGCTGGTGTTTTGCAATGTTGAGGTTGTTGTTGTTTTTCAATGTTGAGGTTGTTGTTGAATTTGTTGGTGTTTTTCAATGTTGAGGTTGTTGTTGTTTTTCAATGTTGAGGTTGTTGTTGTATTTGTTGGTGTTTTTCAATTTCGAGGTTGTTGTTGAATTTGTTGGTGTTTTTCAATGTTGAAGTTGTTGTTGAAATTGTTGGTGTTTTTCAATGTTGAGGTTGTTGTTGTTTTTCAATGTTGAGGTTGTTGTTGAATTTGTTGGTGTTTTTCAATGTTGAGGTTGTTGTTGTTTTTCAATGCTGAGTTTGTTGTTTGATTTGTTGGTGTTTTTCAATGTTGAGGTTGTTGTTGAATTTGTTGGTGTTTTTCAATGTTGAGCTTGTTGTTTTTCAATGTTGAGGTTGTTGCTGTTTTTCAATGTTGAGGTTGTTGTTGAATTTGTTGGTGTTTTTTCAATTTTGAGGTTGTTGGTGTTTTTCAATGTTGAGGTTGATGTTGAATTTGAGGGTGTTTTTCAATGTCGAAGTTGTTGTTGAATTTGTTGGTGTTTTTCAATGTTGAAGTTGTTGCTGAATTTGCTGGTGTTTTTCAATGTTGAGGTTGAAGTTGTTTTTCAATGTTGAGGTTGTTGTTGAATTTGTTGGTGTTTTTCAATGTTGAGATTGTTGTTGTTTTTCAATGTTGAGGTTGTTGTTGAATTTGTTGGTGTTTTTAAATGTTGAGGTTGTTGTGGAATTTGCTGGTGTTTTGCAATGTTGAGGTTGTTGTTGTTTTTCAATGTTTGAGGTTGTTGTTGAATTTGTTGGTGTTTTTCAATGTTGAGGTTGTTGTTGTTTTTCAATGTTGAGGTTGTTGGTGTTTTTCAATTTCGAGGTTGTTGTTGAATTTGTTGGTGTTTTTCAATGTTGAAGTTGTTGTTGAATTTGTTGGTGTTTTTCAATGTTGAGGTTGTTGTTGTTTTTCAATGTTGAGGTTGTTGTTGAATTTGTTGGTGTTTTCAATGTTGAGGTTGTTGTTATTTTTCAATGCTGAGGTTGTTGTTTAATTTGTTGTTGTTTTTCAATGTTGAGGTTGTTGTTGAATTTGTTGGTGTTTTTCAATGTTGAGGTTGTTGTTGTTTTTCAATGTTGAGGTTGTTGTTGAATTTGTTGGTGTTTTTCAATGTTGAGGTTGTTGTTGTTTTTCAATGCTGAGTTTGTTGTTTGATTTGTTGGTGTTTTTCAATGTTGAGGTTGTTGTTGAATTTGTTGGTGTTTTTCAATGTTGAGCTTGTTGTTTTTCAATGTTGAGGTTGTTGCTGTTTTTCAATGTTGAGGTTGTTGTTGAATTTGTTGGTGTTTTTTCAATTTTGAGGTTGTTGGTGTTTTTCAATGTTGAGGTTGATGTTGAATTTGAGGGTGTTTTTCAATGTCGAAGTTGTTGTTGAATTTGTTGGTGTTTTTCAATGTTGAAGTTGTTGCTGAATTTGCTGGTGTTTTTCAATGTTGAGGTTGAAGTTGTTTTTCAATGTTGAGGTTGTTGTTGAATTTGTTGGTGTTTTTCAATATTGAGATTGTTGTTGTTTTTCAATGTTGAGGTTGTTGTTGAATTTGTTGGTGTTTTTAAATGTTGAGGTTGTTGTGGAATTTGCTGGTGTTTTGCAATGTTGAGGTTGTTGTTGTTTTTCAATGTTTGAGGTTGTTGTTGAATTTGTTGGTGTTTTTCAATGTTGAGGTTGTTGTTGTTTTTCAATGTTGAGGTTGTTGGTGTTTTTCAATTTCGAGGTTGTTGTTGAATTTGTTGGTGTTTTTCAATGTTGAAGTTGTTGTTGAATTTGTTGGTGTTTTTCAATGTTGAGGTTGTTGTTGTTTTTCAATGTTGAGGTTGTTGTTGAATTTGTTGGTGTTTTCAATGTTGAGGTTGTTGTTGTTTTTCAATGCTGAGGTTGTTGTTTAATTTGTTGTTGTTTTTCAATGTTGAGGTTGTTGTTGAATTTGTTGGTGTTTTTCAATGTTGAGGTTGTTGTTGTTTTTCAATGTTGAGGTTGTTGTTGAATTTGTTGGAGTTTTTCAATGTTGAGGTTGTTGATGAATTTGGTGGTGTTTTTCAATGTTGAGGTTGTTGTTTTTTTTCAATGTTGAGGTTGTTGTTGAATTTGTTGGTGTTTTTCAATGTTGAGTTTGTTGTTGTTTTTCAATGTTGAGGTTGTTGTTGAATTTGTTGGTGTTTTTCAATGTTGAGGTTGTTGTTGTTTTTCAATGTTGAGGTTGTTGTTGAATTTGTTGGTGTTTTTCAATGTTGTGGTTGTTGTTGTTTTTCAATGTTGAGGTTGTTGTTGAATTTGTTGGTGCTTTTCAATGTTGAGGTTGTTGTTGAATTTGTTGGTGTTTTTCAATGTTGAGGTTGTTGTTGTTTTTCAATGATGAGGTTGTTGTTGAATTTGTTGGTGTTTTTCAATGTTGACTTTGTTGTTGAATTTGTTGGTGTTTTTCAATCTTGAGGTTGTTGTTGAATTTGTTGGTGTTTTTAAATGTTGAGTTTGTCGTTGAATTTGTTGGTGTTTTTCAATGTTGAGGTTGTTGTTGTTTTTCAATGTTGAGGTTGTTGTTGAATTTGTTGGTGTTTTTCAATGTTGAGGTTGTTGTTGTTTTTCAATTTTGAGGTTGTTGTTGAATTTGTTGGTGTTTTTCAATTTCGAGGTTGTTGTTGGATTTGTTGGTGGTTTTCAATGTTGAATTTGTTGTTGAATTTGTTGGTGTTTTTCAATGTTGAGGTTGTTGTTGTTTTTCAATGTTGAGGTTGTTGTTGAATTTGTTGGTGTTTTCAATGTTGAGGTTGTTGTTGTTTTTCAATGCTGAGGTTGTTGTTTAATTTGTTGTTGTTTTTCAATGTTGAGGTTGTTGTTGAATTTGTTGGTGTTTTTCAATGTTGAGGTTGTTGTTGTTTTTCAATGTTGAGGTTGTTGTTGAATTTGTTGGAGTTTCTCAATGTTGAGGTTGTTGATGAATTTGGTGGTGTTTTTCAATGTTGAGGTTGTTGTTTTTTTTCAATGTTGAGGTTGTTGTTGAATTTGTTGGTGTTTTTCAATGTTGAGTTTGTTGTTGTTTTTCAATGTTGAGGTTGTTGTTGAATTTGTTGGTGTTTTTCAATGTTGAGGTTGTTGTTGTTTTTCAATGTTGAGGTTGTTGTTGAATTTGTTGGTGTTTTTCAATGTTGTGGTTGTTGTTGTTTTTCAATGTTGAGGTTGTTGTTGAATTTGTTGGTGCTTTTCAATGTTGAGGTTGTTGTTGAATTTGTTGGTGTTTTTCAATGTTGAGGTTGTTGTTGTTTTTCAATGATGAGGTTGTTGTTGAATTTGTTGGTGTTTTTCAATGTTGACTTTGTTGTTGAATTTGTTGGTGTTTTTCAATCTTGAGGTTGTTGTTGAATTTGTTGGTGTTTTTAAATGTTGAGTTTGTCGTTGAATTTGTTGGTGTTTTTCAATGTTGAGGTTGTTGTTGTTTTTCAATGTTGAGGTTGTTGTTGAATTTGTTGGTGTTTTTCAATGTTGAGGTTGTTGTTGTTTTTCAATTTTGAGGTTGTTGTTGAATTTGTTGGTGTTTTTCAATTTCGAGGTTGTTGTTGGATTTGTTGGTGGTTTTCAATGTTGAATTTGTTGTTGAATTTGTTGGTGTTTTTCAATGTTGAGGTTGTTGTTGTTTTTCAATGTTGAGGTTGTTGTTGAATTTGTTGGTGTTTTTCAATGTTGAGGTCGTTGATGTTTTTCAATGCTGAGGTTGTTGTTGAATTTGTTGGTGTTTTTCAATGTTGAGGTTGTTGTTGAATTTGTTGGTGTTTTTCAATGTTGAGGTTGTTGTTGTTCTTCAATATTGAGGTTGTTGTTGAATTTGTTGGTGTTTTTCAATGTTGAGGTTGTAGTTGTTTTTCAATGTTGAGGTTGTTGTTGAATTTGTTGGTGTTTTTCAATGTTGAGGATGTTGTTGAATTTGTTGGTGTTTTTCAATGTTGAGGTTGTTGTTGTTTTTCAATGTTGAGGTTATTGTTGAATTTGTTCGTGTTTTTCAATGTTGAGGTTGTTGTTGTTTTTCAATGTTGAGGTTGTTGTTGAATTTGTTGGTGTTTTTCAATGTTGAGTTTGTTGTTGTTTTTCAATGTTGAGGTTGTTGTTGAATTTGTTGGTGTTTTTCAATATTGAGGTTGTTGTTGTTTTTCAATGTTGAGATTGTTGTTGAATTTGTTGGTGTTTTTCAATGTTGAGGTTGTTGTTGTTTTTCAATGTTGAGGTTGTTGTTGAATTTGTTGGTGTTTTTCAATGTTGAGGTTGTTGTTGAATTTGTTGGTGTTTTTCAATGTTGAGGTTGTTGTTGTTTTTCAATGTTGAGGTTGTTGAATTTGTTGGGGTTTTTCAATCTTGAGTTTGTTGTTGAAATTGTTGGTGTTTTTCAATGTTGAGGTTGTTGTTCAATTTGTTGGTATTTTTCAATGTTGAGGTTGTTGTTGTTTATCAATGTTGAGGTTGTTGTTCAGTTTATTGGTGTTTTTCAATGTTGAGGTTGTTGTTGAATTTGTTGGTGTTTTTCAATGTTGAGTTTGTTGTTGTTTTTCAATGTTGAGGTTGTTGTTGAATTTGTTGGTGTTTTTCAATGTTGAGGTTGTTGTTGTTTTTCAATGTTGAGGTTGTTGTTGAATTAATTGGTGTTTTTTCAGTTTTGAGGTTGTTGGTGTTTTTCAATGTTGAGGTTCATGTTGAATTTGGGGGTGTTTTTCAATGTCGAAGTTGTTGTTGAATTTGTTGGTGTTTTTCAATGTTGAAGTTGTTGTTGAATTTGCTGGTGTTTTTCATTTTCGAGGTTGTTGTTGAATTTGTTGGTGTTTTTCAATGTTGAGGTTGTTGTTGTTTTTCAATGTTGAGGTTGTTGTTGTATTTGTTGGTGTTTTTCAATCTCGAGGTTGTTGTTGAATTTGTTGGTGTTTTTCAATTTTGAAGTTGTTGTTGAAATTGTTGGTGTTTTTCAATGTTGAGGTTGTTGTTGTTTTTCAATGTTGAGGTTGTTGTTGAATTTGTTGGTGTTTTTCAATGTTGAGGTTGTTGTTGTTTTTCAATGCTGAGGTTGTTGTTTATTTTGTTGGTGTTTTTCAATGTTGAGGTTGTTGTTGAATTTGTTGGTGTTTTTCAATGTTGAGGTTGTTGTTGTTTTTCAATGTTGAGGTTGTTGTTGAATTTGTTGGAGTTTTTCAATGTTGAGGTTGTTGTTGAATTTGGTGGTGTTTTTCAATGTTGAGGTTGTTGTTTTTTTTCAATGTTGAGGTTGTTGTTGAATTTGTTGGTGTTTTTCAATGTTGAGTTTGTTGTTGTTTTTCAATGTTGAGGTTGTTGTTGAATTTGTTGGTGTTTTTCAATGTTGAGCTTGTTGTTGTTTTTCAATGTTGAGGTTGTTGTTGAATTTGTTGGTGTTTTTAAATGTTGTGGTTGTTGTTGTTTTTCAATGTTGAGGTTGTTGTTGAATTTGTTGGTGCTTTTCAATGTTGAGGTTGTTGTTGAATTTGTTGGTGTTTTTCAATGTTGAGGTTGTTGTTGTTTTTCAATGATGAGGTTGTTGTTGAAATTGTTGGTGTTTTTCAATGTTGACTTTGTTGTTGAATTTGTTGGTGTTTTTCAATTTTGAGGTTGTTGTTGAATTTGTTGGTGTTTTTCAACGTTGAGGTTGTTGTTGAATTTGTTGGTGTTTTTAAATGTTGAGGTTGTCGTTGAATTTGTTGGTGTTTTTCAATGTTGAGGTTGTTGTTGTTTTTCAATGTTGAGGTTGTTGTTGAATTTGTTGGTGTTTTTCAATGTTGAGGTTGTTGTTGTTTTTCAATGTTGAGGTTGTTGTTGAATTTGTTGGTGTTTTTCAATTTCGAGGTTGTTGTTGAATTTGTTGGTGGTTTTCAATGTTAAATTTGTTGTTGAATTTCTTGGTGTTTTTCAATGTTGAGGTTGTTGTTGTTTTTCAATGTTGAGGTTGTTGTTGAATTTGTTGGTGTTTTTCAATGTTGAGGTTGTTGTTGTTTTTCAATGCTGAGGTTGTTGTTGAATTTGTTGGTGTTTTTCAATGTTGAGGTTGTTGTTGAATTTGTTGGTGTTTTTCAATGTTGAGGTTGTTGTTGTTTTTCAATGTTGAGGTTGTTGTTGAATTTGTTGGTGTTTTTCAATGTTGAGGTTGTTGGTGTTTTTCAATGTTGAGGTTGATGTTGAATTTGAGGGTGTTTTTCAATGTCGAAGTTGTTGTTGAATTTGTTGGTGTTTTTCAATGTTGAAGTTGTTGTTGAATTTGCTGGTGTTTTTCAATGTTGAGGTTGTTGTTGTTTTTCAATGTTGAGGTTGTTGTTGAATTTGTTGGTGTTTTTCAATGTTGAGATTGTTGTTGTTTTTCAATTTCGAGGTTGTTGTTGAATTTGTTGGTGTTTTTAAATGTTGAGGTTGTTGTTGAATTTGCTGGTGTTTTGCAATGTTGAGGTTGTTGTTGTTTTTCAATGTTGAGGTTGTTGTTGAATTTGTTGGTGTTTTTCAATGTTGAGGTTGTTGTTGTTTTTCAATGTTGAGGTTGTTGTTGTATTTGTTGGTGTTTTTCAATTTCGAGGTTGTTGTTGAATTTGTTGGTGTTTTTCAATGTTGAAGTTGTTGTTGAAATTGTTGGTGTTTTTCAATGTTGAGGTTGTTGTTGTTTTTCAATGTTGAGGCTGTTGTTGAATTTGTTGGTGTTTTTCAATGTTGAGGTTGTTGTTGTTTTTCAATGCTGAGTTTGTTGTTTAATTTGTTGGTGTTTTTCAATGTTGAGGTTGTTGTTGAATTTGTTGGTGTTTTTCAATGTTGAGGTTGTTGTTGTTTTTCAATGTGGAGGTTGTTGTTGAATTGGTTGGAGTTTTTCAAAGTTGAGGTTGTTGTTGAATTTGGTGGTGTTTTTCAATGTTGAGGTTGTTGTTTTTTTTCAATGTTGAGGTTGTTGTTGAATTTGTTGGTGTTTTTCAATGTTGAGTTTGTTGTTGTTTTTCAATGTTGAGGTTGTTGTTGAATTTGTTGGTGTTTTTCAATGGTGAGGTTGTTGTTGTTTTTCAATGTTGAGGTTGTTGTTGAATTTGTTGGTGTTTTTCAATGTTGTGGTTGTTGTTGTTTTTCAATGTTGAGGTTATTGTTGAATTTGTTCGTGTTTTTCAATGTTGAGGTTGTTGTTGTTTTTCAATGTTGAGGTTGTTGTTGAATTTTTTGGTGTTTTTCAATGTTGAGTTTGTTGTTGTTTTTCAATGTTGAGGTTGTTGTTGAATTTGTTGGTGTTTTTCAATGTTGAGGTTGTTGTTGTTTTTCAATGTTGAGGTTGTTGTTGAATTTGTTGGTGCTTTTCAATGTTGAGGTTGTTGTTGTTTTTCAATGTTGAGGTTGTTGTTGAATTTGTTGGTGTTTTTCAATGTTGAGGTTGTTGTTGAATTTGTTGGTGTTTCTCAATGTTGAGGTTGTTGTTGTTTTTCAATGTTGAGGTTGTTGAATTTGTTGGTGTTTTTCAATCTTGAGTTTGTTGTTGAATTTGTTGGTGTTTTTCAATGTTGAGGTTGTTGTTGAATTTGTTGGTGTTTTTCAATGTTAAGGTTGTTGTTGAATTTGTTGGTGTTTTTCAATGTTGAGGTTGTTGTTGTTTTTAAATGTTGAGGTTGTTGTTGAATTTGTTGGTGTTTTTTCAATTTTGAGGTTGTTGGTGTTTTTCAATGTTGAGGTTGTTGTTGAATTTGATGGTGTTTTTCCATGTCGATGTTGTTGTTGAATTTCTTGGTGTTTTTCAATGTTGAAGTTGTTGTTGAATTTGTTGGTGTTTTTCAATTTCGAGGTTGTTGTTGAATTTGTTGGTGTTTTTCAATGTTGAAGTTTTTGTTGAATTTGTTGGTGTTTTTCAATGTTGAGGTTGTTGTTGTTTTTCAATGTTGAGGTTGCTGTTGAATTTGTTGGTGTTTTTCAACGTTGAGGTTGTTGTTGTTTTTCAATGCTGAGGTTGTTGTTGAATTTGTTGGTGTTTTTCAACGTTGAGGTTGTTGTTGAATTTGTTGGTGTTTTTCAATGTTGAGGTTGTTGTTGAATTTGTTGGTGTTTTTCAATGTTGAGGTTGGTGTTGGTTTTCAATGTTGAGGTTGTTGTTGAATTTGTTGGTGTTTTTCAATGTTGAAGTTGTTGTTGAATTTGTTGGTGTTTTTCAATGTTGAGTTTGTTGTTGTTTTTCAATGTTGAGGTTGTTTTATGAATTTGTAGGTGTTTTTCAATGTTGAGGTGGTTGGTGTTTTTCAATGTTGAGGTTGTTGTTGAATTTGTTGGTGTTTTTCAATGTTGAGGTTGTTGTTGTTTTTCAATGTTGAGGTTGTTGTTGAATTTGTTGGTGTTTTTCAATGTTGAGGTTGTTGGTGTTTTTCAATGTTGAGGTTGTTGTTGAATTTGTTGGAGTTTTTCAATGTTGAGGTTGTTGTTGAATTTGTTGGGTTTTTCAATGTTGAGGTTGTTGTTGTTTTTCAATGTTGAGGTTGTTGTTGAGTTTGTTGGTGTTTTTCAATGTTGAGGTTGTTGTTGAATTTGTTGGTGTTTTTCAATGTTGAGGTTGTTGTTGAATTTGTTGCTGTTTTTCAATGTTGAGGTTGTTGTTGTTTTTAAATGTTGGGGTTGTTGTTGAATTTGTTGGTATTTTTCAATTTTGAGGATGTTGTTGTTTTTCAATGTTGAGGTTGTTGTTGAATTTGTTGGTGTTTTTCCATGATGAGGATGTTGTTGTTTTTCAAAGTTGAGGTTGTTGTTGAATTTGTTCGTGTTTTTCAATGTCGGGGTTGTTGTTGAATTTGTTGGTGTTTTTCAATGTTGAATTTTTTGTTGAATTTGTTGGTGTTTTTCAATGTTGAGGTTCTTGTTTTTCAATGTTGAGGTTGTTGTTGAATTTGTTGGCGTTTTTAAATGTTGAGGTTGTTGTTGAATTTGTTGGTGTTTTCAATGTTGAGGTTGTTGTTGAATTTGTTGGTGTTTTTAAATGTTGAGGTTGTTGTTGAATTTGCTGGTGTTTTGCAATGTTGAGGTTGTTGTTGAATTTGTTGGTGTTTTTCAATGTTGAGGTTGTTGTTGTTTTCCAATGTTGAGGTTGTTGTTGAATTTGTTGTTGTTTTTCAATGTTGAGGTTGTTGTTAATTTTCAATGCTGAGGTTGTTGTTTAATTTGTTGGTGTTTTTCAATGTTGAGGTTGTTGTTGAATTTGTTGGTGTTTTTCAATGTTGAGGTTGTTGTTGTTTTTCAATGTTGAGGTTGTTGTTGAATTTGTTGGAGTTTTTCAATGTTGAGGTTGTTGTTGAATTTGGTGGTGTTTTTCAATGTTGAGGTTGTTGTTTTTTTTCAATGTTGAGGTTGTTGTTGAATTTGTTGGTGTTTTTCAATGTTGAGTTTGTTGTTGTTTTTCAATGTTGAGGTTGTTGTTGAATTTGTTGGTGTTTTTGAATGTTGAGGTTGTTGTTGTTTTTCAATGTTGAGGTTGTTGTTGAAGTTGTTGGTGTTTTTCAATGTTGTGGTTGTTGTTGTTTTTCAATGTTGAGGTTGTTGTTGAATTTGTTGGTGCTTTTCAATGTTGAGGTTGTTGTTGAATTTGTTGGTGTTTTTCAATGTTGAGGTTGTTGTTGTTTTTCAATGATGAGGTTGTTGTTGAAATTGTTGGTGTTTTTCAATGTTGACTTTGTTGTTGAATTTGTTGGTGTTTTTCAATTTTGAGGTTGTTGTTGAATTTGTTGGTGTTTTTCAATGTTGAGGTTGTTGTTGAATTTGTTGGTGTTTTTAAATGTTGAGGTTGTCGTTGAATTTGTTGGTGTTTTTCAATGTTGAGGTTGTTGTTGTTTTTCAATGTTGAGGTTGTTGTTGAATTTGTTGGTGTTTTTCAATGTTGAGGTTGTTGTTGTTTTTCAATGTTGAGGTTGTTGTTGAATTTGTTGGTGTTTTTCAATTTCGAGGTTGTTGTTGAATTTGTTGGTGGTTTTCAATGTTGAATTTGTTGTTGAATTTCTTGGTGTTTTTCAATGTTGAGGTTGTTGTTGAATTTGTTGGTGTTTTTCAATGTTGAGGTTGTTGTTGTTTTTCAATGCTGAGGTTGTTGTTGAATTTGTTGGTGTTTTTCAATGTTGAGGTTGTTGTTGAATTTGTTGGTGTTTTTCAATGTTGAGGTTGTTGTTGTTTTTCAATGTTGAGGTTGTTGTTGTTTTTCAATGTTGAGGTTGTTGTTGAATTAATTGGTGTTTTTTCAGTTTTGAGGTTGTTGGTGTTTTTCAATGTTGAGGTTCATGTTGAATTTGGGGGTGTTTTTCAATGTCGAAGTTGTTGTTGAATTTGTTGGTGTTTTTCAATGTTGAAGTTGTTGTTGAATTTGCTGGTGTTTTTCATTTTCGAGGTTGTTGTTGAATTTGTTGGTGTTTTTCAATGTTGAGGTTGTTGTTGTTTTTCAATGTTGAGGTTGTTGTTGTATTTGTTGGTGTTTTTCAATGTTGTGGTTGTTGTTGTTTTTCAATGTTGAGGTTATTGTTGAATTTGTTCGTGTTTTTCAATGTTGAGGTTGTTGTTGTTTTTCAATGTTGAGGTTGTTGTTGAATTTTTTGGTGTTTTTCAATGTTGAGTTTGTTGTTGTTTTTCAATGTTGAGGTTGTTGTTGAATTTGTTGGTGTTTTTCAATGTTGAGGTTGTTGTTGTTTTTCAATGTTGAGGTTGTTGTTGAATTTGTTGGTGCTTTTCAATGTTGAGGTTGTTGTTGTTTTTCAATGTTGAGGTTGTTGTTGAATTTGTTGGTGTTTTTCAATGTTGAGGTTGTTGTTGAATTTGTTGGTGTTTCTCAATGTTGAGGTTGTTGTTGTTTTTCAATGTTGAGGTTGTTGAATTTGTTGGTGTTTTTCAATCTTGAGTTTGTTGTTGAATTTGTTGGTGTTTTTCAATGTTGAGGTTGTTGTTGAATTTGTTGGTGTTTTTCAATGTTAAGGTTGTTGTTGAATTTGTTGGTGTTTTTCAATGTTGAGGTTGTTGTTGTTTTTAAATGTTGAGGTTGTTGTTGAATTTGTTGGTGTTTTTTCAATTTTGAGGTTGTTGGTGTTTTTCAATGTTGAGGTTGTTGTTGAATTTGATGGTGTTTTTCCATGTCGATGTTGTTGTTGAATTTCTTGGTGTTTTTCAATGTTGAAGTTGTTGTTGAATTTGTTGGTGTTTTTCAATTTCGAGGTTGTTGTTGAATTTGTTGGTGTTTTTCAATGTTGAAGTTTTTGTTGAATTTGTTGGTGTTTTTCAATGTTGAGGTTGTTGTTGTTTTTCAATGTTGAGGTTGCTGTTGAATTTGTTGGTGTTTTTCAACGTTGAGGTTGTTGTTGTTTTTCAATGCTGAGGTTGTTGTTGAATTTGTTGGTGTTTTTCAACGTTGAGGTTGTTGTTGAATTTGTTGGTGTTTTTCAATGTTGAGGTTGTTGTTGAATTTGTTGGTGTTTTTCAATGTTGAGGTTGGTGTTGGTTTTCAATGTTGAGGTTGTTGTTGAATTTGTTGGTGTTTTTCAATGTTGAAGTTGTTGTTGAATTTGTTGGTGTTTTTCAATGTTGAGTTTGTTGTTGTTTTTCAATGTTGAGGTTGTTTTATGAATTTGTAGGTGTTTTTCAATGTTGAGGTGGTTGGTGTTTTTCAATGTTGAGGTTGTTGTTGAATTTGTTGGTGTTTTTCAATGTTGAGGTTGTTGTTGTTTTTCAATGTTGAGGTTGTTGTTGAATTTGTTGGTGTTTTTCAATGTTGAGGTTGTTGGTGTTTTTCAATGTTGAGGTTGTTGTTGAATTTGTTGGAGTTTTTCAATGTTGAGGTTGTTGTTGAATTTGTTGGGTTTTTCAATGTTGAGGTTGTTGTTGTTTTTCAATGTTGAGGTTGTTGTTGAGTTTGTTGGTGTTTTTCAATGTTGAGGTTGTTGTTGAATTTGTTGGTGTTTTTCAATGTTGAGGTTGTTGTTGAATTTGTTGCTGTTTTTCAATGTTGAGGTTGTTGTTGTTTTTAAATGTTGGGGTTGTTGTTGAATTTGTTGGTATTTTTCAATTTTGAGGATGTTGTTGTTTTTCAATGTTGAGGTTGTTGTTGAATTTGTTGGTGTTTTTCCATGATGAGGATGTTGTTGTTTTTCAAAGTTGAGGTTGTTGTTGAATTTGTTCGTGTTTTTCAATGTCGGGGTTGTTGTTGAATTTGTTGGTGTTTTTCAATGTTGAATTTTTTGTTGAATTTGTTGGTGTTTTTCAATGTTGAGGTTCTTGTTTTTCAATGTTGAGGTTGTTGTTGAATTTGTTGGCGTTTTTAAATGTTGAGGTTGTTGTTGAATTTGTTGGTGTTTTCAATGTTGAGGTTGTTGTTGAATTTGTTGGTGTTTTTAAATGTTGAGGTTGTTGTTGAATTTGCTGGTGTTTTGCAATGTTGAGGTTGTTGTTGAATTTGTTGGTGTTTTTCAATGTTGAGGTTGTTGTTGTTTTCCAATGTTGAGGTTGTTGTTGAATTTGTTGTTGTTTTTCAATGTTGAGGTTGTTGTTAATTTTCAATGCTGAGGTTGTTGTTTAATTTGTTGGTGTTTTTCAATGTTGAGGTTGTTGTTGAATTTGTTGGTGTTTTTCAATGTTGAGGTTGTTGTTGTTTTTCAATGTTGAGGTTGTTGTTGAATTTGTTGGAGTTTTTCAATGTTGAGGTTGTTGTTGAATTTGGTGGTGTTTTTCAATGTTGAGGTTGTTGTTTTTTTTCAATGTTGAGGTTGTTGTTGAATTTGTTGGTGTTTTTCAATGTTGAGTTTGTTGTTGTTTTTCAATGTTGAGGTTGTTGTTGAATTTGTTGGTGTTTTTCAATGTTGAGGTTGTTGTTGTTTTTCAATGTTGAGGTTGTTGTTGAAGTTGTTGGTGTTTTTCAATGTTGTGGTTGTTGTTGTTTTTCAATGTTGAGGTTGTTGTTGAATTTGTTGGTGCTTTTCAATGTTGAGGTTGTTGTTGAATTTGTTGGTGTTTTTCAATGTTGAGGTTGTTGTTGTTTTTCAATGATGAGGTTGTTGTTGAAATTGTTGGTGTTTTTCAATGTTGACTTTGTTGTTGAATTTGTTGGTGTTTTTCAATTTTGAGGTTGTTGTTGAATTTGTTGGTGTTTTTCAATGTTGAGGTTGTTGTTGAATTTGTTGGTGTTTTTAAATGTTGAGGTTGTCGTTGAATTTGTTGGTGTTTTTCAATGTTGAGGTTGTTGTTGTTTTTCAATGTTGAGGTTGTTGTTGAATTTGTTGGTGTTTTTCAATGTTGAGGTTGTTGTTGTTTTTCAATGTTGAGGTTGTTGTTGAATTTGTTGGTGTTTTTCAATTTCGAGGTTGTTGTTGAATTTGTTGGTGGTTTTCAATGTTGAATTTGTTGTTGAATTTCTTGGTGTTTTTCAATGTTGAGGTTGTTGTTGAATTTGTTGGTGTTTTTCAATGTTGAGGTTGTTGTTGTTTTTCAATGCTGAGGTTGTTGTTGAATTTGTTGGTGTTTTTCAATGTTGAGGTTGTTGTTGAATTTGTTGGTGTTTTTCAATGTTGAGGTTGTTGTTGTTTTTCAATGTTGAGGTTGTTGTTGTTTTTCAATGTTGAGGTTGTTGTTGAATTAATTGGTGTTTTTTCAGTTTTGAGGTTGTTGGTGTTTTTCAATGTTGAGGTTCATGTTGAATTTGGGGGTGTTTTTCAATGTCGAAGTTGTTGTTGAATTTGTTGGTGTTTTTCAATGTTGAAGTTGTTGTTGAATTTGCTGGTGTTTTTCATTTTCGAGGTTGTTGTTGAATTTGTTGGTGTTTTTCAATGTTGAGGTTGTTGTTGTTTTTCAATGTTGAGGTTGTTGTTGTATTTGTTGGTGTTTTTCAATCTCGAGGTTGTTGTTGAATTTGTTGGTGTTTTTCAATTTTGAAGTTGTTGTTGAAATTGTTGGTGTTTTTCAATGTTGAGGTTGTTGTTGTTTTTCAATGTTGAGGTTGTTGTTGAATTTGTTGGTGTTTTTCAATGTTGAGGTTGTTGTTGTTTTTCAATGCTGAGGTTGTTGTTTATTTTGTTGGTGTTTTTCAATGTTGAGGTTGTTGTTGAATTTGTTGGTGTTTTTCAATGTTGAGGTTGTTGTTGTTTTTCAATGTTGAGGTTGTTGTTGAATTTGTTGGAGTTTTTCAATGTTGAGGTTGTTGTTGAATTTGGTGGTGTTTTTCAATGTTGAGGTTGTTGTTTTTTTTCAATGTTGAGGTTGTTGTTGAATTTGTTGGTGTTTTTCAATGTTGAGTTTGTTGTTGTTTTTCAATGTTGAGGTTGTTGTTGAATTTGTTGGTGTTTTTCAATGTTGAGCTTGTTGTTGTTTTTCAATGTTGAGGTTGTTGTTGAATTTGTTGGTGTTTTTAAATGTTGTGGTTGTTGTTGTTTTTCAATGTTGAGGTTGTTGTTGAATTTGTTGGTGCTTTTCAATGTTGAGGTTGTTGTTGAATTTGTTGGTGTTTTTCAATGTTGAGGTTGTTGTTGTTTTTCAATGATGAGGTTGTTGTTGAAATTGTTGGTGTTTTTCAATGTTGACTTTGTTGTTGAATTTGTTGGTGTTTTTCAATTTTGAGGTTGTTGTTGAATTTGTTGGTGTTTTTCAACGTTGAGGTTGTTGTTGAATTTGTTGGTGTTTTTAAATGTTGAGGTTGTCGTTGAATTTGTTGGTGTTTTTCAATGTTGAGGTTGTTGTTGTTTTTCAATGTTGAGGTTGTTGTTGAATTTGTTGGTGTTTTTCAATGTTGAGGTTGTTGTTGTTTTTCAATGTTGAGGTTGTTGTTGAATTTGTTGGTGTTTTTCAATTTCGAGGTTGTTGTTGAATTTGTTGGTGGTTTTCAATGTTAAATTTGTTGTTGAATTTCTTGGTGTTTTTCAATGTTGAGGTTGTTGTTGTTTTTCAATGTTGAGGTTGTTGTTGAATTTGTTGGTGTTTTTCAATGTTGAGGTTGTTGTTGTTTTTCAATGCTGAGGTTGTTGTTGAATTTGTTGGTGTTTTTCAATGTTGAGGTTGTTGTTGAATTTGTTGGTGTTTTTCAATGTTGAGGTTGTTGTTGTTTTTCAATGTTGAGGTTGTTGTTGAATTTGTTGGTGTTTTTCAATGTTGAGGTTGTTGGTGTTTTTCAATGTTGAGGTTGATGTTGAATTTGAGGGTGTTTTTCAATGTCGAAGTTGTTGTTGAATTTGTTGGTGTTTTTCAATGTTGAAGTTGTTGTTGAATTTGCTGGTGTTTTTCAATGTTGAGGTTGTTGTTGTTTTTCAATGTTGAGGTTGTTGTTGAATTTGTTGGTGTTTTTCAATGTTGAGATTGTTGTTGTTTTTCAATTTCGAGGTTGTTGTTGAATTTGTTGGTGTTTTTAAATGTTGAGGTTGTTGTTGAATTTGCTGGTGTTTTGCAATGTTGAGGTTGTTGTTGTTTTTCAATGTTGAGGTTGTTGTTGAATTTGTTGGTGTTTTTCAATGTTGAGGTTGTTGTTGTTTTTCAATGTTGAGGTTGTTGTTGTATTTGTTGGTGTTTTTCAATTTCGAGGTTGTTGTTGAATTTGTTGGTGTTTTTCAATGTTGAAGTTGTTGTTGAAATTGTTGGTGTTTTTCAATGTTGAGGTTGTTGTTGTTTTTCAATGTTGAGGTTGTTGTTGAATTTGTTGGTGTTTTTCAATGTTGAGGTTGTTGTTGTTTTTCAATGCTGAGTTTGTTGTTTAATTTGTTGGTGTTTTTCAATGTTGAGGTTGTTGTTGAATTTGTTGGTGTTTTTCAATGTTGAGGTTGTTGTTGTTTTTCAATGTGGAGGTTGTTGTTGAATTGGTTGGAGTTTTTCAATGTTGAGGTTGTTGTTGAATTTGGTGGTGTTTTTCAATGTTGAGGTTGTTGTTTTTTTTCAATGTTGAGGTTGTTGTTGAATTTGTTGGTGTTTTTCAACGTTGAGTTTGTTGTTGTTTTTCAATGTTGAGGTTGTTGTTGAATTTGTTGGTGTTTTTCAATGGTGAGGTTGTTGTTGTTTTTCAATGTTGAGGTTGTTGTTGAATTTGTTGGTGTTTTTCAATGTTGTGGTTGTTGTTGTTTTTCAATGTTGAGGTTATTGTTGAATTTGTTCGTGTTTTTCAATGTTGAGGTTGTTGTTGTTTTTCAATGTTGAGGTTGTTGTTGAATTTTTTGGTGTTTTTCAATGTTGAGTTTGTTGTTGTTTTTCAATGTTGAGGTTGTTGTTGAATTTGTTGGTGTTTTTCAATGTTGAGGTTGTTGTTGTTTTTCAATGTTGAGGTTGTTGTTGAATTTGTTGGTGCTTTTCAATGTTGAGGTTGTTGTTGTTTTTCAATGTTGAGGTTGTTGTTGAATTTGTTGGTGTTTTTCAATGTTGAGGTTGTTGTTGAATTTGTTGGTGTTTCTCAATGTTGAGGTTGTTGTTGTTTTTCAATGTTGAGGTTGTTGAATTTGTTGGTGTTTTTCAATCTTGAGTTTGTTGTTGAATTTGTTGGTGTTTTTCAATGTTGAGGTTGTTGTTGAATTTGTTGGTGTTTTTCAATGTTAAGGATGTTGTTGAATTTGTTGGTGTTTTTCAATGTTGAGGTTGTTGTTGTTTTTAAATGTTGAGGTTGTTGTTGAATTTGTTGGTGTTTTTTCAATTTTGAGGTTGTTGGTGTTTTTCAATGTTGAGGTTGTTGTTGAATTTGATGGTGTTTTTCCATGTCGATGTTGTTGTTGAATTTCTTGGTGTTTTTCAATGTTGAAGTTGTTGTTGAATTTGTTGGTGTTTTTCAATTTCGAGGTTGTTGTTGAATTTGTTGGTGTTTTTCAATGTTGAAGTTTTTGTTGAATTTGTTGGTGTTTTTCAATGTTGAGGTTGTTGTTGTTTTTCAATGTTGAGGTTGCTGTTGAATTTGTTGGTGTTTTTCAACGTTGAGGTTGTTGTTGTTTTTCAATGCTGAGGTTGTTGTTGAATTTGTTGGTGTTTTTCAACGTTGAGGTTGTTGTTGAATTTGTTGGTGTTTTTCAATGTTGAGGTTGTTGTTGAATTTGTTGGTGTTTTTCAATGTTGAGGTTGGTGTTGGTTTTCAATGTTGAGGTTGTTGTTGAATTTGTTGGTGTTTTTCAATGTTGAAGTTGTTGTTGAATTTGTTGGTGTTTTTCAATGTTGAGTTTGTTGTTGTTTTTCAATGTTGAGGTTGTTTTATGAATTTGTAGGTGTTTTTCAATGTTGAGGTGGTTGGTGTTTTTCAATGTTGAGGTTGTTGTTGAATTTGTTGGTGTTTTTCAATGTTGAGGTTGTTGTTGTTTTTCAATGTTGAGGTTGTTGTTGAATTTGTTGGTGTTTTTCAATGTTGAGGTTGTTGGTGTTTTTCAATGTTGAGGTTGTTGTTGAATTTGTTGGAGTTTTTCAATGTTGAGGTTGTTGTTGAATTTGTTGGGTTTTTCAATGTTGAGGTTGTTGTTGTTTTTCAATGTTGAGGTTGTTGTTGAGTTTGTTGGTGTTTTTCAATGTTGAGGTTGTTGTTGAATTTGTTGGTGTTTTTCAATGTTGAGGTTGTTGTTGAATTTGTTGCTGTTTTTCAATGTTGAGGTTGTTGTTGTTTTTAAATGTTGGGGTTGTTGTTGTATTTGTTGGTGTTTTTCAATTTTGAGGATGTTGTTGTTTTTCAATGTTGAGGTTGTTGTTGAATTTGTTGGTGTTTTTCCATGATGAGGTTGTTGTTGTTTTTCAAAGTTGAGGTTGTTGTTGAACTTGTTCGTGTTTTTCAATGTCGGGGTTATTGTTGAATTTGTTGGTGTTTTTCAATGTTGAATTTTTTGTTGAATTTGTTGGTGTTTTTCAATGTTGAGGTTCTTGTTTTTCAATGTTGAGGTTGTTGTTGAATTTGTTGGCGTTTTTAAATGTTGAGGTTGTTGTTGAATTTGTTGGTGTTTTCAATGTTGAGGTTTTTGTTGAATTTGTTGGTGTTTTTAAATGTTGAGGTTGTTGTTGAATTTGCTGGTGTTTTGCAATGTTGAGGTTGTTGTTGAATTTGTTGGTGTTTTTCAATGTTGAGGTTGTTGTTGTTTTCCAATGTTGAGGTTGTTGTTGAATTTGTTGTTGTTTTTCAATGCTGAGGTTGTTGTTAATTTTCAATGCTGAGGTTGTTGTTTAACTTGTTGGTGTTTTTCAATGTTGAGGTTGTTGTTGAATTTGTTGGTGTTTTTCAATGTTGAGGTTGTTGTTGTTTTTCAATGTTGAGGTTGTTGTTGAATTTGTTGGAGTTTTTCAATGTTGAGGTTGTTGTTGAATTTGGTGGTGTTTTTCAATGTTGAGGTTGTTGTTGTTTTTCAATGTTGAGGTTGTTGTTGAATTTGTTGGTGTTTTTCAATGTTGAGGTTGTTGTTGTTTTTCAATGTTGAGGTTGTTGTTGAATTTGTTGGTGTTTTTCAATGTTGTGGTTGTTGTTGTTTTTCAATGTTGAGGTTGTTGTTGAATTTGTTGGTGCTTTTCAATGTTGAGGTTGTTGTTGAATTTGTTGGTGTTTTTCAATGTTGAGGTTGTTGTTGTTTTTCAATGATGAGGTTGTTGTTGAAATTGTTGGTGTTTTTCAATGTTGACTTTGTTGTTGAATTTGTTGGTGTTTTTCAATTTTGAGGTTGTTGTTGAATTTGCTGGTGTTTTTCAATGTTGAGGTTGTTGTTGAATTTGTTGGTGTTTTTAAATGTTGAGGTTGTCGTTGAATTTGTTGATGTTTTTCAATGTTGAGGTTGTTGTTGTTTTTCAATGTTGAGGTTGTTGTTGAATTTGTTGGTGTTTTTCAATGTTGAGGTTGTTGTTGTTTTTCAATGTTGAGGTTGTTGTTGAATTTGTTGGTGTTTTTCAATTTCGAGGTTTTTGTTGAATTTGTTGGTGGTTTTCAATGTTGAATTTGTTGTTGAATTTCTTGGTGTTTTTCAATGTTGAGGTTGTTGTTGAATTTGTTGGTGTTTTTCAATGTTGAGGTTGTTGTTGTTTTTCAATGCTGAGGTTGTTGTTGAATTTGTTGGTGTTTTTCAATGTTGAGGTTGTTGTTGAATTTGTTGGTGTTTTTCAATGTTGAGGTTGTTGTTGTTTTTCAATGTTGAGATTGTTGTTGAATTTGTTGGTGTTTTTCAATGTTGAGGTTGTTGGTGTTTTTCAATGTTGAGGTTGATGTTGAATTTGAGGGTGTTTTTCAATGTCGAAGTTGTTGTTGAATTTGTTGGTGTTTTTCAATGTTGAAGTTGTTGTTGAATTTGCTGGTGTTTTTCAATGTTGAGGTTGTTGTTGTTTTTCAATGTTGAGGTTGTTGTTGAATTTGTTGGTGTTTTTCAATGTTGAGATTGTTGTTGTTTTTCAATTTCGAGGTTGTTGTTGAATTTGTTGGTGTTTTTCAATGTTGAGGTTGTTGTTGAATTTGCTGGTGTTTTGCAATGTTGAGGTTGTTGTTGTTTTTCAATGTTGAGGTTGTTGTTGAATTTGTTGGTGTTTTTCAATGTTGAGGTTGTTGTTGTTTTTCAATGTTGAGCTTGTTGTTGTATTTGTTGGTGTTTTTCAATTTCGAGGTTGTTGTTGAATTTGTTGGTGTTTTTCAATGTTGAAGTTGTTGTTAAAATTGTTGGTGTTTTTCAATGTTGAGGTTGTTGTTGTTTTTCAATGTTGAGGTTGTTGTTGAATTTGTTGGTGTTTTTCAATGTTGAGGTTGTTGTTGTTTTTCAATGCTGAGTTTGTTGTTTGATTTGTTGGTGTTTTTCAATGTTGAGGTTGTTGTTGAATTTGTTGGTGTTTTTCAATGTTGAAGTTGTTGTTGTTTTTCAATGTTGAGGTTGTTGTTGAATTTGTTGGAGTTTTTCAATGTTGAGGTTGTTGTTGAATTTGGTGGTGTTTTTCAATGTTGAGGTTGTTGTTTTTTTTCAATGTTGAGGTTGTTGTTGAATTTGTTGGTGTTTTTCAGTGTTGAGTTTGTTGTTGTTTTTCAATGTTGAGGTTGTTGTTGAATTTGTTGGTGTTTTTCAATGGTGAGGTTGTTGTTATTTTTCAATGTTGAGGTTGTTGTTGAATTTGTTGGTGTTTTTCAATGTTGTGGTTGTTGTTGTTTGTCAATGTTGAGGTTATTGTTGAATTTGTTCGTGTTTTTCAATGTTGAGGTTGTTGTTGTTTTTCAATGTTGAGGTTGTTGTTGAATTTGTTGGTGTTTTTCAATGTTGAGTTTGTTGTTGTTTTTCAATGTTGAGGTTGTTGTTGAATTTGTTGGTGTTTTTCAATGTTGAGGTTGTTGTTGTTTTTCAATGTTGAGGTTGTTGTTGAATTTGTTGGTGCTTTTCAATGTTGAGGTTGTTGTTGTTTTTCAATGTTGAGGTTGTTGTTGAATTTGTTGGTGTTTTTCAATGTTGAGTTCGTTGTTGAATTTGTTGGTGTTTTTCAATGTTGAGGTTGTTGTTGTTTTTCAATGTTGAGGTTGTTGAATTTGTTGGTGTTTTTCAATGTTGAGTTCGTTGTTGAATTTGTTGGTGTTTTTCAATGTTGAGGTTGTTGTTGAATTTGTTGGTGTTTTTCAATGTTGAGGTTGTTGTTGAATTTGTTGGTGTTTTTCAATGTTGAGGTTGTTGTTGTTTTTAAATGTTGAGGTTGTTGTTGAATTTGTTGGTGTTTTTTCAATTTTGAGGTTGTTGGTGTTTTTCAATGTTGAGGTTGTTGTTGAATTTGATGGTGTTTTTCAATGTCGAGGTTGTTGTTGAATTTCTTGGTGTTTTTCAATGTTGAAGTTGTTGTTGAATTTGTTGGTGTTTTTCAATTTCGAGGTTGTTGTTGAATTTGTTGGTGTATTTCAATGTTGAAGTTTTTGTTGAATTTTTTGGTGTTTTTCAATGTTGAGGTTGTTGTTGTTTTTCAATGTTGAGGTTGTTGTTGAATTTGTTGGTGTTTTTCAACGTTGAGGTTGTTGTTGTTTTTCAATGCTGAGGTTTTTGTTGAATTTGTTGGTGTTTTTCAACGTTGAGGTTGTTGTTGAATTTGTTGGTGTTTTTTAATGTTGCGGTTGTTGTTGTTTTTCAATGTTGAGGTTGTTGTTGAATTTGTTGGTGTTTTTCAATGTTGAGGTTGGTGTTGGTTTTCAATGTTGAGGTTGTTGTTGAATTTGTAGGTGTTTTTCAATGTTGAGGTGGTTGGTGTTTTTCAATGTTGAGGTTGTTGTTGAATTTGTTGGTGTTTTTCAATGTTGAGGTTGTTGTTGTTTTTCAATGTTGAGGTTGTTGTTGAATTTGTTGGTGTTTTTCAATGTTGAGGTTGTTGGTGTTTTTCAATGTTGAGGTTGTTGTTGAATTTGTTGGTGTTTTTCAATGTTGAGGTTGTTGTTGAATTTGTTGGGTTTTTCAATGTTGAGGTTGTTGTTGTTTTTCAATGTTGAGGTTGTTGTTGAGTTTGTTGGTGTTTTTCAATGTTGAGGTTGTTGTTGAATTTGTTGATGTTTTTCAATGTTGAGGTTGTTGTTGAATTTGTTGCTGTTTTTCAATGTTGAGGTTGTTGTTGTTTTTAAATGTTGGGGTTGTTGTTGAATTTGTTGGTGTTTTTCAATTTTGAGGATGTTGTTGTTTTTCAATGTTGAGGTTGTTGTTGAATTTGTTGGTGTTTTTCCATGATGAGGTTGTTGTTGTTTTTCAAAGTTGAGGTTGTTGTTGAATTTGTTGGTGTTTTTCAATGTCGGGGTTGTTGTTGAATTTGTTGGTGTTATTCAATGTTGAATTTTTTGTTGAATTTGTTGGTGTTTTTCAATGTTGAGGTTCTTGTTTTTCAATGTTAAGGTTGTTGTTGAATTTGTTGGCGTTTTTAAAGGTTGAGGTTGTTGTTGAATTTGTTGGTGTTTTCAATGTTGAGGTTGTTGTTGAATTTGTTGGTGTTTTTAAATGTTGAGGTTGTTGTTGAATTTGCTGGTGTTTTGCAATGTTGAGGTTGTTGATGTTTTTCAATGTTGAGGTTGTTGTTGAATTTGTTGGTGTTTTTCAATGTTGAGGTTGTTGTTGTTTTTCAATGTTGAGGTTGTTGTTGTACTTGTTGGTGTTTTTAAATTTCGAGGTTGTTGTTGAATTTGTTGGTGTTTTTCAATTTTGAAGTTGTTGTTGAATTTGTTGGTGTTTTTCAATGTTGAGGTTGTTGTTGTTTTTCAATGTTGAGGTTGTTGTTGAATTTGTTGGTGTTTTTCAATGTTGAGGTTGTTGTTGTTTTTCAATGCAGAGGTTGTTGTTGAATTTGTTGGTGTTTTTCAATGTTGAGGTTGTTGTTGAATTTGTTGGTGTTTTTCAATGTTGAGGTTGTTGTTGTTTTTCAATGTTGAGGTTGTTGTTGAATTTGTTGGTGTTTTTCAATGTTGAGTTTGTTGTTGTTTTTCAATGTTGAGGTTGTTGTTGAATTTGTTGGTGTTTTTCAATGTTGAGGTTGTTGTTGTTTTTCAATGTTGAGGTTGTTGTTGAATTAATTGGTGTTTTTTCAATTTTCAGGTTGTTGGTGTTTTTCAATGTTGAGGTTGATGTTGAATTTGAGGGTGTTTTTCAATGTCGAAGTTGTTGTTGAATTTGTTGGTGTTTTTCAATGTTGAAGTTGTTGTTGAATTTGCTGGTGTTTTTCAATGTTGAGGTTGTTGTTGTTTTTCAATGTTGAGGTTGTTGTTGAATTTGTTGGTGTTTTTCAATGTTGAGATTGTTGTTGTTTTTCAATGTTGAGGTTGTTGTTGAATTTGTTGGTGTTTTTAAATGTTGAGGTTGTTGTTGAATTTGCTGGTGTTTTGCAATGTTGAGGTTGTTGTTGTTTTTCAATGTTGAGGTTGTTGTTGAATTTGTTGGTGTTTTTCAATGTTGAGGTTGTTGTTGTTTATCAATGTTGAGGTTGTTGTTGAATTTGTTGGTGTTTTTCAATGTTGAGGTTGTTGTTGAATTTGTTGGTGTTTTTCAATGTTGAGGTTGTTGTTGTTTTTCAATGTTGAGGTTGTTGTTGAATTTGTTGGTGTTTTTCAATGTTGAGGTTGATGTTGAATTTGAGGGTGTTTTTCAATGTCGAAGTTGTTGTTGAATTTGTTGGTGTTTTTCAATGTTGAAGTTGTTGTTGAATTTGCTGGTGTTTTTCAATGTTGAGGTTGTTGTTGTTTTTCAATGTTGAGGTTGTTGTTGAATTTGTTGGTGTTTTTCAATGTTGAGATTGTTGTTGTTTTTCAATTTCGAGGTTGTTGTTGAATTTGTTGGTGTTTTGCAATGTTGAGGTTGTTGTTGTTTTTCAATGTTGAGGTTGTTGTTGAATTTGTTGGTGTTTTTCAATGTTGAGGTTGTTGTTGTTTTTCAATGTTGAGCTTGTTGTTGTATTTGTTGGTGTTTTTCAATTTCGAGGTTGTTGTTGAATTTGTTGGTGTTTTTCAATGTTGAAGTTGTTGTTGAAATTGTTGGTGTTTTTCAATGTTGAGGTTGTTGTTGTTTTTCAATGTTGAGGTTGTTGTTGAATTTGTTGGTGTTTTTCAATGTTGAGGTTGTTGTTGTTTTTCAATGCTGAGTTTGTTGTTTGATTTGTTGGTGTTTTTCAATGTTGAGGTTGTTGTTGAATTTGTTGGTGTTTTTCAATGTTGAGGTTGTTGTTGTTTTTCAATGTTGAGGTTGTTGTTGAATTTGTTGGAGTTTTTCAATGTTGAGGTTGTTGTTGAATTTGGTGGTGTTTTTCAATGTTGAGGTTGTTGTTTTTTTTCAATGTTGAGGTTGTTGTTGAATTTGTTGGTGTTTTTCAGTGTTGAGTTTGTTGTTGTTTTTCAATGTTGAGGTTGTTGTTGAATTTGTTGGTGTTTTTCAATGGTGAGGTTGTTGTTATTTTTCAATGTTGAGGTTGTTGTTGAATTTGTTGGTGTTTTTCAATGTTGTGGTTGTTGTTGTTTGTCAATGTTGAGGTTATTGTTGAATTTGTTCGTGTTTTTCAATGTTGAGGTTGTTGTTGTTTTTCAATGTTGAGGTTGTTGTTGAATTTGTTGGTGTTTTTCAATGTTGAGTTTGTTGTTGTTTTTCAATGTTGAGGTTGTTGTTGAATTTGTTGGTGTTTTTCAATGTTGAGGTTGTTGTTGTTTTTCAATGTTGAGGTTGTTGTTGAATTTGTTGGTGCTTTTCAATGTTGAGGTTGTTGTTGTTTTTCAATGTTGAGGTTGTTGTTGAATTTGTTGGTGTTTTTCAATGTTGAGGTTGTTGTTGAATTTGTTGGTGTTTTTCAATGTTGAGGTTGTTGTTGTTTTTCAATGTTGAGGTTGTTGAATTTGTTGGTGTTTTTCAATGTTGAGTTCGTTGTTGAATTTGTTGGTGTTTTTCAATGTTGAGGTTGTTGTTGAATTTGTTGGTGTTTTTCAATGTTGAGGTTGTTGTTGAATTTGTTGGTGTTTTTCAATGTTGAGGTTGTTGTTGTTTTTAAATGTTGAGGTTGTTGTTGAATTTGTTGGTGTTTTTTCAATTTTGAGGTTGTTGGTGTTTTTCAATGTTGAGGTTGTTGTTGAATTTGATGGTGTTTTTCAATGTCGAGGTTGCTGTTGAATTTCTTGGTGTTTTTCAATGTTGAAGTTGTTGTTGAATTTGTTGGTGTTTTTCAATGTTGAGGTTGTTGTTGTTTTTCAATGTTGAGGTTGTTGTTGAATTTGTTGGTGTTTTTCAACGTTGAGGTTGTTGTTGTTTTTCAATGCTGAGGTTTTTGTTGAATTTGTTGGTGTTTTTCAACGTTGAGGTTGTTGTTGAATTTGTTGGTGTTTTTTAATGTTGCGGTTGTTGTTGTTTTTCAATGTTGAGGTTGTTGTTGAATTTGTTGGTGTTTTTCAATGTTGAGGTTGGTGTTGGTTTTCAATGTTGAGGTTGTTGTTGAATTTGTTGGTGTTTTTCAATGTTGAAGTTGTTGTTGAATTTGTTGGTGTTTTTCAATGTTGAGTTTGTTGTTGTTTTTCAATATTGAGGTTGTTGTTGAATTTGTAGGTGTTTTTCAATGTTGAGGTGGTTGGTGTTTTTCAATGTTGAGGTTGTTGTTGAATTTGTTGGTGTTTTTCAATGTTGAGGTTGTTGTTGTTTTTCAATGTTGAGGTTGTTGTTGAATTTGTTGGTGTTTTTCAATGTTGAGGTTGTTGGTGTTTTTCAATGTTGAGGTTGTTGTTGAATTTGTTGGTGTTTTTCAATGTTGAGGTTGTTGTTGAATTTGTTGGGTTTTTCAATGTTGAGGTTGTTGTTGTTTTTCAATGTTGAGGTTGTTGTTGAGTTTGTTGGTGTTTTTCAATGTTGAGGTTGTTGTTGAATTTGTTGGTGTTTTTCAATGTTGAGGTTGTTGTTGAATTTGTTGCTGTTTTTCAATGTTGAGGTTGTTGTTGTTTTTAAATGTTGGGGTTGTTGTTGAATTTGTTGGTGTTTTTCAATTTTGAGGATGTTGTTGTTTTTCAATGTTGAGGTTGTTGTTGAATTTGTTGGTGTTTTTCCATGATGAGGATGTTGTTGTTTTTCAAAGTTGAGGTTGTTGTTGAATTTGTTGGTGTTTTTCAATGTCGGGGTTGTTGTTGAATTTGTTGGTGTTTTTCAATGTTGAATTTTTTGTTGAATTTGTTGGTGTTTTTCAATGTTGAGGTTCTTGTTTTTCAATGTTAAGGTTGTTGTTGAATTTGTTGGCGTTTTTAAAGGTTGAGGTTGTTGTTGAATTTGTTGGTGTTTTCAATGTTGAGGTTGTTGTTGAATTTGTTGGTGTTTTTAAATGTTGAGGTTGTTGTTGAATTTGCTGGTGTTTTGCAATGTTGAGGTTGTTGATGTTTTTCAATGTTGAGGTTGTTGTTGAATTTGTTGGTGTTTTTCAATGTTGAGGTTGTTGTTGTTTTTCAATGTTGAGGTTGTTGTTGTACTTGTTGGTGTTTTTAAATTTCGAGGTTGTTGTTGAATTTGTTGGTGTTTTTCAATTTTGAAGTTGTTGTTGAATTTGTTGGTGTTTTTCAATGTTGAGGTTGTTGTTGTTTTTCAATGTTGAGGTTGTTGTTGAATTTGTTGGTGTTTTTCAATGTTGAGGTTGTTGTTGTTTTTCAATGCTGAGGTTGTTGTTGAATTTGTTGGTGTTTTTCAATGTTGAGGTTGTTGTTGAATTTGTTGGTGTTTTTCAATGTTGAGGTTGTTGTTGTTTTTCAATGTTGAGGTTGTTGTTGAATTTGTTGGTGTTTTTCAATGTTGAGTTTGTTGTTGTTTTTCAATGTTGAGGTTGTTGTTGAATTTGTTGGTGTTTTTCAATGTTGAGGATGTTGTTGTTTTTCAATGTTGAGGTTGTTGTTGAATTAATTGGTGTTTTTTCAATTTTGAGGTTGTTGGTGTTTTTCAATGTTGAGGTTGATGTTGAATTTGATGGTGTTTTTCAATGTCGAAGTTGTTGTTGAATTTGTTGGTGTTTTTCAATGTTGAAGTTGTTGTTGAATTTGCTGGTGTTTTTCAATGTTGAGGTTGTTGTTGTTTTTCAATGTTGAGGTTGTTGTTGAATTTGTTGGTGTTTTTCAATGTTGAGATTGTTGTTGTTTTTCAATGTTGAGGTTGTTGTTGAATTTGTTGGTGTTTTTAAATGTTGAGGTTGTTGTTGAATTTGGGGGTGTTTTGCAATGTTGAGGTTGTTGTTGTTTTTCAATGTTGAGGTTGTTGTTGAATTTGTTGGTGTTTTTCAATGTTGAGGTTGTTGTTGTTTTTCAATGTTGAGGTTGTTGTTGTATTTGTTGGTGTTTTTCAATTTCGAGGTTGTTGTTGAATTTGTTGGTGTTTTTCAATGTTGAAGTTGTTGTTGAAATTGTTGGTGTTTTTCAATCTTGAGGTTGTTGTTGTTTTTCAATGTTGAGGTTGTTGTTGAATTTGTTGGTGTTTTTCAATGTTGAGGTTGTTGTTGTTTTTCAATGCTGAGGTTGTTGTTTAATTTGTTCGTGTTTTTCAATGTTGAGGTTGTTGTTGAATTTGTTGGTGTTTTTCAATGTTGAGGTTGTTGTTGTTTTTCAATGTTGAGGTTGTTGTTGAATTTGTTGGAGTTTTTCAATGTTGAGGTTGTTGTTGAATTTGGTGGTGTTTTTCAAAGTTGAGGTTGTTGTTTTTTTTCAATGTTGAGGTTGTTGTTGAATTTGTTGGTGTTTTTCAATGTTGAGTTTGTTGTTGTTTTTCAATGTTGAGGTTGTTGTTGAATTTGTTGGTGTTTTTCAATGGTGAGGTTGTTGTTGTTTTTCAATGTTGAGGTTGTTGTTGAATTTGTTGGTGTTTTTCAATGTTGTGGTTGTTGTAGTTTTTCAATGTTGAGGTTGTTGTTGAATTTGTTGGTGCTTTTCAATGTTGAGGTTGTTGTTGAATTTGTTGGTGTTTTTCAATGTTGAGGTTGTTGTTGTTTTTCAATGATGAGGTTGTTGTTGAAATTGTTGGTGTTTTTCAATGTTGACTTTGTTGTTGAATTTGTTGGTGTTTTTCAATTTTGAGGTTGTTGTTGAATTTGTTGGTGTTTTTCAATGTTGAGGTTGTTGTTGAATTTGTTGGTGTTTTTAAATGTTGAGGTTGTCGTTGAATTTGTTGGTCTTTTTCAATGTTGAGGTTGTTGTTGTTTTTCAATGTTGAGGTTGTTGTTGAATTTGTTGGTGTTTTTCAATGTTGAGGTTGTTGTTGTTTTTCAATGCTGAGGTTGGTGTTGAATTTGTTGGTGTTTTTCAATTTCGAGGTTGTTACTGAATTTGTTGGTGTTTTTCAATGTTGAGGTTGTTGTTGTTTTTCAATGTTGAGGTTGTTGTTGAATTTGTTGGTGTTTTTCAATGTTGAGGTTGTTGTTGTTTTTCAATGTTGAGGTTGTTGTTGAATTTGTTGATGTTTTTCAATGTTGAGGATGTTGTTGTTTTTCAATGTTGAGGTTGTTGTTGAATTTGTTGGTGTTTTTCAATGTTGAGTTTGTTGTTGTTTTTCAATGTTGAGGTTGTTGTTGAATTTGTTCGTGTTTTTCAATGTTGAGGTTGTTGTTGTTTTTCAATGTTGAGCTTGTTGTTGTATTTGTTGGTGTTTTTCAATTTCGAGGTTGTTGTTGAATTTGTTGGTGTTTTTCAATGTTGAAGTTGTTGTTGAAATTGTTGGTGTTTTTCAATGTTGAGGTTGTTGTTGTTTTTCAATGTTGAGGTTGTTGTTGAATTTGTTGGTGTTTTTCAATGTTGAGGTTGTTGTTGTTTTTCAATGCTGAGTTTGTTGTTTGATTTGTTGGTGTTTTTCAATGTTGAGGTTGTTGTTGAATTTGTTGGTGTTTTTCAATGTTGAGGTTGTTGTTGTTTTTCAATGTTGAGGTTGTTGTTGAATTTGTTGGAGTTTTTCAATGTTGAGGTTGTTGTTGAATTTGGTGGTGTTTTTCAATGTTGAGGTTGTTGTTTTTTTTCAATGTTGAGGTTGTTGTTGAATTTGTTGGTGTTTTTCAGTGTTGAGTTTGTTGTTGTTTTTCAATGTTGAGGTTGTTGTTGAATTTGTTGGTGTTTTTCAATGGTGAGGTTGTTGTTATTTTTCAATGTTGAGGTTGTTGTTGAATTTGTTGGTGTTTTTCAATGTTGTGCTTGTTGTTGTTTGTCAATGTTGAGGTTATTGTTGAATTTGTTCGTGTTTTTCAATGTTGAGGTTGTTGTTGTTTTTCAATGTTGAGGTTGTTGTTGAATTTGTTGGTGTTTTTCAATGTTGAGTTTGTTGTTGTTTTTCAATGTTGAGGTTGTTGTTGAATTTGTTGGTGTTTTTCAATGTTGAGGTTGTTGTTGTTTTTCAATGTTGAGGTTGTTGTTGAATTTGTTGGTGCTTTTCAATGTTGAGGTTGTTGTTGTTTTTCAATGTTGAGGTTGTTGTTGAATTTGTTGGTGTTTTTCAATGTTGAGGTTGTTGTTGAATTTGTTGGTGTTTTTCAATGTTGAGGTTGTTGTTGTTTTTCAATGTTGAGGTTGTTGAATTTGTTGGTGTTTTTCAATGTTGAGTTCGTTGTTGAATTTGTTGGTGTTTTTCAATGTTGAGGTTGTTGTTGAATTTGTTGGTGTTTTTCAATGTTGAGGTTGTTGTTGAATTTGTTGGTGTTTTTCAATGTTGAGGTTGTTGTTGTTTTTAAATGTTGAGGTTGTTGTTGAATTTGTTGGTGTTTTTTCAATTCTGAGGTTGTTGGTGTTTTTCAATGTTGAGGTTGTTGTTGAATTTGATGGTGTTTTTCAATGTCGAGGTTGCTGTTGAATTTCTTGGTGTTTTTCAATGTTGAAGTTGTTGTTGAATTTGTTGGTGTTTTTCAATGTTGAGGTTGTTGTTGTTTTTCAATGTTGAGGTTGTTGTTGAATTTGTTGGTGTTTTTCAACGTTGAGGTTGTTGTTGTTTTTCAATGCTGAGGTTTTTGTTGAATTTGTTGGTGTTTTTCAACGTTGAGGTTGTTGTTGAATTTGTTGGTGTTTTTTAATGTTGCGGTTGTTGTTGTTTTTCAATGTTGAGGTTGTTGTTGAATTTGTTGGTGTTTTTCAATGTTGAGGTTGGTGTTGGTTTTCAATGTTGAGGTTGTTGTTGAATTTGTTGGTGTTTTTCAATGTTGAAGTTGTTGTTGAATTTGTTGGTGTTTTTCAATGTTGAGTTTGTTGTTGTTTTTCAATATTGAGGTTGTTGTTGAATTTGTAGGTGTTTTTCAATGTTGAGGTGGTTGGTGTTTTTCAATGTTGAGGTTGTTGTTGAATTTGTTGGTGTTTTTCAATGTTGAGGTTGTTGTTGTTTTTCAATGTTGAGGTTGTTGTTGAATTTGTTGGTGTTTTTCAATGTTGAGGTTGTTGGTGTTTTTCAATGTTGAGGTTGTTGTTGAATTTGTTGGTGTTTTTCAATGTTGAGGTTGTTGTTGAATTTGTTGGGTTTTTCAATGTTGAGGTTGTTGTTGTTTTTCAATGTTGAGGTTGTTGTTGAGTTTGTTGGTGTTTTTCAATGTTGAGGTTGTTGTTGAATTTGTTGGTGTTTTTCAATGTTGAGGTTGTTGTTGAATTTGTTGCTGTTTTTCAATGTTGAGGTTGTTGTTGTTTTTAAATGTTGGGGTTGTTGTTGAATTTGTTGGTGTTTTTCAATTTTGAGGATGTTGTTGTTTTTCAATGTTGAGGTTGTTGTTGAATTTGTTGGTGTTTTTCCATGATGAGGATGTTGTTGTTTTTCAAAGTTGAGGTTGTTGTTGAATTTGTTGGTGTTTTTCAATGTCGGGGTTGTTGTTGAATTTGTTGGTGTTTTTCAATGTTGAATTTTTTGTTGAATTTGTTGGTGTTTTTCAATGTTGAGGTTCTTGTTTTTCAATGTTAAGGTTGTTGTTGAATTTGTTGGCGTTTTTAAAGGTTGAGGTTGTTGTTGAATTTGTTGGTGTTTTCAATGTTGAGGTTGTTGTTGAATTTGTTGGTGTTTTTAAATGTTGAGGTTGTTGTTGAATTTGCTGGTGTTTTGCAATGTTGAGGTTGTTGATGTTTTTCAATGTTGAGGTTGTTGTTGAATTTGTTGGTGTTTTTCAATGTTGAGGTTGTTGTTGTTTTTCAATGTTGAGGTTGTTGTTGTACTTGTTGGTGTTTTTAAATTTCGAGGTTGTTGTTGAATTTGTTGGTGTTTTTCAATTTTGAAGTTGTTGTTGAATTTGTTGGTGTTTTTCAATGTTGAGGTTGTTGTTGTTTTTCAATGTTGAGGTTGTTGTTGAATTTGTTGGTGTTTTTCAATGTTGAGGTTGTTGTTGTTTTTCAATGCTGAGGTTGTTGTTGAATTTGTTGGTGTTTTTCAATGTTGAGGTTGTTGTTGAATTTGTTGGTGTTTTTCAATGTTGAGGTTGTTGTTGTTTTTCAATGTTGAGGTTGTTGTTGAATTTGTTGGTGTTTTTCAATGTTGAGTTTGTTGTTGTTTTTCAATGTTGAGGTTGTTGTTGAATTTGTTGGTGTTTTTCAATGTTGAGGATGTTGTTGTTTTTCAATGTTGAGGTTGTTGTTGAATTAATTGGTGTTTTTTCAATTTTGAGGTTGTTGGTGTTTTTCAATGTTGAGGTTGATGTTGAATTTGATGGTGTTTTTCAATGTCGAAGTTGTTGTTGAATTTGTTGGTGTTTTTCAATGTTGAAGTTGTTGTTGAATTTGCTGGTGTTTTTCAATGTTGAGGTTGTTGTTGTTTTTCAATGTTGAGGTTGTTGTTGAATTTGTTGGTGTTTTTCAATGTTGAGATTGTTGTTGTTTTTCAATGTTGAGGTTGTTGTTGAATTTGTTGGTGTTTTTAAATGTTGAGGTTGTTGTTGAATTTGGGGGTGTTTTGCAATGTTGAGGTTGTTGTTGTTTTTCAATGTTGAGGTTGTTGTTGAATTTGTTGGTGTTTTTCAATGTTGAGGTTGTTGTTGTTTTTCAATGTTGAGGTTGTTGTTGTATTTGTTGGTGTTTTTCAATTTCGAGGTTGTTGTTGAATTTGTTGGTGTTTTTCAATGTTGAAGTTGTTGTTGAAATTGTTGGTGTTTTTCAATCTGGAGGTTGTTGTTGTTTTTCAATGTTGAGGTTGTTGTTGAATTTGTTGGTGTTTTTCAATGTTGAGGTTGTTGTTGTTTTTCAATGCTGAGGTTGTTGTTTAATTTGTTCGTGTTTTTCAATGTTGAGGTTGTTGTTGAATTTGTTGGTGTTTTTCAATGTTGAGGTTGTTGTTGTTTTTCAATGTTGAGGTTGTTGTTGAATTTGTTGGAGTTTTTCAATGTTGAGGTTGTTGTTGAATTTGGTGGTGTTTTTCAAAGTTGAGGTTGTTGTTTTTTTTCAATGTTGAGGTTGTTGTTGAATTTGTTGGTGTTTTTCAATGTTGAGTTTGTTGTTGTTTTTCAATGTTGAGGTTGTTGTTGAATTTGTTGGTGTTTTTCAATGGTGAGGTTGTTGTTGTTTTTCAATGTTGAGTTCGTTGTTGAATTTGTTGGTGTTTTTCAATGTTGAGGTTGTTGTTGAATTTGTTGGTGTTTTTCAATGTTGAGGTTGTTGTTGAATTTGTTGGTGTTTTTCAATGTTGAGGTTGTTGTTGTTTTTAAATGTTGAGGTTGTTGTTGAATTTGTTGGTGTTTTTTCAATTCTGAGGTTGTTGGTGTTTTTCAATGTTGAGGTTGTTGTTGAATTTGATGGTGTTTTTCAATGTCGAGGTTGCTGTTGAATTTCTTGGTGTTTTTCAATGTTGAAGTTGTTGTTGAATTTGTTGGTGTTTTTCAATGTTGAGGTTGTTGTTGTTTTTCAATGTTGAGGTTGTTGTTGAATTTGTTGGTGTTTTTCAACGTTGAGGTTGTTGTTGTTTTTCAATGCTGAGGTTTTTGTTGAATTTGTTGGTGTTTTTCAACGTTGAGGTTGTTGTTGAATTTGTTGGTGTTTTTTAATGTTGCGGTTGTTGTTGTTTTTCAATGTTGAGGTTGTTGTTGAATTTGTTGGTGTTTTTCAATGTTGAGGTTGGTGTTGGTTTTCAATGTTGAGGTTGTTGTTGAATTTGTTGGTGTTTTTCAATGTTGAAGTTGTTGTTGAATTTGTTGGTGTTTTTCAATGTTGAGTTTGTTGTTGTTTTTCAATATTGAGGTTGTTGTTGAATTTGTAGGTGTTTTTCAATGTTGAGGTGGTTGGTGTTTTTCAATGTTGAGGTTGTTGTTGAATTTGTTGGTGTTTTTCAATGTTGAGGTTGTTGTTGTTTTTCAATGTTGAGGTTGTTGTTGAATTTGTTGGTGTTTTTCAATGTTGAGGTTGTTGGTGTTTTTCAATGTTGAGGTTGTTGTTGAATTTGTTGGTGTTTTTCAATGTTGAGGTTGTTGTTGAATTTGTTGGGTTTTTCAATGTTGAGGTTGTTGTTGTTTTTCAATGTTGAGGTTGTTGTTGAGTTTGTTGGTGTTTTTCAATGTTGAGGTTGTTGTTGAATTTGTTGGTGTTTTTCAATGTTGAGGTTGTTGTTGAATTTGTTGCTGTTTTTCAATGTTGAGGTTGTTGTTGTTTTTAAATGTTGGGGTTGTTGTTGAATTTGTTGGTGTTTTTCAATTTTGAGGATGTTGTTGTTTTTCAATGTTGAGGTTGTTGTTGAATTTGTTGGTGTTTTTCCATGATGAGGATGTTGTTGTTTTTCAAAGTTGAGGTTGTTGTTGAATTTGTTGGTGTTTTTCAATGTCGGGGTTGTTGTTGAATTTGTTGGTGTTTTTCAATGTTGAATTTTTTGTTGAATTTGTTGGTGTTTTTCAATGTTGAGGTTCTTGTTTTTCAATGTTAAGGTTGTTGTTGAATTTGTTGGCGTTTTTAAAGGTTGAGGTTGTTGTTGAATTTGTTGGTGTTTTCAATGTTGAGGTTGTTGTTGAATTTGTTGGTGTTTTTAAATGTTGAGGTTGTTGTTGAATTTGCTGGTGTTTTGCAATGTTGAGGTTGTTGATGTTTTTCAATGTTGAGGTTGTTGTTGAATTTGTTGGTGTTTTTCAATGTTGAGGTTGTTGTTGTTTTTCAATGTTGAGGTTGTTGTTGTACTTGTTGGTGTTTTTAAATTTCGAGGTTGTTGTTGAATTTGTTGGTGTTTTTCAATTTTGAAGTTGTTGTTGAATTTGTTGGTGTTTTTCAATGTTGAGGTTGTTGTTGTTTTTCAATGTTGAGGTTGTTGTTGAATTTGTTGGTGTTTTTCAATGTTGAGGTTGTTGTTGTTTTTCAATGCTGAGGTTGTTGTTGAATTTGTTGGTGTTTTTCAATGTTGAGGTTGTTGTTGAATTTGTTGGTGTTTTTCAATGTTGAGGTTGTTGTTGTTTTTCAATGTTGAGGTTGTTGTTGAATTTGTTGGTGTTTTTCAATGTTGAGTTTGTTGTTGTTTTTCAATGTTGAGGTTGTTGTTGAATTTGTTGGTGTTTTTCAATGTTGAGGATGTTGTTGTTTTTCAATGTTGAGGTTGTTGTTGAATTAATTGGTGTTTTTTCAATTTTGAGGTTGTTGGTGTTTTTCAATGTTGAGGTTGATGTTGAATTTGATGGTGTTTTTCAATGTCGAAGTTGTTGTTGAATTTGTTGGTGTTTTTCAATGTTGAAGTTGTTGTTGAATTTGCTGGTGTTTTTCAATGTTGAGGTTGTTGTTGTTTTTCAATGTTGAGGTTGTTGTTGAATTTGTTGGTGTTTTTCAATGTTGAGATTGTTGTTGTTTTTCAATGTTGAGGTTGTTGTTGAATTTGTTGGTGTTTTTAAATGTTGAGGTTGTTGTTGAATTTGGGGGTGTTTTGCAATGTTGAGGTTGTTGTTGTTTTTCAATGTTGAGGTTGTTGTTGAATTTGTTGGTGTTTTTCAATGTTGAGGTTGTTGTTGTTTTTCAATGTTGAGGTTGTTGTTGTATTTGTTGGTGTTTTTCAATTTCGAGGTTGTTGTTGAATTTGTTGGTGTTTTTCAATGTTGAAGTTGTTGTTGAAATTGTTGGTGTTTTTCAATCTGGAGGTTGTTGTTGTTTTTCAATGTTGAGGTTGTTGTTGAATTTGTTGGTGTTTTTCAATGTTGAGGTTGTTGTTGTTTTTCAATGCTGAGGTTGTTGTTTAATTTGTTCGTGTTTTTCAATGTTGAGGTTGTTGTTGAATTTGTTGGTGTTTTTCAATGTTGAGGTTGTTGTTGTTTTTCAATGTTGAGGTTGTTGTTGAATTTGTTGGAGTTTTTCAATGTTGAGGTTGTTGTTGAATTTGGTGGTGTTTTTCAAAGTTGAGGTTGTTGTTTTTTTTCAATGTTGAGGTTGTTGTTGAATTTGTTGGTGTTTTTCAATGTTGAGTTTGTTGTTGTTTTTCAATGTTGAGGTTGTTGTTGAATTTGTTGGTGTTTTTCAATGGTGAGGTTGTTGTTGTTTTTCAATGTTGAGGTTGTTGTTGAATTTGTTGGTGTTTTTCAATGTTGTGGTTGTTGTAGTTTTTCAATGTTGAGGTTGTTGTTGAATTTGTTGGTGCTTTTCAATGTTGAGGTTGTTGTTGAATTTGTTGGTGTTTTTCAATGTTGAGGTTGTTGTTGTTTTTCAATGATGAGGTTGTTGTTGAAATTGTTGGTGTTTTTCAATGTTGACTTTGTTGTTGAATTTGTTGGTGTTTTTCAATTTTGAGGTTGTTGTTGAATTTGTTGGTGTTTTTCAATGTTGAGGTTGTTGTTGAATTTGTTGGTGTTTTTAAATGTTGAGGTTGTCGTTGAATTTGTTGGTCTTTTTCAATGTTGAGGTTGTTGTTGTTTTTCAATGTTGAGGTTGTTGTTGAATTTGTTGGTGTTTTTCAATGTTGAGGTTGTTGTTGTTTTTCAATGCTGAGGTTGGTGTTGAATTTGTTGGTGTTTTTCAATTTCGAGGTTGTTACTGAATTTGTTGGTGTTTTTCAATGTTGAGGTTGTTGTTGTTTTTCAATGTTGAGGTTGTTGTTGAATTTGTTGGTGTTTTTCAATGTTGAGGTTGTTGTTGTTTTTCAATGTTGAGGTTGTTGTTGAATTTGTTGATGTTTTTCAATGTTGAGGATGTTGTTGAATTTGTTGGTGTTTTTCAATGTTGAGGTTGTTGTTGTTTTTCAATGTTGAGGTTATTGTTGAATTTGTTCGTGTTTTTCAATGTTGAGGTTGTTGTTGTTTTTCAATGTTGAGGTTGTTGTTGAATTTGTTGGTGTTTTTCAATGTTGAGTTTGTTGTTGTTTTTCAATGTTGAGGTTGTTGTTGAATTTGTTCGTGTTTTTCAATGTTGAGGTTGTTGTTGTTTTTCAATGTTGAGGTTGTTGTTGAATTTGTTGGTGTTTTTCAATGTTGAGGTTGTTGTTGTTTTTCAATGTTGAGGTTGTTGTTGAATTTGTTGGTGTTTTTCAATGTTGAGGTTGTTGTTGAATTTGTTGGTGTTTTTCAATGTTGAGGTTGTTGTTGAATTTGTTGCTGTTTTTCAATGTTGAGGTTGTTGTTGTTTTTAAATGTTGGGGTTGTTGTTGAATTTGTTGGTGTTTTTCAATTTTGAGGATGTTGTTGTTTTTCAATGTTGAGGTTGTTGTTGAATTTGTTGGTGTTTTTCCATGATGAGGTTGTTGTTGTTTTTCAAAGTTGAGGTTGTTGTTGAATTTGTTGGTGTTTTTCAATGTCGGGGTTGTTGTTGAATTTGTTGGTGTTTTTCAATGTTGAATTTTTTGTTGAATTTGTTGGTGTTTTTCAATGTTGAGGTTCTTGTTTTTCAATGTTAAGGTTGTTGTTGAATTTGTTGGCGTTTTTAAAGGTTGAGGTTGTTGTTGAATTTGTTGGTGTTTTCAATGTTGAGGTTGTTGTTGAATTTGTTGGTGTTTTTAAATGTTGAGGTTGTTGTTGAATTTGCTGGTGTTTTGCAATGTTGAGGTTGTTGATGTTTTTCAATGTTGAGGTTGTTGTTGAATTTGTTGGTGTTTTTCAATGTTGAGGTTGTTGTTGTTTTTCAATGTTGAGGTTGTTGTTGTACTTGTTGGTGTTTTTAAATTTCGAGGTTGTTGTTGAATTTGTTGGTGTTTTTCAATTTTGAAGTTGTTGTTGAATTTGTTGGTGTTTTTCAATGTTGAGGTTGTTGTTGTTTTTCAATGTTGAGGTTGTTGTTGAATTTGTTGGTGTTTTTCAATGTTGAGGTTGTTGTTGTTTTTCAATGCTGAGGTTGTTGTTGAATTTGTTGGTGTTTTTCAATGTTGAGGTTGTTGTTGAATTTGTTGGTGTTTTTCAATGTTGATGTTGTTGTTGTTTTTCAATGTTGAGGTTGTTGTTGAATTTGTTGGTGTTTTTCAATGTTGAGTTTGTTGTTGTTTTTCAATGTTGAGGTTGTTGTTGAATTTGTTGGTGTTTTTCAATGTTGAGGATGTTGTTGTTTTTCAATGTTGAGGTTGTTGTTGAATTAATTGGTGTTTTTTCAATTTTGAGGTTGTTGGTGTTTTTCAATGTTGAGGTTGATGTTGAATTTGATGGTGTTTTTCAATGTCGAAGTTGTTGTTGAATTTGTTGGTGTTTTTCAATGTTGAAGTTGTTGTTGAATTTGCTGGTGTTTTTCAATGTTGAGGTTGTTGTTGTTTTTCAATGTTGAGGTTGTTGTTGAATTTGTTGGTGTTTTTCAATGTTGAGATTGTTGTTGTTTTTCAATGTTGAGGTTGTTGTTGAATTTGTTGGTGTTTTTAAATGTTGAGGTTGTTGTTGAATTTGGGGGTGTTTTGCAATGTTGAGGTTGTTGTTGTTTTTCAATGTTGAGGTTGTTGTTGAATTTGTTGGTGTTTTTCAATGTTGAGGTTGTTGTTGTTTTTCAATGTTGAGGTTGTTGTTGTATTTGTTGGTGTTTTTCAATTTCGAGGTTGTTGTTGAATTTGTTGGTGTTTTTCAATGTTGAAGTTGTTGTTGAAATTGTTGGTGTTTTTCAATCTTGAGGTTGTTGTTGTTTTTCAATGTTGAGGTTGTTGTTGAATTTGTTGGTGTTTTTCAATGTTGAGGTTGTTGTTGTTTTTCAATGCTGAGGTTGTTGTTTAATTTGTTCGTGTTTTTCAATGTTGAGGTTGTTGTTGAATTTGTTGGTGTTTTTCAATGTTGAGGTTGTTGTTGTTTTTCAATGTTGAGGTTGTTGTTGAATTTGTTGGAGTTTTTCAATGTTGAGGTTGTTGTTGAATTTGGTGGTGTTTTTCAAAGTTGAGGTTGTTGTTTTTTTTCAATGTTGAGGTTGTTGTTGAATTTGTTCGTGTTTTTCAATGTTGAGTTTGTTGTTGTTTTTCAATGTTGAGGTTGTTGTTGAATTTGTTGGTGTTTTTCAATGGTGAGGTTGTTGTTGTTTTTCAATGTTGAGGTTGTTGTTGAATTTGTTGGTGTTTTTCAATGTTGTGGTTGTTGTAGTTTTTCAATGTTGAGGTTGTTGTTGAATTTGTTGGTGCTTTTCAATGTTGAGGTTGTTGTTGAATTTGTTGGTGTTTTTCAATGTTGAGGTTGTTGTTGTTTTTCAATGATGAGGTTGTTGTTGAAATTGTTGGTGTTTTTCAATGTTGACTTTGTTGTTGAATTTGTTGGTGTTTTTCAATTTTGAGGTTGTTGTTGAATTTGTTGGTGTTTTTCAATGTTGAGGTTGTTGTTGAATTTGTTGGTGTTTTTAAATGTTGAGGTTGTCGTTGAATTTGTTGGTCTTTTTCAATGTTGAGGTTGTTGTTGTTTTTCAATGTTGAGGTTGTTGTTGAATTTGTTGGTGTTTTTCAATGTTGAGGTTGTTGTTGTTTTTCAATGCTGAGGTTGGTGTTGAATTTGTTGGTGTTTTTCAATTTCGAGGTTGTTACTGAATTTGTTGGTGTTTTTCAATGTTGAGGTTGTTGTTGTTTTTCAATGTTGAGGTTGTTGTTGAATTTGTTGGTGTTTTTCAATGTTGAGGTTGTTGTTGTTTTTCAATGTTGAGGTTGTTGTTGAATTTGTTGATGTTTTTCAATGTTGAGGATGTTGTTGAATTTGTTGGTGTTTTTCAATGTTGAGGTTGTTGTTGTTTTTCAATGTTGAGGTTATTGTTGAATTTGTTCGTGTTTTTCAATGTTGAGGTTGTTGTTGTTTTTCAATGTTGAGGTTGTTGTTGAATTTGTTGGTGTTTTTCAATGTTGAGTTTGTTGTTGTTTTTCAATGTTGAGGTTGTTGTTGAATTTGTTCGTGTTTTTCAATGTTGAGGTTGTTGTTGTTTTTCAATGTTGAGGTTGTTGTTGAATTTGTTGGTGTTTTTCAATGTTGAGGTTGTTGTTGTTTTTCAATGTTGAGGTTGTTGTTGAATTTGTTGGTGTTTTTCAATGTTGAGGTTGTTGTTGAATTTGTTGGTGTTTTTCAATGTTGAGGTTGTTGTTGAATTTGTTGCTGTTTTTCAATGTTGAGGTTGTTGTTGTTTTTAAATGTTGGGGTTGTTGTTGAATTTGTTGGTGTTTTTCAATTTTGAGGATGTTGTTCTTTTTCAATGTTGAGGTTGTTGTTGAATTTGTTGGTGTTTTTCCATGATGAGGTTGTTGTTGTTTTTCAAAGTTGAGGTTGTTGTTGAATTTGTTGGTGTTTTTCAATGTCGGGGTTGTTGGTGAATTTGTTGGTGTTTTTCAATGTTGAATTTTTTGTTGAATTTGTTGGTGTTTTTCAATGTTGAGGTTCTTGTTTTTCAATGTTAAGGTTGTTGTTGAATTTGTTGGCGTTTTTAAAGGTTGAGGTTGTTGTTGAATTTGTTGGTGTTTTCAATGTTGAGGTTGTTGTTGAATTTGTTGGTGTTTTTAAATGTTGAGGTTGTTGTTGAATTTGCTGGTGTTTTGCAATGTTGAGGTTGTTGATGTTTTTCAATGTTGAGGTTGTTGTTGAATTTGTTGGTGTTTTTCAATGTTGAGGTTGTTGTTGTTTTTCAATGTTGAGGTTGTTGTTGTACTTGTTGGTGTTTTTAAATTTCGAGGTTGTTGTTGAATTTGTTGGTGTTTTTCAATTTTGAAGTTGTTGTTGAATTTGTTGGTGTTTTTCAATGTTGAGGTTGTTGTTGTTTTTCAATGTTGAGGTTGTTGTTGAATTTGTTGGTGTTTTTCAATGTTGAGGTTGTTGTTGTTTTTCAATGCTGAGGTTGTTGTTGAATTTGTTGGTGTTTTTCAATGTTGAGGTTGTTGTTGAATTTGTTGGTGTTTTTCAATGTTGATGTTGTTGTTGTTTTTCAATGTTGAGGTTGTTGTTGAATTTGTTGGTGTTTTTCAATGTTGAGTTTGTTGTTGTTTTTCAATGTTGAGGTTGTTGTTGAATTTGTTGGTGTTTTTCAATGTTGAGGATGTTGTTGTTTTTCAATGTTGAGGTTGTTGTTGAATTAATTGGTGTTTTTTCAATTTTGAGGTTGTTGGTGTTTTTCAATGTTGAGGTTGATGTTGAATTTGATGGTGTTTTTCAATGTCGAAGTTGTTGTTGAATTTGTTGGTGTTTTTCAATGTTGAAGTTGTTGTTGAATTTGCTGGTGTTTTTCAATGTTGAGGTTGTTGTTGTTTTTCAATGTTGAGGTTGTTGTTGAATTTGTTGGTGTTTTTCAATGTTGAGATTGTTGTTGTTTTTCAATGTTGAGGTTGTTGTTGAATTTGTTGGTGTTTTTAAATGTTGAGGTTGTTGTTGAATTTGGGGGTGTTTTGCAATGTTGAGGTTGTTGTTGTTTTTCAATGTTGAGGTTGTTGTTGAATTTGTTGGTGTTTTTCAATGTTGAGGTTGTTGTTGTTTTTCAATGTTGAGGTTGTTGTTGTATTTGTTGGTGTTTTTCAATTTCGAGGTTGTTGTTGAATTTGTTGGTGTTTTTCAATGTTGAAGTTGTTGTTGAAATTGTTGGTGTTTTTCAATCTTGAGGTTGTTGTTGTTTTTCAATGTTGAGGTTGTTGTTGAATTTGTTGGTGTTTTTCAATGTTGAGGTTGTTGTTGTTTTTCAATGCTGAGGTTGTTGTTTAATTTGTTCGTGTTTTTCAATGTTGAGGTTGTTGTTGAATTTGTTGGTGTTTTTCAATGTTGAGGTTGTTGTTGTTTTTCAATGTTGAGGTTGTTGTTGAATTTGTTGGAGTTTTTCAATGTTGAGGTTGTTGTTGAATTTGGTGGTGTTTTTCAAAGTTGAGGTTGTTGTTTTTTTTCAATGTTGAGGTTGTTGTTGAATTTGTTCGTGTTTTTCAATGTTGAGTTTGTTGTTGTTTTTCAATGTTGAGGTTGTTGTTGAATTTGTTGGTGTTTTTCAATGGTGAGGTTGTTGTTGTTTTTCAATGTTGAGGTTGTTGTTGAATTTGTTGGTGTTTTTCAATGTTGTGGTTGTTGTAGTTTTTCAATGTTGAGGTTGTTGTTGAATTTGTTGGTGCTTTTCAATGTTGAGGTTGTTGTTGAATTTGTTGGTGTTTTTCAATGTTGAGGTTGTTGTTGTTTTTCAATGATGAGGTTGTTGTTGAAATTGTTGGTGTTTTTCAATGTTGACTTTGTTGTTGAATTTGGGGGTGTTTTGCAATGTTGAGGTTGTTGTTGTTTTTCAATGTTGAGGTTGTTGTTGAATTTGTTGGTGTTTTTCAATGTTGAGGTTGTTGTTGTTTTTCAATGTTGAGGTTGTTGTTGTATTTGTTGGTGTTTTTCAATTTCGAGGTTGTTGTTGAATTTGTTGGTGTTTTTCAATGTTGAAGTTGTTGTTGAAATTGTTGGTGTTTTTCAATCTTGAGGTTGTTGTTGTTTTTCAATGTTGAGGTTGTTGTTGAATTTGTTGGTGTTTTTCAATGTTGAGGTTGTTGTTGTTTTTCAATGCTGAGGTTGTTGTTTAATTTGTTCGTGTTTTTCAATGTTGAGGTTGTTGTTGAATTTGTTGGTGTTTTTCAATGTTGAGGTTGTTGTTGTTTTTCAATGTTGAGGTTGTTGTTGAATTTGTTGGAGTTTTTCAATGTTGAGGTTGTTGTTGAATTTGGTGGTGTTTTTCAAAGTTGAGGTTGTTGTTTTTTTTCAATGTTGAGGTTGTTGTTGAATTTGTTCGTGTTTTTCAATGTTGAGTTTGTTGTTGTTTTTCAATGTTGAGGTTGTTGTTGAATTTGTTGGTGTTTTTCAATGGTGAGGTTGTTGTTGTTTTTCAATGTTGAGGTTGTTGTTGAATTTGTTGGTGTTTTTCAATGTTGTGGTTGTTGTAGTTTTTCAATGTTGAGGTTGTTGTTGAATTTGTTGGTGCTTTTCAATGTTGAGGTTGTTGTTGAATTTGTTGGTGTTTTTCAATGTTGAGGTTGTTGTTGTTTTTCAATGATGAGGTTGTTGTTGAAATTGTTGGTGTTTTTCAATGTTGACTTTGTTGTTGAATTTGTTGGTTTTTTTCAATTTTGAGGTTGTTGTTGAATTTGTTGGTGTTTTTCAATGTTGAGGTTGTTGTTGAATTTGTTGGTGTTTTTAAATGTTGAGGTTGTCGTTGAATTTGTTGGTCTTTTTCAATGTTGAGGTTGTTGTTGTTTTTCAATGTTGAGGTTGTTGTTGAATTTGTTGGTGTTTTTCAATGTTGAGGTTGTTGTTGTTTTTCAATGCTGAGGTTGGTGTTGAATTTGTTGGTGTTTTTCAATTTCGAGGTTGTTACTGAATTTGTTGGTGTTTTTCAATGTTGAGGTTGTTGTTGTTTTTCAATGTTGAGGTTGTTGTTGAATTTGTTGGTGTTTTTCAATGTTGAGGTTGTTGTTGTTTTTCAATGTTGAGGTTGTTGTTGAATTTGTTGATGTTTTTCAATGTTGAGGATGTTGTTGAATTTGTTGGTGTTTTTCAATGTTGAGGTTGTTGTTGTTTTTCAATGTTGAGGTTATTGTTGAATTTGTTCGTGTTTTTCAATGTTGAGGTTGTTGTTGTTTTTCAATGTTGAGGTTGTTGTTGAATTTGTTGGTGTTTTTCAATGTTGAGTTTGTTGTTGTTTTTCAATGTTGAGGTTTTTGTTGAATTTGTTCGTGTTTTTCAATGTTGAGGTTGTTGTTGTTTTTCAATGTTGAGGTTGTTGTTGAATTTGTTGGTGTTTTTCAATGTTGAGGTTGTTGTTGTTTTTCAATGTTGAGGTTGTTGTTGAATTTGTTGGTGTTTTTCAATGTTGAGGTTGTTGTTGAATTTGTTGGTGTTTTTCAATGTTGAGGTTGTTGTTGTTTTTCAATGTTGAGGTTGTTGAATTTGTTGGTGTTTTTCAATCTTGAGTTTGTTGTTGAATTTGTTGGTGTTTTTCAATGTTGAGGTTGTTGTTGAATTTGTTGGTGTTTTTCAATGTTGAGGTTGTTGTTGAATTTGTTGGTGTTTTTCAATGTTGAGGTTGTTGTTTTTAAATGTTGAGGTTGTTGTTGAATTTGTTGGTGTTTTTTCAATTTTGAGGTTGTTGGTGTTTTTCAATGTTGAGGTTGTTGTTGAATTTGATGGTGTTTTTCAATGTCGAGGTTGTTGTTGAATTTCTTGGTGTTTTTCAATGTTGAAGTTGTTGTTGAATTTGTTGGTGTTTTTCAATTCCGAGGTTGTTGTTGAATTTGTTGGTGTTTTTCAATGTTGAAGTTTTTGTTGAATTTGTTGGTGTTTTTCAATGTTGAGGTTGTTGTTGTTTTTCAATGTTGAGGTTGTTGTTGAATTTGTTGGTGTTTTTCAACGTTGAGGTTGTTGTTGTTTTTCAATGCTGAGGTTGTTGTTGAATTTGTTGGTGTTTTTCAACGTTGAGGTTGTTGTTGAATTTGTTGGTGTTTTTCAATGTTGCGGTTGTTGTTGTTTTTCAATGTTGAGGTTGTTGTTGAATTTGTTGGTGTTTTTCAATGTTGAGGTTGGTGTTGGTTTTCAATGTTGAGGTTGTTGTTGAATTTGTTGGTGTTTTTCAATGTTGAAGTTGTTGTTGAATTTGTTGGTGTTTTTCAATGTTGAGTTTGTTGTTGTTTTTCAATGTTGAGGTTGTTGTTGAATTTGTAGTTGTTTTTCAATGTTGAGGTGGTTGGTGTTTTTCAATGTTGAGGTTGTTGTTGAATTTGTTGGTGTTTTTCAATGTTGAGGTTGTTGTTGTTTTTCAATGTTGAGGTTGTTGTTGAATATGTTGGTGTTTTTCAATGTTGAGGTTGTTGGTGTTTTTCAATGTTGAGGTTGTTGTTGAATTTGTTGGTGTTTTTCAATGTTGAGGTTGTTGTTGAATTTGTTGGGTTTTTCAATGTTGAGGTTGTTGTTGTTTTTCAATGTTGAGGTTGTTGTTGAGTTTGTTGGTGTTTTTCAATGTTGAGGTTGTTGTTGAATTTGTTGGTGTTTTTCAATGTTGAGGTTGTTGTTGAATTTGTTGGTGTTTTTCAATGTTGAGGTTGTTGTTGTTTTTAAATGTTGGGGTTGTTGTTGAATTTGTTGGTGTTTTTCAATTTTGAGGATGTTGTTGTTTTTCAATGTTGAGGTTGTTGTTGAATTTGTTGGTGTTTTTCCATGATGAGGTTGTTGTTGTTTTTCAAAGTTGAGGTTGTTGTTGAATTTGTTGGTGTTTTTCAATGTCGGGGCTGTTGTTGAATTTGTTGGTGTTTTTCAATGTTGAATTTTTTGTTGAATTTGTTGGTGTTTTTCAATGTTGAGGTTCTTGTTTTTCAATGTTGAGGTTGTTGTTGAATTTGTTGGCGTTTTTAAATGTTGAGGTTGTTGTTGAATTTGTTGGTGTTTTTCAATCTTGAGTTTGTTGTTGAATTTGTTGGTGTTTTTCAATGTTGAGGTTGTTGTTGAATTTGTTGGTGTTTTTCAATGTTGAGGTTGTTGTTGAATTTGTTGGTGTTTTTCAATGTTGAGGTTGTTGTTTTTAAATGTTGAGGTTGTTGTTGAATTTGTTGGTGTTTTTTCAATTTTGAGGTTGTTGGTGTTTTTCAATGTTGAGGTTGTTGTTGAATTTGATGGTGTTTTTCAATGTCGAGGTTGTTGTTGAATTTCTTGGTGTTTTTCAATGTTGAAGTTGTTGTTGAATTTGTTGGTGTTTTTCAATTCCGAGGTTGTTGTTGAATTTGTTGGTGTTTTTCAATGTTGAAGTTTTTGTTGAATTTGTTGGTGTTTTTCAATGTTGAGGTTGTTGTTGTTTTTCAATGTTGAGGTTGTTGTTGAATTTGTTGGTGTTTTTCAACGTTGAGGTTGTTGTTGTTTTTCAATGCTGAGGTTGTTGTTGAATTTGTTGGTGTTTTTCAACGTTGACGTTGTTGTTGAATTTGTTGGTGTTTTTCAATGTTGCGGTTGTTGTTGTTTTTCAATGTTGAGGTTGTTGTTGAATTTGTTGGTGTTTTTCAATGTTGAGGTTGGTGTTGGTTTTCAATGTTGAGGTTGTTGTTGAATTTGTTGGTGTTTTTCAATGTTGCAGTTGTTGTTGAATTTGTTGGTGTTTTTCAATGTTGAGTTTGTTGTTGTTTTTCAATGTTGAGGTTGTTGTTGAATTTGTAGGTGTTTTTCAATGTTGAGGTGGTTGGTGTTTTTCAATGTTGAGGTTGTTGTTGAATTTGTTGGTGTTTTTCAATGTTGAGGTTGTTGTTGTTTTTCAATGTTGAGGTTGTTGTTGAATATGTTGGTGTTTTTCAATGTTGAGGTTGTTGGTGTTTTTCAATGTTGAGGTTGTTGTTGAATTTGTTGGTGTTTTTCAATGTTGAGGTTGTTGTTGAATTTGTTGGGTTTTTCAATGTTGAGGTTGTTGTTGTTTTTCAATGCTGAGGTTGTTGTTGAGTTTGTTGGTGTTTTTCAATGTTGAGGTTGTTGTTGAATTTGTTGGTGTTTTTCAATGTTGAGGTTGTTGTTGAATTTGTTGGTGTTTTTCAATGTTGAGGTTGTTGTTGTTTTTAAATGTTGGGGTTGTTGTTGAATTTGTTGGTGTTTTTCAATTTTGAGGATGTTGTTGTTTTTCAATGTTGAGGTTGTTGTTGAATTTGTTGGTGTTTTTCCATGATGAGGTTGTTGATGTTTTTCAAAGTTGAGGTTGTTGTTGAATTTGTTGGTGTTTTTCAATGTCGGGGCTGTTGTTGAATTTGTTGGTGTTTTTCAATGTTGAATTTTTTGTTGAATTTGTTGGTGTTTTTCAATGTTGAGGTTCTTGTTTTTCAATGTTGAGGTTGTTGTTGAATTTGTTGGCGTTTTTAAATGTTGAGGTTGTTGTTGAATTTGTTGATGTTTTTCAATGTTGAGGTTCTTGTTGTTTTTCAATGTTGAGGTTATTGTTGAGTTTGTTGGTGTTTTTCAATGTTGAGGTTGTTGTTGAATTTGTTGGTGTTTTTCAATGTTGAGGTTGTTGTTGAATTTGTTGGTGTTTTTCAATGTTGAGGTTGTTGTTGTTTTTAAATGTTGAGGTTGTTGTTGAATTTGTTGGTGTTTTTTTCAATTTTGAGGTTGTTGGTGTTTTTCAATGTTCAGGTTGTTGTTGAATTTGATGGTGTTTTTCAATGTCGAGGTTGTTGTTGAATTTCTTGGTGTTTTTCAATGTTGAGGTTGTTGTTGAATTTGTTGGTGTTTTTCAATGTTGAGGTTGTTGTTGTTTTTCAATGTTGAGGTTGTTGTTGTACTTGTTGGTGTTTTTAAATTTCGAGGTTGTTGTTGAATTTGTTGGTGTTTTTCAATGTTGAAGTTGTTGTTGAATTTGTTGGTGTTTTTCAATGTTGAGGTTGTTGTTGTTTTTCAATGTTGAGGTTGTTGTTGAATTTGTTGGTGTTTTTCAATGTTGAGGTTGTTGTTGTTTTTCAATGCTGAGGTTGTTGTTGAATTTGTTGGTGTTTTTCAATGTTGAGGTTGTTGTTGAATTTGTTGGTGTTTTTCAATGTTGAGGTTGTTGTTGTTTTTCAATGTTGAGGTTGTTGCTGAATTTGTTGGTGTTTTTCAATGTTCAGGTTGTTGTTGTTTTTCAATGTTGAGGTTGTTGTTGAATTTGTTGGTGTTGTTCAATGTTGAGGTTGTTGTTGAATTTGTTGGTGTTTTTCAATGTTGAGGTTGTTGTTGTTTTTCAATGTTGAGGTTGTTGTTGAATTTGTTGGTGTTTTTAAATTTTGAGGTTGTTGTTGTTTTTCAATGTTGAGCTTGTTCTTGAATTTGTTGGTGCTTTTCAAAGTTGAGGTTGTTGTTGAATTTGTTGGTGTTTTTCAATGTTGAGGTTGTTGTTGTTTTTCAATGTTGAGGTTGTTGTTGAATTTGTTGGTGTTTTTCAATGTTGACTTTGTTGTTGAATTTGTTGGTGTTTTTCAATGTTGAGGTTGTTGTTGAATTTGTTGGTGTTTTTCAATGTTGAGGTTGTTGTTGAATTTGTTGGTGTTTTTCCATGTTGAGGTTGTTGCTGTTTTTCAATGTTGAGGTTGTTGTTGAATTTGTTGGTGTTTTTCAATGTTGAGAATGTTGTTGTTTTTCAATGTTGAGGTTGTTGTTGAATTTGTTGGTGTTTTTAAATTTTGAGGTTGTTGTTGAATTTGTTGGTGTTTTTCAATGTTGAGGTTGTTGTTGTTTTTCAATGTTGAGGTTGTTGTTGAATTTGTTGGTGTTTTTCAATGTTGAGGTTGTTTTTGTTTTTCAATGTTGAGGTTGTTGTTGAATTTGTTGGTGTTTTTCAATTTCGAGGTTGTTGTTGAATTTGTTGGTGTTTTTCAATGTTGAAGTTGTTGTTGAATTTGTTGGTGTTTTTCAATGTTGAGTTTGTTGTTGTTTTTCAATGTTGAGGTTGTTGTTGTTTTTCAATGCTGAGGTTGTTGTTGAATTTGTTGGTGTTTTTCAATGTTGAGGTTGTTGTTGAATTTGTTGGTGTTTTTCAATGTTGAGGTTGTTGTTGTTTTTCAATGTTGAGGTTGTTGTTGAATTTGTTGGTGTGTTTCAATGTTGAGGTTGTTGCTGTTTTTCAATGTTGAGGATGTTGTTGAATTTGTTGGTGTTTTTCAATGTTGAGGATGTTGTTGAATTTGTTGTTGTTTTTCAATGTTGAGGTTGTTGTTGTTTTTCAATGTTGAGGTTATTGTTGAATTTGTTGGTGTTTTTCAATGCTGAGGTTGTTGTTGTTTTTCAATGTTGAGGTTGTTGTTGAATTTGTTGGTGTTTTTCAATGTTGTGTTTGTTGTTGTTTTTCAATGTTGAGGTTGTTGTTGAATTTGTTGGTGTTTTTCAATGTTGAGGTTGTTGTTGAATTTGTTGGTGTTTTTCAATGTTGAGGTTGTTGTTGAATTTGTTGGTGTTTTTCAATGTTGAGGTTGTTGTTGTTTTTAAATGTTGAGGTTGTTGTTGAATTTGTTGGTGTTTTTTTCAATTTTGAGGTTGTTGGTGTTTTTCAATGTTCAGGTTGTTGTTGAATTTGATGGTGTTTTTCAATGTCGAGGTTGTTGTTGAATTTCTTGGTGTTTTTCAATGTTGAGGTTGTTGTTGAATTTGTTGGTGTTTTTCAATGTTGAGGTTGTTGTTGTTTTTCAATGTTGAGGTTGTTGTTGTACTTGTTGGTGTTTTTAAATTTCGAGGTTGTTGTTGAATTTGTTGGTGTTTTTCAATGTTGAAGTTGTTGTTGAATTTGTTGGTGTTTTTCAATGTTGAGGTTGTTGTTGTTTTTCAATGTTGAGGTTGTTGTTGAATTTGTTGGTGTTTTTCAATGTTGAGGTTGTTGTTGTTTTTCAATGCTGAGGTTGTTGTTGAATTTGTTGGTGTTTTTCAATGTTGAGGTTGTTGTTGAATTTGTTGGTGTTTTTCAATGTTGAGGTTGTTGTTGTTTTTCAATGTTGAGGTTGTTGTTGAATTTGTTGGTGTTTTTCAATGTTCAGGTTGTTGTTGTTTTTCAATGTTGAGGTTGTTGTTGAATTTGTTGGTGTTGTTCAATGTTGAGGTTGTTGTTGAATTTGTTGGTGTTTTTCAATGTTGAGGTTGTTGTTGTTTTTCAATGTTGAGGTTGTTGTTGAATTTGTTGGTGTTTTTAAATTTTGAGGTTGTTGTTGTTTTTCAATGTTGAGCTTGTTCTTGAATTTGTTGGTGCTTTTCAAAGTTGAGGTTGTTGTTGAATTTGTTGGTGTTTTTCAATGTTGAGGTTGTTGTTGTTTTTCAATGTTGAGGTTGTTGTTGAATTTGTTGGTGTTTTTCAATGTTGACTTTGTTGTTGAATTTGTTGGTGTTTTTCAATGTTGAGGTTGTTGTTGAATTTGTTGGTGTTTTTCAATGTTGAGGTTGTTGTTGAATTTGTTGGTGTTTTTCCATGTTGAGGTTGTTGCTGTTTTTCAATGTTGAGGTTGTTGTTGAATTTGTTGGTGTTTTTCAATGTTGAGAATGTTGTTGTTTTTCAATGTTGAGGTTGTTGTTGAATTTGTTGGTGTTTTTAAATTTTGAGGATGTTGTTGAATTTGTTGGTGTTTTTCAATGTTGAGGTTGTTGTTGTTTTTCAATGTTGAGGTTGTTGTTGAATTTGTTGGTGTTTTTCAATGTTGAGGTTGTTTTTGTTTTTCAATGTTGAGGTTGTTGTTGAATTTGTTGGTGTTTTTCAATTTCGAGGTTGTTGTTGAATTTGTTGGTGTTTTTCAATGTTGAAGTTGTTGTTGAATTTGTTGGTGTTTTTCAATGTTGAGTTTGTTGTTGTTTTTCAATGTTGAGGTTGTTGTTGTTTTTCAATGCTGAGGTTGTTGTTGAATTTGTTGGTGTTTTTCAATGTTGAGGTTGTTGTTGAATTTGTTGGTGTTTTTCAATGTTGAGGTTGTTGTTGTTTTTCAATGTTGAGGTTGTTGTTGAATTTGTTGGTGTGTTTCAATGTTGAGGTTGTTGCTGTTTTTCAATGTTGAGGATGTTGTTGAATTTGTTGGTGTTTTTCAATGTTGAGGATGTTGTTGAATTTGTTGGTGTTTTTCAATGTTGAGGTTGTTGTTGTTTTTCAATGTTGAGGTTATTGTTGAATTTGTTGGTGTTTTTCAATGCTGAGGTTGTTGTTGTTTTTCAATGTTGAGGTTGTTGTTGAATTTGTTGGTGTTTTTCAATGTTGTGTTTGTTGTTGTTTTTCAATGTTGAGGTTGTTGTTGAATTTGTTGGTGTTTTTCAATGTTGAGGTTGTTGTTCTTTTTCAATGTTGAGGTTGTTGTTGAATTTGTTGGTGTTTTTCAATTTTGAGGATGTTGTTGTTTTTCAATGTTGAGGTTGTTGTTGAATTTGTTGGTGTTTTTCAATGTTGAGGTTGTTGTTGTTTTTCAATGTTGAGGTTGTTGTTGAATTTGTTGGTGTTTTTCAATGTTGAGTTTGTTGTTGTTTTTCAATGTTGAGGTTGTTGATGAATTTGTAGTTGTTTTTCAATGTTGAGGTTGTTGTTGTTTTTCAATGTTGAGGTTGTTGAATTTGTTGGTGTTTTTCAATCTTGAGTTTGTTGTTGAATTTGTTGGTGTTTTTCAATGTTGAGGTTGTTGTTGAATTTGTTGATGTTTTTCAATGTTGAGGTTCTTGTTGTTTTTCAATGTTGAGGTTATTGTTGAGTTTGTTGGTGTTTTTCAATGTTGAGGTTGTTGTTGAATTTGTTGGTGTTTTTCAATGTTGAGGTTGTTGTTGAATTTGTTGGTGTTTTTCAATGTTGAGGTTGTTGTTGTTTTTAAATGTTGAGGTTGTTGTTGAATTTGTTGGTGTTTTTTTCAATTTTGAGGTTGTTGGTGTTTTTCAATGTTCAGGTTGTTGTTGAATTTGATGGTGTTTTTCAATGTCGAAGTTGTTGTTGAATTTGTTGGTGTTTTTCAATGTTGAAGTTGTTGTTGAATTTGTTGGTGTTTTTCAATTTCGAGGTTGTTGTTGAATTTGTTGGTGTTTTTCATTGTTGAAGTTTTTGTTGAATTTGTTGGTGTTTTTCAATGTTGAGGTTGTTGTTGTTTTTCAATGTTGAGGTTGTTGTTGAATTTGTTGGTGTTTTTCAACGTTGAGGTAGTTGTTGTTTTTCAATGCTGAGGTTGTTGTTGAATTTGTTGGTGTTTTTCACTGTTGAGGTTGTTGTTGAATTTGTTGGTGTTTTTCAATGTTGCGGTTGTTGTTGTTTTTCAATGTTGAGGTTGTTGTTGAATTTGTTGGTGTTTTTCAATGTTGAGGTTGTTGTTGTTTTTCAATGTTGAGGTTGTTGTTGAATTTGTTGGTGCTTTTCAATGTTGAAGTTGTTGTTGAATTTGTTGGTGTTTTTCAATGTTGAGGTTGTTGTTGTTTTTCAATGTTGAGGTTGTTGTTGAATTTGTTGGTGTTTTTCAATGTTGAGGTTGTTGGTGTTTTTCAATGTTGAGGTTGTTGTTGAATTTGTTGGTGTTTTTCAATGTTGAGGTTGTTGTTGTTTTTCAATGTTGAGGTTGTTGTTGAATTTGTTGGTGTTTTTCATTGTAGAGGTTGTTGTTGTTTTTCAAAGTTGAGGTTGTTGTTGAGTTTGTAGGTGTTTTTCAATGTTGAGGTTGTTGTTGAATTTGTTGGTGTTTTTCAATCTTGAGGTTGTTGTTGAATTTGTTGGTGTTTTTCAATGTTGAGGTTGTTGTTGAATTTGTTGGTGTTTTTCAATGTTGAGGTTGTTGTTGAATTTGTTGGTGTTTTTCAATGTTGAGGTTGTTGGTGTTTTTCAATGTCGAGGTTGTTGTTGAATTTCTTGGTGTTTTTCAATGTTGAGGTTGTTGTTGAATTTGTTGGTGTTTTTCAATGTTGAGGTTGTTGTTGTTTTTCAATGTTGAGGTTGTTGTTGTACTTGTTGGTGTTTTTAAATTTCGAGGTTGTTGTTGAATTTGTTGGTGTTTTTCAATGTTGAAGTTGTTGTTGAATTTGTTGGTGTTTTTCAATGTTGAGGTTGTTGTTGTTTTTCAATGTTGAGGTTGTTGTTGAATTTGTTGGTGTTTTTCAATGTTGAGGTTGTTGTTGTTTTTCAATGCTGAGGTTGTTGTTGAATTTGTTGGTGTTTTTCAATGTTGAGGTTGTTGTTGAATTTGTTGGTGTTTTTCAATGTTGAGGTTGTTGTTGTTTTTCAATGTTGAGGTTGTTGTTGAATTTGTTGGTGTTTTTCAATGTTCAGGTTGTTGTTGTTTTTCAATGTTGAGGTTGTTGTTGAATTTGTTGGTGTTGTTCAATGTTGAGGTTGTTGTTGAATTTGTTGGTGTTTTTCAATGTTGAGGTTGTTGTTGTTTTTCAATGTTGAGGATGTTGTTGAATTTGTTGGTGTTTTTAAATTTTGAGGTTGTTGTTGTTTTTCAATGTTGAGCTTGTTCTTGAATTTGTTGGTGCTTTTCAAAGTTGAGGTTGTTGTTGAATTTGTTGGTGTTTTTCAATGTTGAGGTTGTTGTTGTTTTTCAATGTTGAGGTTGTTGTTGAATTTGTTGGTGTTTTTCAATGTTGACTTTGTTGTTGAATTTGTTGGTGTTTTTCAATGTTGAGGTTGTTGTTGAATTTGTTGGTGTTTTTCAATGTTGAGGTTGTTGTTGAATTTGTTGGTGTTTTTCCATGTTGAGGTTGTTGCTGTTTTTCAATGTTGAGGTTGTTGTTGAATTTGTTGGTGTTTTTCAATGTTGAGAATGTTGTTGTTTTTCAATGTTGAGGTTGTTGTTGAATTTGTTGGTGTTTTTAAATTTTGAGGTTGTTGTTGAATTTGTTGGTGTTTTTCAATGTTGAGGTTGTTGTTGTTTTTCAATGTTGAGGTTGTTGTTGAATTTGTTGGTGTTTTTCAATGTTGAGGTTGTTTTTGTTTTTCAATGTTGAGGTTGTTGTTGAATTTGTTGGTGTTTTTCAATTTCGAGGTTGTTGTTGAATTTGTTGGTGTTTTTCAATGTTGAAGTTGTTGTTGAATTTGTTGGTGTTTTTCAATGTTGAGTTTGTTGTTGTTTTTCAATGTTGAGGTTGTTGTTGTTTTTCAATGCTGAGGTTGTTGTTGAATTTGTTGGTGTTTTTCAATGTTGAGGTTGTTGTTGAATTTGTTGGTGTTTTTCAATGTTGAGGTTGTTGTTGTTTTTCAATGTTGAGGTTGTTGTTGAATTTGTTGGTGTGTTTCAATGTTGAGGTTGTTGCTGTTTTTCAATGTTGAGGATGTTGTTGAATTTGTTGGTGTTTTTCAATGTTGAGGATGTTGTTGAATTTGTTGGTGTTTTTCAATGTTGAGGTTGTTGTTGTTTTTCAATGTTGAGGTTATTGTTGAATTTGTTGGTGTTTTTCAATGCTGAGGTTGTTGTTGTTTTTCAATGTTGAGGTTGTTGTTGAATTTGTTGGTGTTTTTCAATGTTGTGTTTGTTGTTGTTTTTCAATGTTGAGGTTGTTGTTGAATTTGTTGGTGTTTTTCACTGTTGAGGTTGTTGTTCTTTTTCAATGTTGAGGTTGTTGTTGAATTTGTTGGTGTTTTTCAATTTTGAGGATGTTGTTGTTTTTCAATGTTGAGGTTGTTGTTGAATTTGTTGGTGTTTTTCAATGTTGAGGTTGTTGTTGTTTTTCAATGTTGAGGTTGTTGTTGAATTTGTTGGTGTTTTTCAATGTTGAGTTTGTTGTTGTTTTTCAATGTTGAGGTTGTTGATGAATTTGTAGTTGTTTTTCAATGTTGAGGTTGTTGTTGTTTTTCAATGTTGAGGTTGTTGAATTTGTTGGTGTTTTTCAATCTTGAGTTTGTTGTTGAATTTGTTGGTGTTTTTCAATGTTGAGGTTGTTGTTGAATTTGTTGATGTTTTTCAATGTTGAGGTTCTTGTTGTTTTTCAATGTTGAGGTTATTGTTGAGTTTGTTGGTGTTTTTCAATGTTGAGGTTGTTGTTGAATTTGTTGGTGTTTTTCAATGTTGAGGTTGTTGTTGAATTTGTTGGTGTTTTTCAATGTTGAGGTTGTTGTTGTTTTTAAATGTTGAGGTTGTTGTTGAATTTGTTGGTGTTTTTTTCAATTTTGAGGTTGTTGGTGTTTTTCAATGTTCAGGTTGTTGTTGAATTTGATGGTGTTTTTCAATGTCGAAGTTGTTGTTGAATTTGTTGGTGTTTTTCAATGTTGAAGTTGTTGTTGAATTTGTTGGTGTTTTTCAATTTCGAGGTTGTTGTTGAATTTGTTGGTGTTTTTCATTGTTGAAGTTTTTGTTGAATTTGTTGGTGTTTTTCAATGTTGAGGTTGTTGTTGTTTTTCAATGTTGAGGTTGTTGTTGAATTTGTTGGTGTTTTTCAACGTTGAGGTAGTTGTTGTTTTTCAATGCTGAGGTTGTTGTTGAATTTGTTGGTGTTTTTCACTGTTGAGGTTGTTGTTGAATTTGTTGGTGTTTTTCAATGTTGCGGTTGTTGTTGTTTTTCAATGTTGAGGTTGTTGTTGAATTTGTTGGTGTTTTTCAATGTTGAGGTTGTTGTTGTTTTTCAATGTTGAGGTTGTTGTTGAATTTGTTGGTGCTTTTCAATGTTGAAGTTGTTGTTGAATTTGTTGGTGTTTTTCAATGTTGAGGTTGTTGTTGTTTTTCAATGTTGAGGTTGTTGTTGAATTTGTTGGTGTTTTTCAATGTTGAGGTTGTTGGTGTTTTTCAATGTTGAGGTTGTTGTTGAATTTGTTGGTGTTTTTCAATGTTGAGGTTGTTGTTGTTTTTCAATGTTGAGGTTGTTGTTGAATTTGTTGGTGTTTTTCATTGTAGAGGTTGTTGTTGTTTTTCAAAGTTGAGGTTGTTGTTGAGTTTGTAGGTGTTTTTCAATGTTGAGGTTGTTGTTGAATTTGTTGGTGTTTTTCAATCTTGAGGTTGTTGTTGAATTTGTTGGTGTTTTTCAATGTTGAGGTTGTTGTTGAATTTGTTGGTGTTGTTCAATGTTGAGGTTCTTGTTTTTAAATGTTGGGGTTGTTGTTGAATTTGTTGGTGTTTTTCAATTTTGAGGATGTCGTTGTTTTTCAATGTTGAGGTTGTTGTTGAATTTGTTGGTGTTTTTCCATGATGAGGTTGTTGTTGTTTTTCAAAGTTGAGGTTGTTGTTGAATTTGTTGGTGTTTTTCAATGTCGGGGTTGTTGTTGAATTTGTTGGTGTTTTTCAATGTTGAATTTTTTGTTGAATTTGTTGGTGTTTTTCAATGTTGATATTCTTGTTTTTCAATGTTGAGGTTGTTGTTGAATTTGTTGGCGTTTTTAAATGTTGAGGTTGTTGTTGAATTTGTTGGTGTTTTCAATGTTGAGTTTGTTGTTGAATTTGTTGGTGTTTTTAAATGTTGAGGTTGTTGTTGAATTTGCTGGTGTTTTGCAATGTTGAGGTTGTTGTTGTTTTTCAATTTTGAGGTTGTTGTTGAATTTGTTGGTGTTTTTCAATGTTGAGGTTGTTGTTGTTTTTCAATGTTGAGGTTGTTGTTGTATTTGTTGCTGTTTTTAAGTTTCGAGGTTGTTGTTGAATTTGTTGGTGTTTTTCAATGTTGAAGTTGTTGTTGAATTTGTTGGTGTTTTTCAATGTTGAGGTTGTTGTTGTTTTTCAATGTTGAGGTTGTTGTTGAATTTGTTGGTGTTTTTCAATGTTGAGGTTGTTGTCGTTTTTCAATTTTGAGGTTGTTGTTGAATTTGTTGGTGTTTTTCAATGTTGAGGTTGTTGTTGAATTTGTTGGTGTTTTTCAATGTTGAGGTTGTTGTTGTTTCTCAATGTTGAGGTTGTTGTTGAATTTGTTGGTGTTTTTCAATGTTCAGGTTGTTGTTGTTTTTCAATGTTGAGGTTGTTGTTGAATTTGTTGGTGTTTTTCAATGTTGAGGTTGTTGTTGAATTTGTTGGTGTTTTTCAATGTTGAGGTTGTTGTTGTTTTTCAATGTTGAGGTTGTTGTTGAATTTGTTGGTGTTTTTCAATGTTGAGTTTGTTGTTGTTTTTCAATGTTGAGGTTGTTGTTGAATTTGTTGGTGTTTTTCAATGTTGAGGTTGTTGTTGTTTTTCAATGTTGAGGTTGTTGTTGAATTTGTTGGTGTTTTTCAATGTTGAGGTTGTTGTTGTTTTTCAATGTTGAGCTTGTTGTTGAATTTGTTGGTGCTTTTCAAAGTTGAGGTTGTTGTTGAATTTGTTTGTGTTTTTCAATGTTGAGGTTGTTGTTGTTTTTCAATGTTGAGGTTGTTGTTGAATTTGTTGGTGTTTTTCAATGTTGACTTTGTTGTTGAATTTGTTGGTGTTTTTCAATGTTGAGGTTGTTGTTGAATTTGTCGGTGTTTTTCAATGTTGAGGTTGTTGTTGAATTTGTTGGTGTTTTTCCATGTTGAGGTTGTTGCTGTTTTTCAATGTTGAGGTTGTTGTTGAATTTGTTGGTGTTTTTCAATGTTGAGATTGTTGTTGTTTTTCAATGTTGAGGTTGTTGTTGAATTTGTTGGTGTTTTTAAATGTTGAGGTTGTTGTTGAATTTGTTGGTGTTTTTCAATGTTGAGGTTGTTGTTGTTTTTCAATGTTGAGGTTGTTGTTGAATTTGTTGGTGTTTTTCAATGTTGAGGTTGTTGTTGTTTTTCAATGTTGAGGTTGTTGTTGAATTTGTTGGTGTTTTTCAATTTCGAGGTTGTTGTTGAATTTGTTGGTGTTTTTCAATGTTGAAGTTGTTGTTGAATTTGTTGGTGTTTTTCAATGTTGAGGTTGTTGTTGTTTTTCAATGCTGAGGTTGTTGTTGAATTTGTTGGTGTTTTTCAATGTTGAGGTTGTTGTTGTTTTTCAATGTTGAGGTTGTTGTTGAATTTGTTGGTGTTTTTCAATGTTGAGGTTGTTGTTGTTTTTCAATGTTGAGGTTGTTGTTGAATTTGTTGGTGTTTTTCAATGTTGAGGTTGTTGATGTTTTTCAATGTTGAGGTTGTTGTTGAATTTGTTGGTGTTTTTCAATGTTGAGGTTGTTGTTGTTTTTCAATGTTGAGGTTGTTGTTGAATTTGTTGGTGTTTTTCATTGTAGAGGTTGTTGGTGTTTTTCAATGTTGAGGTTGTTGTTGAATTTCTTGGTGTTTTTCAATGTTGAGGTTGTTGTTGAATTTGTTGGGTTTTTCAATGTTGAGGTTGTTGTTGTTTTTCAAAGTTGAGGTTGTTGTTGAGTTTGTAGGTGTTTTTCAATGTTGAGGTTGTTGTTGAATTTGTTGGTGTTTTTCAATGTTGAGGTTGTTGTTGAATTTGTTGGTGTTTTTCAATGTTGAGGTTGTTGTTGAATTTGTTGGTGTTGTTCAATGTTGAGGTTCTTGTTTTTAAATGTTGGGGTTGTAGTTGAATTTGTTGGTGTTTTTCAATTTTGAGGATGTCGTTGTTTTTCAATGTTGAGGTTGTTGTTGAATTTGTTGGTGTTTTTCCATGATGAGGTTGTTGTTGTTTTTCAAAGTTGAGGTTGTTGTTGAATTTGTAGGTGTTTTTCAATGTCGGGGTTGTTGTTGAATTTGTTGGTGTTTTTCAATGTTGAATTTTTTGTTGATTTTGTTGGTGTTTTTCAATGTTGATATTCTTGTTTTTCAATGTTGAGGTTGTTGTTGAATTTGTTGGCGTTTTTAAATGTTGAGGTTGTTGTTGAATTTGTTGGTGTTTTCAATGTTGAGTTTGTTGTTGAATTTGTTGGTGTTTTTAAATGTTGAGGTTGTTGTTGAATTTGCTGGTGTTTTGCAATGTTGAGGTTGTTGTTGTTTTTCAATTTTGAGGTTGTTGTTGAATTTGTTGGTGTTTTTCAATGTTGAGGTTGTTGTTGTTTTTCAATGTTGAGGTTGTTGTTGTATTTGTTGCTGTTTTTAAGTTTCGAGGTTGTTGTTGAATTTGTTGGTGTTTTTCAATGTTGAGGTTGTTGTTGTTTTTCAATGTTGAGGTTGTTGTTGAATTTGTTGGTGCTTTTCAATGTTGAGGTTGTTGTCGTTTTTCAATGCTGAGGTTGTTGTTGAATTTGTTGGTGTTTTTCAATGTTGAGGTTGTTGTTGAATTTGTTGGTGTTTTTCAATGTTCAGGTTGTTGTTGTTTTTCAATGTTGAGGTTGTTGTTGAATTTGTTGGTGTTTTTCAATGTTGAGGTTGTTGTTGAATTTGTTGGTGTTTTTCAATGTTGAGGTTTTTGTTGTTTTTCAATGTTGAGGTTGTTGTTGAATTTGTTGGTGTTTTTCAATGTTGAGGTTGTTGTTGTTTTTCAATGTTGAGGTTGTTGTTGAATTTGTTGGTGTTTTTCAATGTTGAGGTTGTTGCTGTTTTTCAATGTTGAGGTTGTTGTTGAATTTGTTGGTGTTTTTCAATGTTGAGGTTGTTGTTGTTTTTCAATGTTGAGCTTGTTGTTGAATTTGTTGGTGCTTTTCAATGTTGAGGTTGTTGTTGAATTTGTTGGTGTTTTTCAATGTTGACTTTGTTGTTGAATTTGTTGGTGTTTTTCAATGTTGAGGTTGTTGTTGAATTTGTCGGTGTTTTTCAATGTTGAGGTTGTTGTTGAATTTGTTGGTGTTTTTCCATGTTGAGGTTGTTGCAGTTTTTCAATGTTGAGGTTGTTGTTGAATTTGTTGGTGTTTTTCAATGTTGAGATTGTTGTTGTTTTTCAATGTTGAGGTTGTTGTTGAATTTGTTGGTGTTTTTAAATGTTGAGGTTGTTGTTGAATTTGTTGGTGTTTTTCAATGTTGAGGTTGTTGTTGTTTTTCAATGTTGAGGTTGTTGTTGAATTTGTTGGTGTTTTTCAATGTTGAGGTTGTTGTTGTTTTTCAATGTTGAGGTTGTTGTTGAATTTGTTGGTGTTTTTCAATTTCGAGGTTGTTGTTGAATTTGTTGGTGTTTTTCAATGTTGAAGTTGTTGTTGAATTTGTTGGTGTTTTTCAATGTTGAGGTTGTTGTTGTTTTTCAATGCTGAGGTTGTTGTTGGATTTGTTGGTGTTTTTCAATGTTGAGGTTGTTGTTGTTTTTCAATGCTGAGGTTGTTGTTGAATTTGTTGGTGTTTTTCAATGTTGAGGTTGTTGTTGAATTTGTTGGTGTTTTTCAATGTTGAGGTTGTTGTTATTTTTCAATGTTGAGGTTGTTGTTGAATTTGTTGGTGTTTTTCAATGTTGAGGTTGTTGTTGTTTTTCAATGTTGAGGATGTTGTTGAATTTGTTGGTGTTTTTCAATGTTGAGGATGTTGTTGAATTTGTTGGTGTTTTTCAATGTTGAGGTTGTTGTTGTTTTTCAATGTTGAGGTAATTGTTGAATTTGTTGGTGTTTTTCAATGCTGAGGTTGTTGTTGTTTTTCAATGTTGAGGTTGTTGTTGAATTTGTTGGTGTTTTTCAATGTTGAGTTTGTTGTTGTTATTCAATGTTGAGGTTGTTGTTGAATTTGTTGTTGTTTTTCAATGTTGAGGTTGTTGTTGTTTTTCAATGTTGAGGTTGTTGTTGAATTTGTTGGTGTTTTTCAATGTTGAGGTTGTTGTTGTTTTTCAATGTTGAGGTTGTTGTTGAATTTGTTGGTGTTTTTCAATGTTGAGGTTGTTGTTGAATTTGTTGGTGTTTTTCAATGTTGAGGTTGTTGTTGTTTTTCAATGTTGAGGTTGTTGAATTTTTTGGTGTTTTTCAATGTTGAGGTTGTTGTTGAATTTGTTGGTGTTTTTCAATGTTGCGGTTGTTGTTGAATTTGTTGGTGTTTTTCAATGTTGACGTTGTTGTTGTTTTTAAATGTTGAGGTTGTTGTTGAATTTGTTGGTGTTTTTTCAATTTGAGGTTGTTGGTGTTTTTCAATGTTGAGGTTGTTGTTGAATTTGATGGTGTTTTTCAATGTCGAGGTTGTTGTTGAATTTGTTGGTGTTTTTCAATGTTGAAGTTGTTGTTGAATTTGTTGTTGTTTTTCAATGTTGAGGTTGTTGCTGAATTTGTTGTGGTTTTTCAATGTTGACTTTGTTGTTGAATTTGTTGGTGTTTTTCAATGTTGAGGTTGTTGTTGTTTTTCAATGTTGAGGTTGTTGTTGAATTTGTTGGTGTTTTTCAACGTTGAAGTTGTTGTTGAATTTGTTGGTGTTTTTCAATGTTGAGGTTGTTGTTGTTTTTCAATGTTGAGGTTGTTGTTGAATTTGTTGGTGTTTTTCAATGTTGAGTTTGTTGTTGTTTTTCACTGTTGAGGTTGTTGTTGAATTTGTTGGTGTTTTTCAATGTTGAGGTTGTTGTTGAATTTGTTGATGTTTTTCAATGATGAGGTTGTTGGTGTTTTTCAATGTTGAGGTTGTTGTTGAACTTGTTGGTGTTTTTTCAATTTGAGGTTGTTGGTGTTTTTCAATGTTGAGGTTGTTGTTGAATTTGATGGTGTTTTTCAATGTCGAGGTTGTTGTTGAATTTGTTGGTGTTTTTCAATGTTGAAGTTGTTGTTGAATTTGTTGTTGTTTTTCAATGTTGAGGTTGTTGCTGAATTTGTTGTTGTTTTTCAATGTTGACTTTGTTGTTGAATTTGTTGGTGTTTTTCAATGTTGAGGTTGTTGTTGTTTTTCAATGTTGATGTTGTTGTTGAATTTGTTGGTGTTTTTCAATGTTGAAGTTGTTGTTGAATTTGTTGGTGTTTTTCAATGTTGAGGTTGTTGTTGTTTTTCAATGTTGAGGTTGTTGTTGAATTTGTTGGTGTTTTTCAATGTTGAGTTTGTTGTTGTTTTTCAGTGTTGAGGTTGTTGTTGAATTTGTTGGTGTTTTTCAATGTTGAGGTTGTTGTTGTTTTTCAATGTTGAGGTTGTTGTTGAATTTGTTGATGTTTTTCAATGTTGAGGTTGTTGGTGTTTTTCAATGTTGAGGTTGTTGTTGAACTTGTTGGTGTTTTTCAATGTTGAGGTTGTTGTTGAATTTGTTGGTGTTTTTCAATGTTGAGGTTGTTGTTGTTTTTCAATGTTGAGGTTGTTGTTGAGTTTGTTGGTGTTTTTCAATGTTGAGGTTGTTGTTGAATTTGTTGGTGTTTTTCAATGTTGAGGTTGTTGTTGAATTTGTTGGTGTTTTTCAATGTTGAGGTTGTTGTTGTTTTTAAATGTTGAGGTTGTTGTTGAATTTGTTGGTGTTTTTCCATGATGAGGTTGTTGTTGTTTTTCAAAGTTGAGGTTGTTGTTGAATCTGTTGGTGTTTTTCAATGTCGGGGTTTTTGTTGAATTTGTTGGTGTTTTTCAATGTTGAATTTTTTGTTGAATTTGTTGGTGTTTTTCAATGTTGAGTTTGTTGTTGTTTTTCAATGTTGAGGTTGTTGTTGAATTTGTTGGTGTTTTTCAATGTTGAGGTTGTTGTTGCTTTTCAATGTTGAGGTTGTTGTTGAATTTGTTGGTGTTTTTCAATGTTGAGGTTGTTGTTGTTTTTCAATGTTGATGTTGTTGTTGAATTTGTTGGTGTTTTTCAATGTTGAGATTGTTGTTGTTTTTCAATGTTGAGGTTGTTGTTGAATTTGTTGGTGTTTTTAAATGTTGAGGTTGTTGTTGAATTTGTTGGTGTTTTTCAATGTTGAGGTTGTTGTTGTTTTTCAATGTTGAGGTTGTTGTTGAATTTGTTGTTGTTTTTCAATGTTGAGGTTGTTGTTGTTTTTCAATGTTGAGGTTGTTGTTGAATTTGTTGGTGTTTTTCAATGTTGAGGTTGTTGTTGTTTTTCAATGTTGAGGTTGTTGTTGAATTTGTTGGTGTTTTTCAATGTTGAGGTTGTTGTTGAATTTGTTGGTGTTTTTCAATGTTGAGGCTGTTGTTGTTTTTCAATGTTGAGGTTGTTGAATTTGTTGGTGTTTTTCAATGTTGAGGTTGTTGTTGAATTTGTTGGTGTTTTTCAATGTTGAGGTTGTTGTTGAATTTGTTGGTGTTTTTCAATGTTGACGTTGTTGTTGTTTTTAAATGTTGAGGTTGTTGTTGAATTTGTTGGTGTTTTTTCAATTTGAGGTTGTTGGTGTTTTTCAATGTTGAGGTTGTTGTTGAATTTGATGGTGTTTTTCAATGTCGAGGTTGTTGTTGAATTTGTTGGTGTTTTTCAATGTTGAAGTTGTTGTTGAATTTGTTGTTGTTTTTCAATGTTGAGGTTGTTGCTGAATTTGTTGTGGTTTTTCAATGTTGACTTTGTTGTTGAATTTGTTGGTGTTTTTCAATGTTGAGGTTGTTGTTGTTTTTCAATGTTGAGGTTGTTGTTGAATTTGTTGGTGTTTTTCAACGTTGAAGTTGTTGTTGAATTTGTTGGTGTTTTTCAATGTTGAGGTTGTTGTTGTTTTTCAATGTTGAGGTTGTTGTTGAATTTGTTGGTGTTTTTCAATGTTGAGTTTGTTGTTGTTTTTCAGTGTTGAGGTTGTTGTTGAATTTGTTGGTGTTTTTCAATGTTGAGGTTGTTGTTGTTTTTCAATGTTGAGGTTGTTGTTGAATTTGTTGATGTTTTTCAATGATGAGGTTGTTGGTGTTTTTCAATGTTGAGGTTGTTGTTGAACTTGTTGGTGTTTTTTCAATTTGAGGTTGTTGGTGTTTTTCAATGTTGAGGTTGTTGTTGAATTTGATGGTGTTTTTCAATGTCGAGGTTGTTGTTGAATTTGTTGCTGTTTTTCAATGTTGAAGTTGTTGTTGAATTTGTTGTTGTTTTTCAATGTTGAGGTTGTTGCTGAATTTGTTGTTGTTTTTCAATGTTGACTTTGTTGTTGAATTTGTTGGTGTTTTTCAATGTTGAGGTTGTTGTTGTTTTTCAATTTTGATGTTGTTGTTGAATTTGTTGGTGTTTTTCAATGTTGAAGTTGTTGTTGAATTTGTTGGTGTTTTTCAATGTTGAGGTTGTTGTTGTTTTTCAATGTTGAGGTTGTTGTTGAATTTGTTGGTGTTTTTCAATGTTGAGGTTGTTGTTGTTCTTCAATGTGGAGGTTGTTGTTGAATTTGTTGATGTTTTTCAATGTTGAGGTTGTTGGTGTTTTTCAATGTTGAGGTTGTTGTTGAACTTGTTGGTGTTTTTCAATGTTGAGGTTGTTGTTGAATTTGTTGGTGTTTTTCAATGTTGAGGTTGTTGTTGTTTTTCAATGTTGAGGTTGTTGTTGAGTTTGTTGGTGTTTTTCAATGTTGAGGTTGTTGTTGAATTTGTTGGTGTTTTTCAATGTTGAGGTTGTTGTTGAATTTGTTGGTGTTTTTCAATGTTGAGGTTGTTGTTGTTTTTAAATGTTGAGGTTGTTGTTGAATTTGTTGGTGTTTTTCCATGATGAGGTTGTTGTTGTTTTTCAAAGTTGAGGTTGTTGTTGAATTTGTTGGTGTTTTTCAATGTCGGGGTTGTTGTTGAATTTGTTGGTGTTTTTCAATGTTGAATTTTTTGTTGAATTTGTTGGTGTTTTTCAATGTTGAGTTTGTTGTTGTTTTTCAATGTTGAGGTTGTTGTTGAATTTGTTGTGTTTTTCAATGTTGAGGTTGTTGTTGCTTTTCAATGTTGAGGTTGTTGTTGAATTTGTTGGTGTTTTTCAATGTTGAGGTTGTTGTTGTTTTTCAATGTTGAGGTTGTTGTTGAATTTGTTGGTGTTTTTCAATGTTGAGGTTGTTGATGAATTTGTTGGTGTTTTTCAATGTTGGGGTTGTTGTTGTTTTTCAATGTTGAGGTTGTTGAATTTGTTGGTGTTTTTCAATGTTGAGGTTGTTGTTGAATTTGTTGGTGTTTTTCAATGTTGAGGTTGTTGTTGAATTTGTTGGTGTTTTTCAATGTTGAGGTTGTTGTTGTTTTTAAGTGTTGAGGTTGTTGTTGAATTTGTTGGTGTTTTTTCAATTTTGAGGTTGTTGGTGTTTTTCAATGTTGAGGTTGTTGTTGAATTTGATGGTGTTTTTCAATGTCGAGTTTGTTGTTGAATTTGTTGGTGTTTTTCAATGTTGAAGTTGTTGTTGAATTTGTTGTTGTTTTTCAATGTTGAGGTTGTTGTTGAATTTGTTGTTGTTTTTCAATGTTGACTTTGTTGTTGAATTTGTTGGTGTTTTTCAATGTTGAGGTTGTTGTTGTTTTTCAATGTTGAGGTTGTTGTTGAATTTGTTGGTGTTTTTCAACGTTGAGGTTGTTGTTGTTTTTCAATGCTGAGGTTGTTGTTGAATTTGTTGGTGTTTTTCAATGTTGAGGTTGTTGTTGAATTTGTTGGTGTTTTTCAATGTTGAGGTTGTTGTTGTTTTTCAATGTTGAGGTTGTTGTTGAATTTGTTGGTGTTTTTCAATGTTGAGGTTGTTGTTGTTTTTCAATGTTGATGTTGTTGTTGAATTTGTTGGTGTTTTTCAATGTTGAAGTTGTTGTTGAATTTGTTGGTGTTTTTCAATGTTGAGGTTGTTGTTGTTTTTCACTGTTGAGGTTGTTGTTGAATTTGTTGGTGTTTTTCAATGTTGAGTTTGTTGTTGTTTTTCAGTGTTGAGGCTGTTGTTGAATTTGTTGGTGTTTTTCAATGTTGAGGTTGTTGTTGTTCTTCAATGTTGAGGTTGTTGTTGAATTTGTTGATGTTTTTCAATGTTGAGGTTGTTGGTGTTTTTCAATTTTGAGGTTGTTGTTGAATTTGTTGGTGTTTTTCAATGTTGAGGTTGTTGGTGTTTTTCAATGTTGAGGTTGTTGTTGAATTTGTTGGTGTTTTTCAATGTTGAGGTTGTTGTTGAATTTGTTGGTGTTTTTCAATGTTGAGGTTGTTGTTGTTTTTCAATGTTGAGGTTGTTGTTGAGTTTGTTGGTGTTTTTCAATGTTGAGGTTGTTGTTGAATTTGTTGGTGTTTTTCAATGTTGAGGTTGTTGTTGAATTTGTTGGTGTTTGTCAATGTTGAGGTTGTTGTTGTTTTTAAATGTTGGGGTTGTTGTTGAATTTGTTGGTGTTTTTCAATTTTGAGGATGTTGTTGTTTTTCAATGTTGAGGTTGTTGTTGAATTTGTTGGTGTTTTTCCATGATGAGGTTGTTGTTGTTTTTCAAAGTTGAGGTTGTTGTTGAATTTGTTGGTGTTTTTCAATGTCGGGGTTGTTGTTGAATTTGTTGGTGTTTTTCAATGTTGAATTTTTTGTTGAATTTGTTGGTGTTTTTCAATGTTGAGTTTGTTGTTGTTTTTCAATGTTGAGGTTGTTGTTGAATTTGTTGGTGTTTTTCAATGTTGAGGTTGTTGTTGAATTTGTTGGTGTTTTTCAATGTTGAGGTTGTTGTTGTTTTTCAATGTTGAGGTTGTTGTTGAACTTGTTGGTGTTTTTCAATGTTGAGGTTGTTGTTGAATTTGTTGGTGTTTTTCAATGTTGAGGTTGTTGTTGTTTTTCAATGTTGAGGTTGTTGAATTTGTTGGTGTTTTTCAATGTTGAGGTTGTTGTTGAATTTGTTGGTGTTTTTCAATGTTGAGGTTGTTGTTGAATTTATTGGTGTTTTTCAATGTTGAGGTTGTTGTTGTTTTTAAATGTTGAGGTTGTTGTTGAATTTGTTGCTGTTTTTTCAATTTTGAGGTTGTTGGTGTTTTTCAATGTTGAGGTTGTTGTTGAATTTGATGGTGTTTTTCAATGTCGAGGTTGTTGTTGAATTTGTTGGTGTTTTTCAATGGTGAAGTTGTAGTTGAATTTGTTGGTGTTTTTCAATGTTGAGGTTGTTGTTGAATTTGTTGTTGTTTTTCAATGTTGACTTTGTTGTTGAATTTGTTGGTGTTTTTCAATGTTGAGGTTGTTGTTGTTTTTCAATGTTGAGGTTGTTGTTGAATTTGTTGGTGTTTTTCAACGTTGAAGTTGTTGTTGAATTTGTTGGTGTTTTTCAATGTTGAGTTTGTTGTTGTTTTTCAGTGTTGAGGCTGTTGTTGAATTTGTTGGTGTTTTTCAATGTTGAGGTTGTTGTTGTTTTTCAATGTTGAGGTTGTTGTTGAATTTGTTGATGTTTTTCAATGATGAGGTTGTTGGTGTTTTTCAATGTTGAGGTTGTTGTTGAACTTGTTGGTGTTTTTTCAATTTGAGGTTGTTGGTGTTTTTCAATGTTGAGGTTGTTGTTGAATTTGATGGTGTTTTTCAATGTCGAGGTTGTTGTTGAATTTGTTGCTGTTTTTCAATGTTGAAGTTGTTGTTGAATTTGTTGTTGTTTTTCAATGTTGAGGTTGTTGCTGAATTTGTTGTTGTTTTTCAATGTTGACTTTGTTGTTGAATTTGTTGGTGTTTTTCAATGTTGAGGTTGTTGTTGTTTTTCAATGTTGAGGTTGTTGTTGAATTTGTTGGTGTTTTTCAATGTTGAAGTTGTTGTTGAATTTGTTGGTGTTTTTCAATGTTGAGGTTGTTGTTGTTTTTCAATGTTGAGGTTGTTGTTGAATTTGTTGGTGTTTTTCAATGTTGAGTTTGTTGTTGTTTTTCAGTGTTGAGGTTGTTGTTGAATTTGTTGGTGTTTTTCAATGTTGAGGTTGTTGTTGTTTTTCAATGTTGAGGTTGTTGTTGAATTTGTTGATGTTTTTCAATGTTGAGTTTGTTGGTGTTTTTCAATGTTGAGGTTGTTGTTGAACTTGTTGGTGTTTTTCAATGTTGAGGTTGTTGTTGAATTTGTTGGTGTTTTTCAATGTTGAGGTTGTTGTTGTTTTTCAATGTTGAGGTTGTTGTTGAGTTTGTTGGTGTTTTTCAATGTTGAGGTTGTTGTTGAATTTGTTGGTGTTTTTCAATGTTGACTTTGTTGTTGAATTTGTTGGTGTTTTTCAATGTTGAGGTTGTTGTTGTTTTTCAATGTTGAGGTTGTTGTTGAATTTGTTGGTGTTTTTCAACGTTGAGGTTGTTGTTGTTTTTCAATGCTGAGGTTGTTGTTGAATTTGTTGGTGTTTTTCAATGTTGAGGTTGTTGTTGAATTTGTTGGTGTTTTTCAATGTTGAGGTTGTTGTTGTTTTTCAATGTTGAGGTTGTTGTTGAATTTGTTGGTGTTTTTCAATGTTGAGGTTGTTGTTGTTTTTCAATGTTGATGTTGTTGTTGAATTTGTTGGTGTTTTTCAATGTTGAAGTTGTTGTTGAATTTGTTGGTGTTTTTCAATGTTGAGGTTGTTGTTGTTTTTCACTGTTGAGGTTGTTGTTGAATTTGTTGGTGTTTTTCAATGTTGAGTTTGTTGTTGTTTTTCAGTGTTGAGGCTGTTGTTGAATTTGTTGGTGTTTTTCAATGTTGAGGTTGTTGTTGTTCTTCAATGTTGAGGTTGTTGTTGAATTTGTTGATGTTTTTCAATGTTGAGGTTGTTGGTGTTTTTCAATGTTGAGGTTGTTGTTGAACTTGTTGGTGTTTTTCAATGTTGAGGTTGTTGTTGAATTTGTTGGTGTTTTTCAATGTTGAGGTTGTTGTTGTTTTTCAATGTTGAGGTTGTTGTTGAGTTTGTTGGTGTTTTTCAATGTTGAGGTTGTTGTTGAATTTGTTGGTGTTTTTCAATGTTGAGGTTGTTGTTGAATTTGTTGGTGTTTGTCAATGTTGAGGTTGTTGTTGTTTTTAAATGTTGGGGTTGTTGTTGAATTTGTTGGTGTTTTTCAATTTTGAGGATGTTGTTGTTTTTCAATGTTGAGGTTGTTGTTGAATTTGTTGGTGTTTTTCCATGATGAGGTTGTTGTTGTTTTTCAAAGTTGAAGTTGTTGTTGAATTTGTTGGTGTTTTTCAATGTCGGGGTTTTTGTTGAATTTGTTGGTGTTTTTCAATGTTGAGTTTGTTGTTGTTTTTCAAAGTTGAGGTTGTTGTTGAATTTGTTGGTGTTTTTCAATGTTGAGGTTGTTGTTGTTTTTCAATGTTGAGGTTGTTGTTGAATTTGTTGGTGTTTTTCAATGTTGAGGTTGTTGTTGTTTTTCAATGTTGAGGTTGTTGTTGAACTTGTTGGTGTTTTTCAATGTTGAGGTTGTTGTTGAAATTGTTGGTGTTTTTCAAAGTTGAGGTTGTTGTTGTTTTTCAATGTTGAGGTTGTTGAATTTGTTGGTGTTTTTCAATGTTGAGGTTGTTGTTCAATTTGTTGGTGTTTTTCAATGTTGAGGTTGTTGTTGAATTTGTTGGTGTTTTTCAATGTTGAGGTTGTTGTTGTTTTTAAATGTTGAGGTTGTTGTTGAATTTGTTGCTGTTTTTTCAATTTTGAGGTTGTTGGTGTTTTTCAATGTTGAGGTTGTTGTTGAATTTGTTGGTGTTTTTCAATGGTGAAGTTGTTGTTGAATTTGTTGGTGTTTTTCAATGTTGAGGTTGTTGTTGAATTTGTTGTTGTTTTTCAATGTTGACTTTGTTGTTGAATTTGTTGGTGTTTTTCAATGTTGAGGTTGTTGTTGTTTTTCAATGTTGAGGTTGTTGTTGAATTTGTTGGTGTTTTTCAACGTTGAGGTTGTTGTTGTTTTTCAATGCTGAGGTTGTTGAATTTGTTGGTGTTTTTCAATGTTGAGGTTGTTGTTGAATTTGTTGGTGTTTTTCAATGTTGAGGTTGTTGTTGTTTTTCAATGTTGAGGTTGTTGTTGAATTTGTTGGTGTTTTTCAATGTTGAGGTTGTTGTTGTTTTTCAATGTTGATGTTGTTGTTGAATTTGTTGGTGTTTTTCAATGTTGAAGTTGTCGTTGAATTTGTTGGTGTTTTTCAATGTTGAGGTTGTTGTTGTTTTTCAATGTTGAGGTTGTTGTTGAATTTGTTGGTGTTTTTCAATGTTGAGTTTGTTGTTGTTTTTCAGTGTTGAGGTTGTTGTTGAATTTGTTGGTGTTTTTCAATGTTGAGGTTGTTGTTGTTTTTCAATGTTGAGGTTGTTGTTGAATTTTTTGATGTTTTTCAATGTTGAGTTTGATGTTGTTTTTCAATGTTGAGGTTGTTGTTGAACTTGTTGGTGTTTTTAAATTTTGAGGTTGTTGTTGAATTTGTTGGTGTTTTTCAATGTTGAGGTTGTTGTTGTTTTTCAATGTTGAGGTTGTTGTTGAGTTTGTTGGTGTTTTTCAATGTTGAGGTTGTTGTTGAATTTGTTGGTGTTTTTCAATGTTGAGGTTGTTGTTGAATTTGTTGGTGTTTTTCAATGTTGAGGTTGTTGTTGAATTTGTTGGTGTTTTTCAATGTTGAGGTTGTTGTTGTTTTTAAATGTTGAGGTTGTTGTTGAATTTGTTGATGTTTTTCCATGATGAGGTTGTTGTTGTTTTTCAAAGTTGAGGTTGTTGTTGAAATTGTTGGTGTTTTTCAATGTCGGGGTTGTTGCTGAATTTGTTGGTGTTTTTCAATGTTGAATTTTTTGTTGAATTTGTTGGTGTTTTTCAATGTTGAGTTTGTTGTTGTTTTTCAATGTTGAGGTTGTTGTTGAATTTGTTGGTGTTTTTCAATGTTGAGGTTGTTGTTGTTTTTCAATGTTGAGGTTGTTGTTGAATTTGTTGGTGTTTTTCAATGTTGAGGTTGTTGATGAATTTGTTGGTGTTTTTCAATGTTGAGGTTGTTGTTGTTTTTCAATGTTGAGGTTGTTGAATTTGTTGGTGTTTTTCAATGTTGAGGTTGTTGTTGAATTTGTTGGTGTTTTTCAATGTTGAGGTTGTTGTTGAATTTGTTGGTGTTTTTCAATGTTGAGGTTGTTGTTGAATTTGTTGGTGTTTTTCAATGTTGAGGTTGTTGTTGTTTTTCAATGTTGAGGTTGTTGTTGAATTTGTTGGTGTTTTTCAATGTTGAGGTTGTTGTTGTTTTTCAATGTTGATGTTGTTGTTGAATTTGTTGGTGTTTTTCAATGTTGAAGTTGTTGTTGAATTTGTTGGTGTTTTTCAATGTTGAGGTTGTTGTTGTTTTTCACTGTTGAGGTTGTTGTTGAATTTGTTGGTGTTTTTCAATGTTGAGTTTGTTGTTGTTTTTCAGTGTTGAGGCTGTTGTTGAATTTGTTGGTGTTTTTCAATGTTGAGGTTGTTGTTGTTCTTCAATGTTGAGGTTGTTGTTGAATTTGTTGATGTTTTTCAATGTTGAGGTTGTTGGTGTTTTTCAATTTTGAGGTTGTTGTTGAACTTGTTGGTGTTTTTCAATGTTGAGGTTGTTGTTGAATTTGTTGGTGTTTTTCAATGTTGAGGTTGTTGTTGTTTTTCAATGTTGAGGTTGTTGTTGAGTTTGTTGGTGTTTTTCAATGTTGAGGTTGTTGTTGAATTTGTTGGTGTTTTTCAATGTTGAGGTTGTTGTTGAATTTGTTGGTGTTTGTCAATGTTGAGGTTGTTGTTGTTTTTAAATGTTGGGGTTGTTGTTGAATTTGTTGGTGTTTTTCAATTTTGAGGATGTTGTTGTTTTTCAATGTTGAGGTTGTTGTTGAATTTGTTGGTGTTTTTCCATGATGAGGTTGTTGTTGTTTTTCAAAGTTGAGGTTGTTGTTGAATTTGTTGGTGTTTTTCAATGTCGGGGTTGTTGTTGAATTTGTTGGTGTTTTTCAATGTTGAATTTTTTGTTGAATTTGTTGGTGTTTTTCAATGTTGAGTTTGTTGTTGTTTTTCAATGTTGAGGTTGTTGTTGAATTTGTTGGTGTTTTTCAATGTTGAGGTTGTTGTTGTTTTTCAATGTTGAGGTTGTTGTTGAATTTGTTGGTGTTTTTCAATGTTGAGGTTGTTGTTGTTTTTCAATGTTGAGGTTGTTGTTGAACTTGTTGGTGTTTTTCAATGTTGAGGTTGTTGTTGAATTTGTTGGTGTTTTTCAATGTTGAGGTTGTTGTTGTTTTTCAATGTTGAGGTTGTTGAATTTGTTGGTGTTTTTCAATGTTGAGGTTGTTGTTGAATTTGTTGGTGTTTTTCAATGTTGAGGTTGTTGTTGAATTTATTGGTGTTTTTCAATGTTGAGGTTGTTGTTGTTTTTAAATGTTGAGGTTGTTGTTGAATTTGTTGCTGTTTTTTCAATTTTGAGGTTGTTGGTGTTTTTCAATGTTGAGGTTGTTGTTGAATTTGATGGTGTTTTTCAATGTCGAGGTTGTTGTTGAATTTGTTGGTGTTTTTCAATGGTGAAGTTGTAGTTGAATTTGTTGGTGTTTTTCAATGTTGAGGTTGTTGTTGAATTTGTTGTTGTTTTTCAATGTTGACTTTGTTGTTGAATTTGTTGGTGTTTTTCAATGTTGAGGTTGTTGTTGTTTTTCAATGTTGAGGTTGTTGTTGAATTTGTTGGTGTTTTTCAACGTTGAAGTTGTTGTTGAATTTGTTGGTGTTTTTCAATGTTGAGTTTGTTGTTGTTTTTCAGTGTTGAGGTTGTTGTTGAATTTGTTGGTGTTTTTCAATGTTGAGGTTGTTGTTGTTTTTCAATGTTGAGGTTGTTGTTGAATTTGTTGATGTTTTTCAATGATGAGGTTGTTGGTGTTTTTCAATGTTGAGGTTGTTGTTGAACTTGTTGGTGTTTTTTCAATTTGAGGTTGTTGGTGTTTTTCAATGTTGAGGTTGTTGTTGAATTTGATGGTGTTTTTCAATGTCGAGGTTGTTGTTGAATTTGTTGCTGTTTTTCAATGTTGAAGTTGTTGTTGAATTTGTTGTTGTTTTTCAATGTTGAGGTTGTTGCTGAATTTGTTGTTGTTTTTCAATGTTGACTTTGTTGTTGAATTTGTTGGTGTTTTTCAATGTTGAGGTTGTTGTTGTTTTTCAATGTTGATGTTGTTGTTGAATTTGTTGGTGTTTTTCAATGTTGAAGTTGTTGTTGAATTTGTTGGTGTTTTTCAATGTTGAGGTTGTTGTTGTTTTTCAATGTTGAGGTTGTTGTTGAATTTGTTGGTGTTTTTCAATGTTGAGTTTGTTGTTGTTTTTCAGTGTTGAGGTTGTTGCTGAATTTGTTGGTGTTTTTCAATGTTGAGGTTGTTGTTGTTTTTCAATGTTGAGGTTGTTGTTGAATTTGTTGATGTTTTTCAATGTTGAGTTTGTTGGTGTTTTTCAATGTTGAGGTTGTTGTTGAACTTGTTGGTGTTTTTCAATGTTGAGGTTGTTGTTGAATTTGTTGGTGTTTTTCAATGTTGAGGTTGTTGTTGTTTTTCAATGTTGAGGTTGTTGTTGAGTTTGTTGGTGTTTTTCAATGTTGAGGTTGTTGTTGAATTTGTTGGTGTTTTTCAATGTTGACTTTGTTGTTGAATTTGTTGGTGTTTTTCAATGTTGAGGTTGTTGTTGTTTTTCAATGTTGAGGTTGTTGTTGAATTTGTTGGTGTTTTTCAACGTTGAGGTTGTTGTTGTTTTTCAATGCTGAGGTTGTTGTTGAATTTGTTGGTGTTTTTCAATGTTGAGGTTGTTGTTGAATTTGTTGGTGTTTTTCAATGTTGAGGTTGTTGTTGTTTTTCAATGTTGAGGTTGTTGTTGAATTTGTTGGTGTTTTTCAATGTTGAGGTTGTTGTTGTTTTTCAATGTTGATGTTGTTGTTGAATTTGTTGGTGTTTTTCAATGTTGAAGTTGTTGTTGAATTTGTTGGTGTTTTTCAATGTTGAGGTTGTTGTTGTTTTTCACTGTTGAGGTTGTTGTTGAATTTGTTGGTGTTTTTCAATGTTGAGTTTGTTGTTGTTTTTCAGTGTTGAGGCTGTTGTTGAATTTGTTGGTGTTTTTCAATGTTGAGGTTGTTGTTGTTCTTCAATGTTGAGGTTGTTGTTGAATTTGTTGATGTTTTTCAATGTTGAGGTTGTTGGTGTTTTTCAATGTTGAGGTTGTTGTTGAACTTGTTGGTGTTTTTCAATGTTGAGGTTGTTGTTGAATTTGTTGGTGTTTTTCAATGTTGAGGTTGTTGTTGTTTTTCAATGTTGAGGTTGTTGTTGAGTTTGTTGGTGTTTTTCAATGTTGAGGTTGTTGTTGAATTTGTTGGTGTTTTTCAATGTTGAGGTTGTTGTTGAATTTGTTGGTGTTTGTCAATGTTGAGGTTGTTGTTGTTTTTAAATGTTGGGGTTGTTGTTGAATTTGTTGGTGTTTTTCAATTTTGAGGATGTTGTTGTTTTTCAATGTTGAGGTTGTTGTTGAATTTGTTGGTGTTTTTCCATGATGAGGTTGTTGTTGTTTTTCAAAGTTGAGGTTGTTGTTGAATTTGTTGGTGTTTTTCAATGTCGGGGTTGTTGTTGAATTTGTTGGTGTTTTTCAATGTTGAATTTTTTGTTGAATTTGTTGGTGTTTTTCAATGTTGAGTTTGTTGTTGTTTTTCAAAGTTGAGGTTGTTGTTGAATTTGTTGGTGTTTTTCAATGTTGAGGTTGTTGTTGTTTTTCAATGTTGAGGTTGTTGTTGAATTTGTTGGTGTTTTTCAATGTTGAGGTTGTTGTTGTTTTTCAATGTTGAGGTTGTTGTTGAACTTGTTGGTGTTTTTCAATGTTGAGGTTGTTGTTGAAATTGTTGGTGTTTTTCAAAGTTGAGGTTGTTGTTGTTTTTCAATGTTGAGGTTGTTGAATTTGTTGGTGTTTTTCAATGTTGAGGTTGTTGTTCAATTTGTTGGTGTTTTTCAATGTTGAGGTTGTTGTTGAATTTGTTGGTGTTTTTCAATGTTGAGGTTGTTGTTGTTTTTAAATGTTGAGGTTGTTGTTGAATTTGTTGCTGTTTTTTCAATTTTGAGGTTGTTGGTGTTTTTCAATGTTGAGGTTGTTGTTGAATTTGATGGTGTTTTTCAATGTCGAGGTTGTTGTTGAATTTGTTGGTGTTTTTCAATGGTGAAGTTGTTGTTGAATTTGTTGGTGTTTTTCAATGTTGAGGTTGTTGTTGAATTTGTTGTTGTTTTTCAATGTTGACTTTGTTGTTGAATTTGTTGGTGTTTTTCAATGTTGAGGTTGTTGTTGTTTTTCAATGTTGAGGTTGTTGTTGAATTTGTTGGTGTTTTTCAACGTTGAGGTTGTTGTTGTTTTTCAATGCTGAGGTTGTTGAATTTGTTGGTGTTTTTCAATGTTGAGGTTGTTGTTGAATTTGTTGGTGTTTTTCAATGTTGAGGTTGTTGTTGTTTTTCAATGTTGAGGTTGTTGTTGAATTTGTTGGTGTTTTTCAATGTTGAGGTTGTTGTTGTTTTTCAATGTTGATGTTGTTGTTGAATTTGTTGGTGTTTTTCAATGTTGAAGTTGTCGTTGAATTTGTTGGTGTTTTTCAATGTTGAGGTTGTTGTTGTTTTTCAATGTTGAGGTTGTTGTTGAATTTGTTGGTGTTTTTCAATGTTGAGTTTGTTGTTGTTTTTCAGTGTTGAGGTTGTTGTTGAATTTGTTGGTGTTTTTCAATGTTGAGGTTGTTGTTGTTTTTCAATGTTGAGGTTGTTGTTGAATTTTTTGATGTTTTTCAATGTTGAGTTTGATGTTGTTTTTCAATGTTGAGGTTGTTGTTGAACTTGTTGGTGTTTTTAAATTTTGAGGTTGTTGTTGAATTTGTTGGTGTTTTTCAATGTTGAGGTTGTTGTTGTTTTTCAATGTTGAGGTTGTTGTTGAGTTTGTTGGTGTTTTTCAATGTTGAGGTTGTTGTTGAATTTGTTGGTGTTTTTCAATGTTGAGGTTGTTGTTGAATTTGTTGGTGTTTTTCAATGTTGAGGTTGTTGTTGAATTTGTTGGTGTTTTTCAATGTTGAGGTTGTTGTTGTTTTTAAATGTTGAGGTTGTTGTTGAATTTGTTGGTGTTTTTCCATGATGAGGTTGTTGTTGTTTTTCAAAGTTGAGGTTGTTGTTGAAATTGTTGGTGTTTTTCAATGTCGGGGTTGTTGCTGAATTTGTTGGTGTTTTTCAATGTTGAATTTTTTGTTGAATTTGTTGGTGTTTTTCAATGTTGAGTTTGTTGTTGTTTTTCAATGTTGAGGTTGTTGTTGAATTTGTTGGTGTTTTTCAATGTTGAGGTTGTTGTTGTTTTTCAATGTTGAGGTTGTTGTTGAATTTGTTGGTGTTTTTCAATGTTGAGGTTGTTGATGAATTTGTTGGTGTTTTTCAATGTTGAGGTTGTTGTTGTTTTTCAATGTTGAGGTTGTTGAATTTGTTGGTGTTTTTCAATGTTGAGGTTGTTGTTGAATTTGATGGTGTTTTTCAATGTTGAGGTTGTTGTTGAATTTGTTGGTGTTTTTCAATGTTGAGGTTGTTGTTGTTTTTAAGTGTTGAGGTTGTTGTTGAATATGTTGGTGTTTTTTCAATTTTGAGGTTGTTGGTGTTTTTCAATGTTGAGGTTGTTGTTGAATTTGATGGTGTTTTTCAATGTCGAGTTTGTTGTTGAATTTGTTGGTGTTTTTCAATGTTGAAGTTGTTGTTGAATTTGTTGTTGTTTTTCAATGTTGTGGTTGTTGTTGAATTTGTTGTTGTTTTTCAATGTTGACTGTGTTGTTGAATTTGTTGGTGTTTTTCAATGTTGAGGTTGTTGTTGTTTTTCAATGTTGAGGTTGTTGTTGAATTTGTTGGTGTTTTTCAACGTTGAGGTTGTTGTTGTTTTTCAATGCTGAGGTTGTTGTTGAATTTGTTGGTGTTTTTCAATGTTGAGGTTGTTGTTGAATTTGTTGGTGTTTTTCAATGTTGAGGTTGTTGTTGTTTTTCAATGTTGAGGTTGTTGTTGAATTTGTTGGTGTTTTTCAATGTTGAGGTTGTTGTTGTTTTTCAATGTTGATGTTGTTGTTGAATTTGTTGGTGTTTTTCAATGTTGAGGTTGTTGTTGTTTTTCACTGTTGAGGTTGTTGTTGAATTTGTTGGTGTTTTTCAATGCTGAGTTTGTTGTTGTTTTTCAGTGTTGAGGCTGTTGTTGAATTTGTTGGTGTTTTTCAATGTTGAGGTTGTTGTTGTTCTTCAATGTTGAGGTTGTTGTTGAATTTGTTGATGTTTTTCAATGTTGAGGTTGTTGGTGTTTTTCAATGTTGAGGTTGTTGTTGAACTTGTTGGTGTTTTTCAATGTTGAGGTTGTTGTTGAATTTGTTGGTGTTTTTCAATGTTGAGGTTGTTGTTGTTTTTCAATGTTGAGGTTGTTGTTGAGTTTGTTGGTGTTTTTCAATGTTGAGGTTGTTGTTGAATTTGTTGGTGTTTTTCAATGTTGAGGTTGTTGTTGAATTTGTTGGTGTTTGTCAATGTTGAGGTTGTTGTTGTTTTTAAATGTTGGGGTTGTTGTTGAATTTGTTGGTGTTTTTCAATTTTGAGGATGTTGTTGTTTTTCAATGTTGAGGTTGTTGTTGAATTTGTTGGTGTTTTTCCATGATGAGGTTGTTGTTGTTTTTCAAAGTTGAGGTTGTTGTTGAATTTGTTGGTGTTTTTCAATGTCGGGGTTGTTGTTGAATTTGTTGGTGTTTTTCAATGTTGAATTTTTTGTTGAATTTGTTGGTGTTTTTCAATGTTGAGTTTGTTGGTGTTTTTCAATGTTGAGGTTGTTGTTGAATTTGTTGGTGTTTTTCAATGTTGAGGTTGTTGTTGTTTTTCAATGTTGAGGTTGTTGTTGAATTTGTTGGTGTTTTTCAATGTTGAGGTTGTTGTTGTTTTTCAATGTTGAGGTTGTTGTTGAACTTGTTGGTGTTTTTCAATGTTGAGGTTGTTGTTGAATTTGTTGGTGTTTTTCAAAGTTGAGGTTGTTGTTGTTTTTCAATGTTGAGGTTGTTGAATTTGTTGGTGTTTTTCAATGTTGAGGTTGTTGTTCAATTTGTTGGTGTTTTTCAATGTTGAGGTTGTTGTTGAATTTGTTGGTGTTTTTCAATGTTGAGGTTGTTGTTGTTTTTAAATGTTGAGGTTGTTGTTGAATTTGTTGCTGTTTTTTCAATTTTGAGGTTGTTGGTGTTTTTCAATGTTGAGGTTGTTGTTGAATTTGATGGTGTTTTTCAATGTCGAGGTTGTTGTTGAATTTGTTGGTGTTTTTCAATGGTGAAGTTGTTGTTGAATTTGTTGGTGTTTTTCAATGTTGAGGTTGTTGTTGAATTTGTTGTTGTTTTTCAATGTTGACTTTGTTGTTGAATTTGTTGGTGTTTTTCAATGTTGAGGTTGTTGTTGTTTTTCAATGTTGAGGTTGTTGTTGAATTTGTTGGTGTTTTTCAACGTTGAGGTTGTTGTTGTTTTTCAATGCTGAGGTTGTTGAATTTGTTGGTGTTTTTCAATTTTGAGGTTGTTGTTGAATTTGTTGGTGTTTTTCAATGTTGAGGTTGTTGTTGTTTTTCAATGTTGAGGTTGTTGTTGAATTTGTTGGTGTTTTTCAATGTTGAGGTTGTTGTTGTTTTTCAATGTTGATGTTGTTGTTGAATTTGTTGGTGTTTTTCAATGTTGAAGTTGTCGTTGAATTTGTTGTTGTTTTTCAATGTTGAGGTTGTTGTTGTTTTTCAATGTTGAGGTTGTTGTTGAATTTGTTGGTGTTTTTCAATGTTGAGTTTGTTGTTGTTTTTCAGTGTTGAGGTTGTTGTTGAATTTGTTGGTGTTTTTCAATGTTGAGGTTGTTGTTGTTTTTCAATGTTGAGGTTGTTGTTGAATTTTTTGATGTTTTTCAATGTTGAGTTTGATGTTGTTTTTCAATGTTGAGGTTGTTGTTGAACTTGTTGGTGTTTTTAAATGTTGAGGTTGTTGTTGAATTTGTTGGTGTTTTTCAATGTTGAGGTTGTTGTTGTTTTTCAATGCTGAGGTTGTTGTTGAGTTTGTTGGTGTTTTTCAATGTTGAGGTTGTTGTTGAATTTGTTGGTGTTTTTCAATGTTGAGGTTGTTGTTGAATTTGTTGGTGTTTTTCAATGTTGAGGTTGTTGTTGAATTTGTTGTTGTTTTTCAATGTTGAGGTTGTTGTTGAATTTGTTGTTGTTTTTCAATGTTGACTTTGTTGTTGAATTTGTTGGTGTTTTTCAATGTTGAGGTTGTTGTTGTTTTTCAATGTTGAGGTTGTTGTTGAATTTGTTGGTGTTTTTCAACGTTGAGGTTGTTGTTGTTTTTCAATGCTGAGGTTGTTGTTGAATTTGTTGGTGTTTTTCAATGTTGAGGTTGTTGTTGAATTTGTTGGTGTTTTTCAATGTTGAGGTTGTTGTTGTTTTTCAATGTTGAGGTTGTTGTTGAATTTGTTGGTGTTTTTCAATGTTGAGGTTGTTGTTGTTTTTCAATGTTGATGTTGTTGTTGAATTTGTTGGTGTTTTTCAATGTTGAAGTTGTTGTTGAATTTGTTGGTGTTTTTCAATGTTGAGGTTGCTGTTGTTTTTCAATGTTGAGGTTGTTGTTGAATTTTTTGGTGTTTTTCAATGTTGAGTTTGTTGTTGTTTTTCAGTGTTGAGGCTGTTGTTGAATTTGTTGGTGTTTTTCAATGTTGAGGTTGTTGTTGTTTTTCAATGTTGAGGTTGTTGTTGAATTTGTTGATGTTTTTCAATGTTGAGGTTGTTGGTGTTTTTCAATGTTGAGGTTGTTGTTGAACTTGTTGGTGTTTTTCAATGTTGAGGTTGTTGTTGAATTTGTTGGTGTTTTTCAATGTTGAGGTTGTTGTTGTTTTTCAATGTTGAGGTTGTTGTTGAATTTGTTGGTGTTTTTCAATGTTGAGTTTGTTGTTGTTTTTCAGTGTTGAGGTTGTTGTTGAATTTGTTGGTGTTTTTCAATGTTGAGGTTGTTGTTGTTTTTCAATGTTGAGGTTGTTGTTGAATTTTTTGATGTTTTTCAATGTTGAGTTTGATGTTGTTTTTCAATGTTGAGGTTGTTGTTGAACTTGTTGGTGTTTTTAAATTTTGAGGTTGTTGTTGAATTTGTTGGTGTTTTTCAATGTTGAGGTTGTTGTTGTTTTTCAATGTTGAGGTTGTTGTTGAGTTTGTTGGTGTTTTTCAATGTTGAGGTTGTTGTTGAATTTGTTGGTGTTTTTCAATGTTGAGGTTGTTGTTGAATTTGTTGGTGTTTTTCAATGTTGAGGTTGTTGTTGAATTTGTTGGTGTTTTTCAATGTTGAGGTTGTTGTTGTTTTTAAATGTTGAGGTTGTTGTTGAATTTGTTGGTGTTTTTCCATGATGAGGTTGTTGTTGTTTTTCAAAGTTGAGGTTGTTGTTGAATTTGTTGGTGTTTTTCAATGTCGGGGTTGTTGTTGAATTTGTTGGTGTTTTTCAATGTTGAATTTTTTGTTGAATTTGTTGGTGTTTTTCAATGTTGAGTTTGTTGTTGTTTTTCAATGTTGAGGTTGTTGTTGAATTTGTTGGTGTTTTTCAATGTTGAGGTTGTTGTTGTTTTTCAATGTTGAGGTTGTTGTTGAATTTGTTGGTGTTTTTCAATGTTGAGGTTGTTGATGAATTTGTTGGTGTTTTTCAATGTTGAGGTTGTTGTTGTTTTTCAATGTTGAGGTTGTTGAATTTGTTGGTGTTTTTCAATGTTGAGGTTGTTGTTGAATTTGTTGGTGTTTTTCAATGTTGAGGTTGTTGTTGAATTTGTTGGTGTTTTTCAATGTTGAGGTTGTTGTTGTTTTTAAGTGTTGAGGTTGTTGTTGAATATGTTGGTGTTTTTTCAATTTTGAGGTTGTTGGTGTTTTTCAATGTTGAGGTTGTTGTTGAATTTGATGGTGTTTTTCAATGTCGAGTTTGTTGTTGAATTTGTTGGTGTTTTTCAATGTTGAAGTTGTTGTTGAATTTGTTGTTGTTTTTCAATGTTGAGGTTGTTGTTGAATTTGTTGTTGTTTTTCAATGTTGACTGTGTTGTTGAATTTGTTGGTGTTTTTCAATGTTGAGGTTGTTGTTGTTTTTCAATGTTGAGGTTGTTGTTGAATTTGTTGGTGTTTTTCAACGTTGAGGTTGTTGTTGTTTTTCAATGCTGAGGTTGTTGTTGAATTTGTTGGTGTTTTTCAATGTTGAGGTTGTTGTTGAATTTGTTGGTGTTTTTCAATGTTGAGGTTGTTGTTGTTTTTCAATGTTGAGGTTGTTGTTGAATTTGTTGGTGTTTTTCAATGTTGAGGTTGTTGTTGTTTTTCAATGTTGATGTTGTTGTTGAATTTGTTGGTGTTTTTCAATGTTGAGGTTGTTGTTGTTTTTCACTGTTGAGGTTGTTGTTGAATTTGTTGGTGTTTTTCAATGTTGAGTTTGTTGTTGTTTTTCAGTGTTGAGGCTGTTGTTGAATTTGTTGGTGTTTTTCAATGTTGAGGTTGTTGTTGTTCTTCAATGTTGAGGTTGTTGTTGAATTTGTTGATGTTTTTCAATGTTGAGGTTGTTGGTGTTTTTCAATGTTGAGGTTGTTGTTGAACTTGTTGGTGTTTTTCAATGTTGAGGTTGTTGTTGAATTTGTTGGTGTTTTTCAATGTTGAGGTTGTTGTTGTTTTTCAATGTTGAGGTTGTTGTTGAGTTTGTTGGTGTTTTTCAATGTTGAGGTTGTTGTTGAATTTGTTGGTGTTTTTCAATGTTGAGGCTGTTGTTGTTTTTCAATGTTGAGGTTGTTGTTGAATTTGTTGGTGTTTTTCAATGTTGAGGTTGTTGTTGTTTTTCAATGTTGATGTTGTTGTTGAATTTGTTGGTGTTTTTCAATGTTGAGGTTGTTGTTGTTTTTCACTGTTGAGGTTGTTGTTGAATTTGTTGGTGTTTTTCAATGTTGAGTTTGTTGTTGTTTTTCAGTGTTGAGGCTGTTGTTGAATTTGTTGGTGTTTTTCAATGATGAGGTTGTTGTTGTTCTTCAATGTTGAGGTTGTTGTTGAATTTGTTGATGTTTTTCAATGTTGAGGTTGTTGGTGTTTTTCAATGTTGAGGTTGTTGTTGAACTTGTTGGTGTTTTTCAATGTTGAGGTTGTTGTTGAATTTGTTGGTGTTTTTCAATGTTGAGGTTGTTGTTGTTTTTCAATGTTGAGGTTGTTGTTGAGTTTGTTGGTGTTTTTCAATGTTGAGGTTGTTGTTGAATTTGTTGGTGTTTTTCAATGTTGAGGTTGTTGTTGAATTTGTTGGTGTTTGTCAATGTTGAGGTTGTTGTTGTTTTTAAATGTTGGGGTTGTTGTTGAATTTGTTGGTGTTTTTCAATTTTGAGGATGTTGTTGTTTTTCAATGTTGAGGTTGTTGTTGAATTTGTTGGTGTTTTTCCATGATGAGGTTGTTGTTGTTTTTCAAAGTTGAGGTTGTTGTTGAATTTGTTGGTGTTTTTCAATGTCGGGGTTGTTGTTGAATTTGTTGGTGTTTTTCAATGTTGAATTTTTTGTTGAATTTGTTGGTGTTTTTCAATGTTGAGTTTGTTGGTGTTTTTCAATGTTGAGGTTGTTGTTGAATTTGTTGGTGTTTTTCAATGTTGAGGTTGTTGTTGTTTTTCAATGTTGAGGTTGTTGTTGAATTTGTTGGTGTTTTTCAATGTTGAGGTTGTTGTTGTTTTTCAATGTTGAGGTTGTTGTTGAACTTGTTGGTGTTTTTCAATGTTGAGGTTGTTGTTGAATTTGTTGGTGTTTTTCAAAGTTGAGGTTGTTGTTGTTTTTCAATGTTGAGGTTGTTGAATTTGTTGGTGTTTTTCAATGTTGAGGTTGTTGTTCAATTTGTTGGTGTTTTTCAATGTTGAGGTTGTTGTTGAATTTGTTGGTGTTTTTCAATGTTGAGGTTGTTGTTGTTTTTAAATGTTGAGGTTGTTGTTGAATTTGTTGCTGTTTTTTCAATTTTGAGGTTGTTGGTGTTTTTCAATGTTGAGGTTGTTGTTGAATTTGATGGTGTTTTTCAATGTCGAGGTTGTTGTTGAATTTGTTGGTGTTTTTCAATGGTGAAGTTGTTGTTGAATTTGTTGGTGTTTTTCAATGTTGAGGTTGTTGTTGAATTTGTTGTTGTTTTTCAATGTTGACTTTGTTGTTGAATTTGTTGGTGTTTTTCAATGTTGAGGTTGTTGTTGTTTTTCAATGTTGAGGTTGTTGTTGAATTTGTTGGTGTTTTTCAACGTTGAGGTTGTTGTTGTTTTTCAATGCTGAGGTTGTTGAATTTGTTGGTGTTTTTCAATGTTGAGGTTGTTGTTGAATTTGTTGGTGTTTTTCAATGTTGAGGTTGTTGTTGTTTTTCAATGTTGAGGTTGTTGTTGAATTTGTTGGTGTTTTTCAATGTTGAGGTTGTTGTTGTTTTTCAATGTTGATGTTGTTGTTGAATTTGTTGGTGTTTTTCAATGTTGAAGTTGTCGTTGAATTTGTTGTTGTTTTTCAATGTTGAGGTTGTTGTTGTTTTTCAATGTTGAGGTTGTTGTTGAATTTGTTGGTGTTTTTCAATGTTGAGTTTGTTGTTGTTTTTCAGTGTTGAGGTTGTTGTTGAATTTGTTGGTGTTTTTCAATGTTGAGGTTGTTGTTGTTTTTCAATGTTGAGGTTGTTGTTGAATTTTTTGATGTTTTTCAATGTTGAGTTTGATGTTGTTTTTCAATGTTGAGGTTGTTGTTGAACTTGTTGGTGTTTTTAAATGTTGAGGTTGTTGTTGAATTTGTTGGTGTTTTTCAATGTTGAGGTTGTTGTTGTTTTTCAATGTTGAGGTTGTTGTTGAGTTTGTTGGTGTTTTTCAATGTTGAGGTTGTTGTTGAATTTGTTGGTGTTTTTCAATGTTGAGGTTGTTGTTGAATTTGTTGGTGTTTTTCAATGTTGAGGTTGTTGTTGAATTTGTTGTTGTTTTTCAATGTTGAGGTTGTTGTTGAATTTGTTGTTGTTTTTCAATGTTGACTTTGTTGTTGAATTTGTTGGTGTTTTTCAATGTTGAGGTTGTTGTTGTTTTTCAATGTTGAGGTTGTTGTTGAATTTGTTGGTGTTTTTCAACGTTGAGGTTGTTGTTGTTTTTCAATGCTGAGGTTGTTGTTGAATTTGTTGGTGTTTTTCAATGTTGAGGTTGTTGTTGAATTTGTTGGTGTTTTTCAATGTTGAGGTTGTTGTTGTTTTTCAATGTTGAGGTTGTTGTTGAATTTCTTGGTGTTTTTCAATGTTGAGGTTGTTGTTGTTTTTCAATGTTGGTGTTGTTGTTGAATTTGTTGGTGTTTTTCAATGTTGAAGTTGTTGTTGAATTTGTTGGTGTTTTTCAATGTTGAGGTTGCTGTTGTTTTTCAATGTTGAGGTTGTTGTTGAATTTTTTGGTGTTTTTCAATGTTGAGTTTGTTGTTGTTTTTCAGTGTTGAGGCTGTTGTTGAATTTGTTGGTGTTTTTCAATGTTGAGGTTGTTGTTGTTTTTCAATGTTGAGGTTGTTGTTGAATTTGTTGATGTTTTTCAATGTTGAGGTTGTTGGTGTTTTTCAATGTTGAGGTTGTTGTTGAACTTGTTGGTGTTTTTCAATGTTGAGGTTGTTGTTGAATTTGTTGGTGTTTTTCAATGTTGAGGTTGTTGTTGTTTTTCAATGTTGAGGTTGTTGTTGAATTTGTTGGTGTTTTTCAATGTTGAGTTTGATGTTGTTTTTCAGTGTTGAGGTTGTTGTTGAATTTGTTGGTGTTTTTCAATGTTGAGGTTGTTGTTGTTTTTCAATGTTGAGGTTGTTGTTGAATTTTTTGATGTTTTTCAATGTTGAGTTTGATGTTGTTTTTCAATGTTGAGGTTGTTGTTGAACTTGTTGGTGTTTTTAAATTTTGAGGTTGTTGTTGAATTTGTTGGTGTTTTTCAATGTTGAGGTTGTTGTTGTTTTTCAATGTTGAGGTTGTTGTTGAGTTTGTTGGTGTTTTTCAATGTTGAGGTTGTTGTTGAATTTGTTGGTGTTTTTCAATGTTGAGGTTGTTGTTGAATTTGTTGGTGTTTTTCAATGTTGAGGTTGTTGTTGAATTTGTTGGTGTTTTTCAATGTTGAGGTTGTTGTTGTTTTTAAATGTTGAGGTTGTTGTTGAATTTGTTGGTGTTTTTCCATGATGAGGTTGTTGTTGTTTTTCAAAGTTGAGGTTGTTGTTGAATTTGTTGGTGTTTTTCAATGTCGGGGTTGTTGTTGAATTTGTTGGTGTTTTTCAATGTTGAATTTTTTGTTGAATTTGTTGGTGTTTTTCAATGTTGAGTTTGTTGTTGTTTTTCAATGTTGAGGTTGTTGTTGAATTTGTTGGTGTTTTTCAATGTTGAGGTTGTTGTTGTTTTTCAATGTTGAGGTTGTTGTTGAATTTGTTGGTGTTTTTCAATGTTGAGGTTGTTGATGAATTTGTTGGTGTTTTTCAATGTTGAGGTTGTTGTTGTTTTTCAATGTTGAGGTTGTTGAATTTGTTGGTGTTTTTCAATGTTGAGGTTGTTGTTGAATTTGTTGGTGTTTTTCAATGTTGAGGTTGTTGTTGAATTTGTTGGTGTTTTTCAATGTTGAGGTTGTTGTTGTTTTTAAGTGTTGAGGTTGTTGTTGAATATGTTGGTGTTTTTTCAATTTTGAGGTTGTTGGTGTTTTTCAATGTTGAGGTTGTTGTTGAATTTGATGGTGTTTTTCAATGTCGAGTTTGTTGTTGAATTTGTTGGTGTTTTTCAATGTTGAAGTTGTTGTTGAATTTGTTGTTGTTTTTCAATGTTGAGGTTGTTGTTGAATTTGTTGTTGTTTTTCAATGTTGACTGTGTTGTTGAATTTGTTGGTGTTTTTCAATGTTGAGGTTGTTGTTGTTTTTCAATGTTGAGGTTGTTGTTGAATTTGTTGGTGTTTTTCAACGTTGAGGTTGTTGTTGTTTTTCAATGCTGAGGTTGTTGTTGAATTTGTTGGTGTTTTTCAATGTTGAGGTTGTTGTTGAATTTGTTGGTGTTTTTCAATGTTGAGGTTGTTGTTGTTTTTCAATGTTGAGGTTGTTGTTGAATTTGTTGGTGTTTTTCAATGTTGAGGTTGTTGTTGTTTTTCAATGTTGATGTTGTTGTTGAATTTGTTGGTGTTTTTCAATGTTGAGGTTGTTGTTGTTTTTCACTGTTGAGGTTGTTGTTGAATTTGTTAGTGTTTTTCAATGTTGAGTTTGTTGTTGTTTTTCAGTGTTGAGGCTGTTGTTGAATTTGTTGGTGTTTTTCAATGTTGAGGTTGTTGTTGTTCTTCAATGTTGAGGTTGTTGTTGAATTTGTTGATGTTTTTCAATGTTGAGGTTGTTGGTGTTTTTCAATGTTGAGGTTGTTGTTGAACTTGTTGGTGTTTTTCAATGTTGAGGTTGTTGTTGAATTTGTTGGTGTTTTTCAATGTTGAGGTTGTTGTTGTTTTTCAATGTTGAGGTTGTTGTTGAGTTTGTTGGTGTTTTTCAATGTTGAGGTTGTTGTTGAATTTGTTGGTGTTTTTCAATGTTGAGGTTGTTGTTGAATTTGTTGGTGTTTGTCAATGTTGAGGTTGTTGTTGTTTTTAAATGTTGGGGTTGTTGTTGAATTTGTTGGTGTTTTTCAATTTTGAGGATGTTGTTGTTTTTCAATGTTGAGGTTGTTGTTGAATTTGTTGGTGTTTTTCAATGTCGGGGTTGTTGTTGAATTTGTTGGTGTTTTTCAATGTTGAATTTTTTGTTGAATTTGTTGGTGTTTTTCAATGTTGAGTTTGTTGTTGTTTTTCAATGTTGAGGTTGTTGTTGAATTTGTTGGTGTTTTTCAATGTTGAGGTTGTTGTTGTTTTTCAATGTTGAGGTTGTTGTTGAATTTGTTGGTGTTTTTCAATGTTGACGTTGTTGTTGTTTTTCAATGTTGAGGTTGTTGTTGAACTTGTTGGTGTTTTTCAATGTTGAGGTTGTTGTTGAATTTGTTGGTGTTTTTCAAAGTTGAGGTTGTTGTTGTTTTTCAATGTTGAGGTTGTTGAATTTGTTGGTGTTTTTCAATGTTGAGGTTGTTGTTCAATTTGTTGGTGTTTTTCAATGTTGAGGTTGTTGTTGAATTTGTTGGTGTTTTTCAATGTTGAGGTTGTTGTTGTTTTTAAATGTTGAGGTTGTTGTTGAATTTGTTGCTGTTTTTTCAATTTTGAGGTTGTTGGTGTTTTTCAATGTTGAGGTTGTTGTTGAATTTGATGGTGTTTTTCAATGTCGAGGTTGTTGTTGAATTTGTTGGTGTTTTTCAATGGTGAAGTTGTTGTTGAATTTGTTGGTGTTTTTCAATGTTGAGGTTGTTGTTGAATTTGTTGTTGTTTTTCAATGTTGACTTTGTTGTTGAATTTGTTGGTGTTTTTCAATGTTGAGGTTGTTGTTGTTTTTCAATGTTGAGGTTGTTGTTGAATTTGTTGGTGTTTTTCAACGTTGAGGTTGTTGTTGTTTTTCAATGCTGAGGTTGTTGAATTTGTTGGTGTTTTTCAATGTTGAGGTTGTTGTTGAATTTGTTGGTGTTTTTC
>JANJGN010000672.1:0-5000 GCA_026770705.1 Isurus oxyrinchus
ACAGGCCGCCAGGGCTCGGGCTGGTTGGAGTTCCCGCTTTTTGAGTGCCGCTTCTCCCCCTTTTGGTTTGCGGTGCCAGGGGCTCGAGTTCCAAGAGAGGGAGAGGGAGAGGGAGGCAGGGAAAGATCCCAGAGATCCTGGGTTGGGCGGTGGTCAAAGGAGTGGGGGTGGGGCTAAGGGGTGGGGGGGGCGGGGGGGGGGATGTTTCTTGGCGTGGCTGGTGGTGAAGGGGTGGGTGTGCACAAGGAGGGCGCGGTGGAATTTAGCTTGGCCTTTGTGCGTGTGTGTGTGTGTGTGTGTGTGAGGAGGCCTGTGTATTTCTGCATGTGTTTGCATGAGTGTGTGTCTATGCATTTGTCTGTGTGTGTGTGTGTGTGTGCATGTGTGTGAGTGTACGTGTGCATTTGTGTGTGTGTGTGTGTGTGTGTGTGTGTGTGAGGAGGCCTGTGTATTTCTGCATGTGTTTGCGTGAGTGTGTGTCTATGCATTTGTCTGTGTGTGTGTGTGTGTGTGTGTGTGTGTGTGCGCGTTCGTGTGTGCATGTGTCTGTCCATGTGTTATGAATGTCTGCCTCCGTGTCTTTGGGTCGTGTGTGTCTGTGTGTCATGTTGTGTCTCTGTCTATGTCTGTGCATGTCTCTCTCTGTGCTATCTGTGTTTGTGTGTGAGTCTTGAGTGAACGTATGGGTATGTGTGTCTGTGCATTTGTGCGTGTGTGTCCGTGTATGCCTGTATACGTGTGTGTGTGTGTTGGTGCGCATGTTTGTGTATGTGTGCGTGTGCCTGTGTGTCTTTGTGCATGAATGGTTGTTTGTGTCTGTGCGTGTGTTTCTACATGTGTTTTTATGCCTGTGTGTGGTGTGTGTGTGTGTGTGTGTGTGTGTGTGTGTGTGTATTCTCAATTAAGCCCAGTCTTATTGCGATTTAACACTTTCTGTGATAGTCCCTCTTTCATTTTTCTGTCCTTCCTGATCTCCTGACTATGATAGTGACTGTGGGGGAAGCATAGAGTTTCACAGACTGATAAGCTCCCTGCTTCTCTTGTACTTAGCTTCCTGTTTAATAAGCTTGTTTTCAAATGTTTATTTAAAATGTTCATTCTCTGTCAGTGTGTTTGTCAGTCAGTGTATGTGTGTGTGTGTGTGTGTATGTCTGTGGCTGTATCTGTGTCTTTATCTATCTGTGCGTTTGTGCCGCTGTCTATGTTTGTGCCTGTCAGTATTTGTGTGCTTGTGTCTGCAGCTGCGTGTTTGTGTTTCCATCTCTCTATGTGTTTGTGTGTCTGTATTTGTGCCTGACAGTTTTTGTGCGTTTGTGTGCCTCTGTGGTTGTGCGTGTGCATTTGTGTATCTGTCTCTGTGTGTTTGTGTCTCTGTACCTGTGTCTGTCAGCATTCCTGTGTTTGTGTCTCTCTGTGTGTCTGTGGTTGTGTGTTTGTCTGTTTCTCTGTGTGTGTTTGTGGATCTGTCTCTCTGTGTGTTTATGTCTGCACTTGTGCCTGACAGTATTTTTGTGTTGTCTCTCTCTCGCTCTCTGTTTGTTTGTCTGCGTGTGTGTGTGTGTGTGGTGTGTGTGTGTGTGTGTGTGTGTGTGTGTGTGTTTGTGGATCTATCTCTCTGTGTGTTTATGTCTGCACTTGTGCCTGACAGTATTTTTGTGTTTGTCTCTCTCTGCGTTTGTGTGCCTGTCTCCCCATATTTGTTTGCATATGATATTGCCTCATGTTTATTTTCACCCTATTCCCCCTCTCTCAGCGATTTGATTTGGTGGATTTGCATCATGTTGTAGGGCACTTTTCAGTTATTAAACAGCAGTGAGACAATCTCCTTTACAGAAGTTACAGTCACTCAGTGCTTGCAGTGATGTGCTTTCGAAAGGTGTTAGCTGAAATCTGATGCCTGCATGGTGTAAAAAAATTGGGTTTCTGTAAACTTAATTGTTTTTTCAGTTGTTTAAATTAGGGTCTTTTATTAAAAAGGTCATGAACTTCTGTTTAAAAATTATTTCAAATTCATACGTATTTGCATATGTGCGCCTGTACCTGTGTGTGTGATGTGTGTGTGCGCGTGCATCTGCCTGTGTGTCTGTGTCATTATGTGTATCTGCCTGTTTCTGAACGTGATGTCTACCTCTGTGTAAGTCTTTGTGTCTGTGCCTGTGTATGTGTACGTGTGTGTGTCCGTGTGTGTGTGTGTGTGTGTGTGTGTGTGTGTGTGTGTGTGTGTGTGTGTGTGTGGCTGTCTGTGTGTATATGTGTGCTTGGCTGTCTGCGTGTGGACACACAGGCACACACACAAACGTACACACACACATGTGCGTGTGTCTGTTTTAGTGTGTATGTTTCGGGTGTGTCTTGTTTATGTGCCTGTGTGTGCAATCTGTGTGTGTGTGTGTGTGTGTGTGTGTGTGTGTGTGTGTGTGTGTGTGTTTGTGTGTGTGTGTGTGTGTGTGTGTGTACTCTCTCTGTATGTGTATGCGTGTCTCTCTCTGTGCGTCTGTATGTGCCTGTCTGTGTTTGTACCAGCAGAGGGTTAGGAGAAGTAGGTTTCGCTGATTTAATATCGAGGTGCTGTAGTTGAAATTGATCGGAGGAAAGTGTGTTTTTTGTTGGAAAAATTATTAAAATTTGACAAAACAATCACATTGCTGTCCCTGAATTCATTTTTATTTTCTTAATTTATTTGAATAGCAGTTAATTCAGAACAATTCAGCAGTCATCACACCTGCAGTGTGCGGTGGACATGGTATAAGGATGTACACTGCTAGTTAGTGTGGGTTAGCATGCAGAGTGGAATTTAACACAAGTTACTGTGCATAGCAGTAGTTAGTATGTGGTGGCACTTAATACGCTAGCATGCACAGTGTTAGTTAGTGCGAGTTAATGTGCAGTTTGGTAGTTAGTGCAAATTAGCATGCATGGGTGCTGGTTAGAAATTAGTTAGTAGCAGAGTGGTAGTTATTGCAAGTTAGTGTACAGTGTGGTAGCTAGTGTGAGTTTGCATGCATGGATGTTGATTAGGACTAGTTAGCTGTAGAGTGGTAGTTAGTGCAAGTTAGTGTGCAGTGTGGTAGTTAGTGTGAGTTTGCATGCATGGATGTTGATTAGGACTAGTTAACTGTAGAGTGGTAGTTAGTGCAAGTTAGTGTACAGTGTGGTAGCTAGTGTGAGTTTGCATGCATGGATGTTGATTAGGACTAGTTAACTGTAGAGTGGTAGTTAGTGCAAGTTAGTGTCCAGTGTGGTAGTTAGTGTGAGTTTGCATACATGGGTGCTGGTTAGAACTAGTTAGTTGTAGAGTGGTAGTTAGTGCAAGTTAGTGTGCAGTTTGGTAGTTAGTGTGAGTTTGCATGCATGGATGTTGATTAGGACTAGTTAACTGTAGAGTGGTAGTTAGTGCAAGTTAGTGTACAGTGTGGTAGCTAGTGTGAGTTTGCATGCATGGATGTTGATTAGGACTAGTTAACTGTAGAGTGGTAGTTAGTGCAAGTTAGTGTCCAGTGTGGTAGTTAGTGTGAGTTTGCATACATGGGTGCTGGTTAGAACTAGTTAGTTGTAGAGTGGTAGTTAGTGCAAGTTAGTGTGCAGTGTGGTAGTTAGTGCGATTTAACAGATACACTGGTAGTAAGTGCATGTTAGGTACAGTCGCAGTTACTGTGAGCTAACATGGCGGTTAGCATGAGTTAGCATGCAGAGTGGTAGTTAGCATTGGCTAGCATGTGCAGTGGTAGTTATTGTGGGTTGACATGTACAACGGTGGGTTAGCACGAGTTAGTTTGAGGGGCAGTAGTTAGCCTGGTTTTTAACGTACTCAGTGATTGTTGGGAGAGCACAATGGTTTTGAACACGAGTTAGCGTCTGGACCGGTGGTTAGGTAGCAGTCAGCGAGCTGCGGGGGGTGAGGGGGGGTGGGGGGGGTGATGGGGGCAGGTTCCCAGGGACTGATGGTCAGCCAGCACCCACTCCCACCCCCCGCTCTCCCCCAAACCACTTAATTTCAACTCTCCAGAGATAGAGGAAAGGACATGCCCATGTCACATCACAGCGAGGTCATGTTAGTGGTAATAATTAATAAATACAACAAATTATACCCCCCTATCCATGCTGATCCACTCCAACTCGCAAACAGGTATGTGTGTGTTTATATTTTAAATAGTCGTTCGATAGTCCAGAGCTCTGGTGTTGCCAAAATTAAAAAAAGAGAGATGTTGAAGCTTTTGCCTTGCACTCATCAGGACACTCTGCAAGAATACCAAACCAAGGGGCAAAACAACAATTTATACCGCACATGAAGAGAGCGCTGATTAGTTGGCAAGTGGCGTTGCCGTGGAGAATGTACCAGGGATGGTGGCTGACAGTTAACTGCCAAGCATGGTTTGAAATTTTAAACCGGGCAGCTTGACCCTGACTGGTCAAGGCGCTGCCCCCCCCGAGGAATGAATCCGCGAATGGCTGTCACTTACCTGGTTCAGCTGAAACAGGCGCAAACGCGCCTACGCGTTTCTTCCTGTCCGCAAAGGAAGACAGGGCCCCGTGCACTAATCTATGTAGCTCCCAGTGCACCGCCAGCCCGGCCTGACCATCTTAAAATCGGCTGCCGGCGCCATCCTTGGGCGCACCCGAGGGTTACGCGGTCAAGCGCTGCCCCGATCTCGGGATCGCACCTGGTCGTCGGACTCCCGTGTTCTGCCAGCCCAAGCTGGTTAGGTAGGGCGTGCACCCTGCCCATCGCTAACAGCGGCTGGGGCATCCTTGGTTTGACATGATCCTCCAGTCTTTGGGGATGTACGGCCAACGTACCCAGCAACACACCGACACTGCAATTCACATACCCCGTCACTCACCACCTGATAGGCAGAAGGTCTTTTTGGCTTGATGGCAGCATCCTGTGAGGGGTGAATACCACCCGTGTTGCTCTTGCACAGAAGCAGGAGTGAGACAGCTTGGCTTTGCCTGTCACTCAGATCTTTTTGAGAGACCTTGCCCTTCCAGGTTAATCTGAG
>JANJGN010000672.1:10000-12500 GCA_026770705.1 Isurus oxyrinchus
GTAGGTACACCCACGGCGCTGTTAGGGAGGGAGTTCCAGGATTTTGTCCCTGTGGTGTAGGTAAACCCACGGCGCTGTTAGGGAGGGAGTTCCAGGATTTTGTCCCGGGGGGGGGGGGGGGTGGTGTAGGTACAACCCACAGCGCTGTTAGGGAGGGAGTTCCAGGATTTTGTCCGTGTGGTGTAGGTACACCCACAGCGCTGTTGGGGAGGGATTTCCAGGATTTGTCCATGTGGTGTAGGTACACCCACGGCGCTGCTAGGGAGGGAGTTCCAGGATTTTGTCCATGTGGTGTAGGTACACCTACAGCGCTGTTAGGGAGGGAGTTCCAGGATTTTGTCCGTGTGGTGTAGGTACACCCACAGCGCTGTTAGGGAGGGAGTTCCAGGATTTTGACCCAGCGACAGTGAAGGAACGGCCGATATATTCCCAAGTCGGGATGGTGAGTGGCTCGGGAGGGGAACTTGCAGGTGGTGGTGTTCCCCATGTGTCTGCTGCCCTCGTCCTTCTAGATGGTAGAGGTGGTGGGTTTGGGCGGCGCTGTCGAAGGAGCCCTTGGCGAGTTGCTGCAGTGCATCTTGTAGATGGTACACCACACTGCTGCCCCTGTGCGTCGGTGGTGGTGGTGGGGGGAGTGAATGTTTGTGGATGGGGTGCCCCATCGATGGGGGCTGCTTTGTCCTGGAGGGTGTCGAGCTTCTCGAGTGTTGTGGGAGCCGCACTCATCCAGGCAAGTGGGGAGTGTCCCATCACACTCCTGACTTGTACCTTGTAGATGATGGACAGGCTTTGTGGGGGGAATCAGGAGGTGAGTGACTCTCCGCAGGATTCCCAGCCTCTCTGACCTGCTCTTGTAGCCACAGTGTTTATATGGCTGGTCCCTGTTCAGTTCTGGTCAATGGTAACCCCCAGGATGTTGGATAGTGGGGGATTCAGCGATGGTATTGCTATTGAATGTCAAAGGGGCGTGTGGTTGGATTCTCTCTTGCTGGAGAGATGGTCATTGCCTGGCACTTGTGTGGTGCGAATGTTACTTGCTACTTGTCAGCCCCGAGCCTGGATATTGTCCAGGTCTTGCTGCATTTGGACACGGGGCTGCTTCAGTATCTGAGGAGACAAAAAAGGCTCCTGTGCAGCAAGAGAGGGAAGGGGAGGTTGTGCTCCATTAACTAAATGATGTTGAGGGTTTTATAATTCCAGCCATAGACCATCTCCATGAGAAGAGGAGGATTATAGAATAATATAGCACAGGGAGAGGCCATTCTGCCCATTATGTCAATGCTGGCTCTTCGAAACATCCATCCAATTAGTCCCCACACTGCCCCCATTTCTCCCCCCCTGCCCCCCCCACTATCCCTGCATATTTCCCCCTTCAATTATTTATCCGAATCCCCCCCTCCCTTTGGAAAGTTCCTATTGAATCTGCTTCCACTGCCCTTTCAGGCAGCGCCTTCCAGATCACAACAACTCGCTGTGTTTATAAACAATAATTCTCCTCATCTCCCCCCCTCACCCCCCCCCCCCCCTCTGGTTCTGTTACCGATTCTCTTCAATCTGTGTCCCCCTCTGGTTACCGACCCTCCCACCACTGGAAACAGTCCTCTCCCTCTCTACTCTACCCCAAACCCACCCCACCGTTCGTGATTTTGAAAGTCTTGATTCAATCTCACCCCCCCTCCCTTAACCTTCTCTGCTCTAAGGAGAACAATCCCAGCTTCTCCAGGCCCTCCACGTGAACTGAAGTCCCCTCATCCTCCCTCCCCACCCCCCCCCCTCCCTTAACCTTCTCTGCTCTAAGGAGAACAATCCCAGCTTCTCCAGTCCCTCCACGTGAACTGAAGTCCCCTCATCCTCCCTCCCCACCCCCCAACCTCCCTTAACCTTCTCTGCTCTAAGGAGAACAATCCCAGCTTCTCCAGGCCCTCCACGTGAACTGAAGTGCCCTCATCTCCTCCCCACCCCCCCAGGGTCCCGTTCTGGTAAATCTCTCTCCGCACCCTCTCCCAGACCCTCGACATCCTTCCTGAAGAGCAGGGCCTGGGATTGGGGACATGGGGGACTCCAGCTGGGGGCCTAACCATGTCAGAAATCTCATCAATACAATCATTTACTTGATTTTTAAACACTTTAAAACTCCCCGGATGAATTCAAATCCCGGCATAGATGTATCACAGGCATGCAACCCTCCCTACCTCTGTAACATCATCCAGCCCCTACCCCCCCTCCCTATCTCTGTAACCTCCTCCAGCCCCCGACACCCCCTCCCTATCTCTGTAATCCCCTCCAGCCCCTACAACCCTCCCTATCTCTGTAACCTCCTCCGGTCCCTACAAACCCTCCCTATCTCTGTAACCTCCTCCAGCCCCTACAACCCTCCCTATCTCTGTAACCTCCTCCAGCCCCTACACCCCTCCCTATCTCTGTAACCTCCTCCAGTCACTACACCCCTCCCTATCTCTGTAACCTCCTCCAGCCCCTACAACCCTCCCTATCTCTGTAA